>CM037778.1:5385379-5435379 GCA_021229015.1 Solen grandis
TTTGACCCGAGCAGCACGATAAGCCCACACTCAAATGCCTATTTGAATTTGCACCTGAAGCCTATCTTAATACCCAAAGTCAAAGAATGTATTAATAAGTTGATTCGGCAGTCCAGCAATAGGATCTTATCACGAGATCGGCGTGAACAAGAATGACACTTAATCGACTTTTACACCCCCTTATATAGCCAACCTACAGCGCCCCCTGTCAGAAACCGATCAAACACGGAAACTGACGACAATTACCGATGATACAAAAATCTATAATAACCATGATACTAGCTTTTATTAACGTGAGCCTCTCTACACTTAAAACATGAGAACAAATTATTTTTCATTTCTCTGATTAAAATTAAAGTCAACAATCAATACAAGCACGATTAAACAAATAATGAATACCTTTGCAAACCGAAAGAGCGCTCGTCAGCCATTTGTAAACAAAGGGAGATCACTATAATTCAAGTAAATAACCAGCACGGTAAATAAATCACCCAAACTGTATCATCGGCAAAAATCGTCACACATGGACAATAATAAATTCATGTTGAATATACACAGCTGGGAAATGGATAACATAATTGTGCTGATGACTGACCATATAAGTGTAATGCAGAAGGATCTCGGTTATCTGAAGTCATCGGGAACAATGTTTCACTTCGAATAACACATCTATTTGAATTACCAATTGTGGTCAAATTTTACACTTTAATGTTTGTATTTAGTGGTATATTGTTAAAATTGTTGTTTTTTAATTTTTTGTTTTGTTTAATCATAACGAATACTGACTATACATCCTGTAAATGATCATTAATGTTCGTAAATAATAAAATAGGTTTAAACAAATATGCTTTTATTGTTATTTTAGTGCCTTACGTGACGGCCATTTTGTTTCCTGTTTTTCTACATTAATCGCTGCGAGTTCTTTCCAAGTAAAACAAATACATAATGAAATTGATATTTAAGTTTATCTGGAGATTCACCCATTGTTTGGTTCATCCCTATATTGCTCAGCTTAAGTATCTCTTACTTAGTTTTGGATAATCGTTTTCAAAGACTGATGACTGTGATAAAATTTGCCCACATCTTTACCCATCCTCCATTAAGTTTGCTTTATTGGTAAAACAATGTGAAGTGAATACCAGTTCTTCTTTAATTTCTTGGATTATAGTGCATAATTTTTTTAAGTTACTGTAAATCATTTATATTAGTTGAGACAATCAAAATTATATTCAATTTTATGTGCGCTGTGCTGAAGACATTGTAATGATCTCCCCTTCACAGTTTCACAGGTAAGGTGTGATAATACAATAGCCGATAAGCATATGGAAGATAGGTTCGGATAAGGCCCAGCTTTACTTTGGATAAAGGGTTATGTTTGAATAAACCAAACATTTAAAAGGTGGCATTTCATATGACTTTTTATAAGGAAAAAAATCAGGACCGAAGGTTACCTTCGGATATAGGGTAGGCTTCTGATAACGGGTGTTTGGATAACAGAGATCTGACTGTAATTGACTTCCATACCATTTCTTTCTGATTAAAGGCCCATTGTATTTCATAACAATAAGATTTTCATAAAAAAGGAAAAGATAGAATAACACTGAAATATTGTAGACTAATGTAAAAGGTATATAAGGTACAAGTATTTGCCAGAAAATAACAGTTAAATGCATTTAAACTGTTGATCAAGTTACTCTTTTAAGTATTTTGTATGGATGTCAAAAATTAATACTCTAATTGTTTACATTTTGCATTGGAGAATATTACCGAAAATGGTCCGTATTTGTAAATAAACCATTGGCGAATCACAATTTGTTTATGTGCTACGTCATCATTCTATGTACTAGTGATTCATTATAGGAGATATATTAAAGGTCTATTGAAAAAGTCTGTAATTTGACGAAGATATGTGGAATATATGCAAATCAGGTATTTTTGTAAACAACTGAAAGAGGCTCTCTTATGACAGACTTATCTATGCATTGTAATAATGTTGTCATCCGTGACTACAGATTGCATCTCTTATCAAATCTGTAATATACATTTTGCTTTCCTGTTTAAAGAATACACACTGCTTTTGGAAGAATAATGGGCCTTTAATCTTTAGAACCAAGTCCCTACTTTAAGACAATTTGTATGACAGAACCAGATTATCCCCCATCAGTAACATATGTAAGTTCCATTTATTCCAAGAAGTTTCTGAACAATTCATTTACTGCAATGCCACTATCTGTGGGTGGAGCTTAATAGAGGATCTATAGATTAATAAAAAATGCTCATTACCAGTTTTCTCCTCCTGATATTTGGCATCTGCCACTGTTGTAGCAGCTTGCTGTATCTTCTGTATCTGTTGGTTCCCCTCACCCTTCACTGCCTCAATCTGCTGGTTGCCTTTACTTTGTATGGCCTCGACAGCATCTCCTCTGGCTTTATCACCCTCAGTTTTTATCATTTCCCTTTGTCTATTGCCCGCTAAACGAATACTGTGAAGAGCTCTCCTCAGTGTCTGTACACATCTAATTGCCAGAGACCGTTTCTGTTTCTCACCCTCTACTTTAATCACATCCACTTGATCTGCACCTTCACTCTTCACTGCCTCAATTTGCTTTCTGCCTTCCTGTATTGCCAACCTAGCCATCTCCATCACTTCTTTGATATTTACATCTGTTATCTCAATTTCTGTGGTCTCCAACTGAAAACACAATATAAACATTCAAAATAGTATTGAAACAAAATGCACAAGTAGAACATAAGCATTCTGTAAAAATATCATACAAATACCTGTATACTGGTATACTTTTACATTGACCGTGACCAGACTGACTCACAAAAACAGGCCCGGTCTTCGCACATGCAAGTCACACTGGATCAAATTTGGTCACATTATCTCAGTTTCTACTGAACCTATTCAAATGATACCATGGTTTTATATCTTAAGTAACAGTGGCACTGACTTTGACCAGACTAACCCCAAATATGAACAAGAGAGCCATGATGGCCCTGGATCGCTCACCTGGTATCATTAGGCTATGTAAAATCAAGTGACCCCTGGGGCAGAGCCAATTTTGACCCCAGGGTCATCATTTGAACAAACATGGTAGAGGTCTATTAGCACATGTTACATACCAAATATATAAACTCCAGACCTTGTGGTTTTTGAGAAGAAGATTTTTCTAGTTTTTTTTCCAATATAAGTCTATGTAAAATCAAGTGATCCCCAGCATCATGATTTGAACAAACTTGGTAAGAATCAACTAGACAATGCTACACACCAAATATCTAAACTCTATGCTTTGTGGTGTCTGAGAAGAAGATTTTTCAAGTTTTTTTCCTATTAGCCTATGTTAAATCAAGTGACCCCATGGGCGGGGCCAATTTTGACCCCAGGGTCATAATTTGAACAATCTTGATAGAGAGTCATGCTACATATTAACAAGATTTGAAAATATTCGGTACAGATCTGCTAGTTTTTCCCAAATTTCTAGGCTCCAAGCCAAGCTTTGTTCTCTATACATGTGTAAGCATATGTAAAAATAAAATGACCCCTGGAGCGAGGGCAATTTTGACCCAGAGGTCATTATTTTAACAACTTTTGTAGTAGTTCACAAGACAATTCTACATACCAAATATCCAAGCTCTAAGCCTTGCAGTATTTCAGGAGATGATTTTTCTATTTTTCCTATGTAAAATCAAGTGACCCCTAGGGCAGGGCCAATTTTCACCCAAGGGCCATGATTTGAACAACTTAAGTAAAGGTTTATGAGACAATTCTACACGCTGTAGGCCTTACAGTTTTGCAGGAGAAGATTTTCTAAGATTGCATTTTAAAATCTATTTTTAACTCCTGTGACCTACTTTTTCAACCAATCATAATAATTTGTACAATTTTGATAGAGGACATCATAAGGATGATTCCTGTGAAATTTTGTCAAAATCCCTTCAGCGGATTAGGAGGAAATGTTGTTTAATGGAAAAAGTTGACGCAAGACGCACACACGCACGGACAGATGGACGGACGACAGAAGCCGGACAAAAGGCTTTCATAAAAGCTCACCATGAGCACGTTGTGCTCAGGTGAGCTAATTATCTAAGCTCTAGGCCTTATGGATTCATAAAAGAAAATTTTTAAGATTTTCCTATATAACTCTATGTGAAACAAGTAACCCCTGGTGCGGGGTCATTTATAAGCATAGGGCTATAATTTGAACAATCTTGGTAATGAACCATTAGATGATGCTACATACTAAATATCTTAGCTCTAGGCCTTATGGTTTCATAGGAGAAGATCTTTAAAGTTTTTCCAATATAAGTCTATGTAAAACAAGTGACCCCGGAGCAGGGCCAATTCTAACCCCAGGGTCATAATTTGAACAACTTTTGTAGAGATTCACTAGACAATGCTACATGCCAAATATCTTAGCTCTAGGCCTTATTGTTTCATAGAAGAAGATTTTTAAAGTTTTTCAGTATATAAACCTATGAAAAATAAAATGACCCCTGGGGCGGGGCCAATTTTGACCCCAGGGTCATGATCTGAACAACTTTTGTAGAGGTTTATAAGACAATTCTACATACCAATTATTAAAGCTCTAGGCCTTACAGTTTTGCAGGAGAAGATTTTCTAAGATTGCATTTTAAAAATTTTATTTTTAGCTCCTGTGACCTACTTATTCACCCAATCAAAATAATTTGAACAACTTTGATAGAGGTCATGATAAGGATGATTCCTGTGAAGTTTGGTCAAAATCCATCCAGTGGTTTAGGAGGAGAAGTTGTTTAAAGGAAAAGTTGACGCAAGATGCACAGACGGACGAACGAACGACGGACGCTGGACAAAAGGCGATCACAAATGCTCACCATGAGCACATTGTGCTCAGGTGAGCTAATAAAAGGTAGTACTGAGTTCAAGTCCTAGTTTTTTTCACCATCAAATTAAGAATGTATTTGCAGGTGATTAGGCAATCCTACAAGAGCTGTCCGTATCAATCATTTAAAGTTTGGTCAAAATCAAATTAGAGCTTTAGGAGATGTTGTTTAAAGGAAATTGTTGCACGCATGCAAGGGGCCATCCTAATAGCAAACCATGGGTATGTTGTTTTCAGGGGAGCTTAAAAATGAGCAACTGCAATGTAGGTCTATGCGCCAACTATGATTATCTTTTTTCTGATGTGTTAAATATTAGAACAAGTGGGCCAACATAGCCCTAGAATGCTCACCAAAGTGCCCTTAGTTTCATAAAACAATGCAAAGCAAAGTCATATTGCCCTTAGAGCTCTTTACCATTCATGTCCCAGTGTCCAACCACAGGATAGGGACCATGGGTTTCAAATAAACCAGCTTTGGTAGCGCTTGGTTGTGAAGCAAAGAGTTGTGAGTTCGATCTCTGTGATGAATGCATACATGCCATATCTCCCGGCGGGAGATTAAATATACCAGGATTTCGACTTGATTATTGATCTCCCGCCGGGAGGTGAAAATCTCTGGGTCAGACTTAAATCAAACCGGTTTCCCTTTGAACTCAGTATAATCCATTTTATTACCTAGCTATGATTCAGCATCAGTAAGATTATGTAAGAACATGTGTTAGTATCAACCCTGACCAGTACACAGTCACAGGCAATGTGTGATCATCCTTATCCAATCAAAATTTCATGATTCAGACAGGTAGCAGATTCGCCAGTCTATCAGCTGAAACAATTATCATCGAGTAATTAGCGGCTATCAAAGCAATACTAAAGCTAGAATGAGTAAGGTTAGAATGCATTTGGTACACCGTAATAAAGATGTAAATGATTGCTTTGGATAAAAAGGGCCCGAAGAATAGCCAATCCTTACTTATCGAAAGTGTAAACAATTAATGATAATTAGATCAGCTGTTTACCAATCATTTAAATCTTAACGAAATTCCTCATAATCATATAGACACATCATAAAAAGCACACCTCAGCTAGTGGTAAATTGCAAATGAAAGGCAGTTTTCACATCAACGCTGATTAGATAAACAACGGATATGGTCAGCAGTGCTGGATAATTTACTATAATGAGATGTGCTGATTGGAAGAGTTGGGTGACCACTTCATATCACCATACTGTACACGATAAATATTTTAAGCTAAATAATATTTTAGCTAAATGCAATTTAATTTAGAAAAAAAAAAAAAACACAGACGGATGGTGAAAATATAATTAACTAGAACTATCACTGAAGGTGATTCATACCCCCACCCCCATCTTTGACACAGGATGTATTCACATGACACATAAAACGAATGTTCACACATAGGATTTGGGCTTATAAGCATACCAAAAATATTATCACTAAAGGTGATCAATACCCACACCGGAAGTCTGTCATGTGTAGGAATACAGTTTCAAAAGTTTGCGTGAGTGAAAGACTACATGTATGTAAGGTTTAAAGTTAGTGTGAGCAATGGTTCAAAAGTTTTTGACAATGCTAAAAAGTTTTGACAGACAGACAGATAGACATAGAGACACACATACAGACACACAGAAGAAAACAATTTGCCCCCAAGATCTGTAGCTGAGGAGAATAAAAATGCAGTCTAATTATGGTTCACATCCGTATTTATTGTTTGCAAAAACCTGTCTTTAAGAATTTACATTGTGGTTTTCTTATGCACTGCACTTCCTCTCATCAAGATCAATCTACATATGAAGTTTCATCAACCTAGCTACTTTAGTATTGGAGTTATGGTCCGGACAAAATCAAAAGATTAAAAATGACAAAGGGCAGTAACTCCTTTCAAAATACATGCAGAGTTATGGTTCTTATGAACTGCACTTCCTCTCATCAAGGTCTATCTACCTATGAAGTTTCATCAACATAGGTACAGTGGTTTTGGAGAAATGCTCCGGACAAAATCAAAAGACAAAAATTAACAAAGGGGAATAACTCCTTTAAAAAACATGTAGAGTTATGGTTCTCATGCACTTTTTTGGAGTTATGTCCGGACAAAATCAAAAGATTAAAAATGACAAAGGGCAATAACTCCTTTCAAAATACATGCAGAGTTATGGTTCTTATGCACTGCACTTCCTCTCATCAAGGTCTATCTACCTATGAAGTTTCATCAACATAGGTACAGTAGTTTTGGAGAAATGCTCCGGACAAATATTTGTAGACCAACCGACCGACCGACCGACCGACAGGGTGACTCCTATATATATACCCCCCCAAATTTCATTTGTGGGGGTATAAATATGATCTAACTCTTTATCTTTATTCATCCCCATTAATTTAAACTATATGATCAGAAATTATTCAATAAATCAAAGATACTGTATCAATTTGTGTTTGTTGTTGTTGTTGTATTGGGGTTTACCGTCGCTGCGATAGTATTTCAATCATATAGCGACGTCCAGCTAATTACAGGTGGAGGAAGACCCCCGAGTACACAGAGGTACCCGGGTAGAACCACCGACTTACCACAAGCCAGCTGGAAGGCTTCCTCACCTGAATTGTGTTTGATGTAAATAGTATGATCTCCGATCTGTTACAAATGTACAAGGTAGTGTTGCATTTAATGTGAATCAGTGCTTGTGTTTGAATTAGATCTATTAATAAATTTTGTGATTATTTTAGATATATTTTAATGGTATTTTCATTAAATGCAATAACAGTATACATAATTATATAAACTTTTAATGAATTTAATAAAGGGATTATCAAATGTGTATTTTTTTTTTTTTTTTTTATATTATTATTAATTTTTGTTTATTTAGTCCCTTCAATATATGTCATAAAATCTCCCTGGCTGGACCACAAATCTCCCTGTGAAATTTTCAAATCCTCCCTGGGAGACATACTGAAGATATGGCATGTATGTGAATGACACTTTGTTTCTGATGGTAATTCGTAATTCACTGCGTTTCTTAGTTAACTACAGAGATGAGTGTTGAAGTCAGAATCCTCAGAAAGAGTTGTTAGGTGAACTGACCATCTGTTAGCCTTTGATGACATAAAATGGCATTAAATAAATTCAAATAAAGCAAGTTAAACACACAAAATGGAGAAACTGAAGTTGTGTGTGTCTCAAATGAAAGAGTGTTTGAAAGACCTGCAAGTCGATCACCAATAATTGAATTCACTTTGATAAGCAAAAGAAATGCAGTATTCCTGTTCTCTCACGCTATCAGAGTGTTGATTTGTATTCATGCAGTACCTTATCTACAACAGACTCCCTTTATAGATTGAAGTAATTGTGCAAATTTTCTGCACAGGTCAGAGGCTCTGAACTCATTTTGGATAGTAGATATATGCAGGTTTTGGTCATTTTTTAGTGTAAGAAAATAACCCTTGGAGATATCTGAGGTCAACAGATTGATGTGATAATTAGTTTGTCACAATTAATAGTTTTGGACTTCTCATGGGTTATTGTAACAGCCTAAAATGACCGAACGCTGCACAATTACTATCAGATTTATTTGCAAGCCACCTTTGCATCGAAACAAACTTTATTCATGCGCTTGGTAAAGTGATCACGTGACAAAAACATTTACATCATTTAAATGCAGTAACATCAGCATAGAAAAATAAGTCCTATAATGTTTTCATGCCACAGGCGATTTTTGTAGCCAGTAAGTATTTATTTTTGACACAGCATTGATTTCTCAGCATTTTTACTTAATTCTAGTATACATGTGGTAGAGATATATGAGATTGTTCAATCATATTTACATTATTGAGAGGTTATTCGGTTTTAAATCTAGGAAAACCCGAGTTGAAAATGTAGTACTATAGTTGGTGTGACTGACGTCATACACAACTACTAAGTTAACCCTAGTGTGGGACCAATTTTGACCCCTGGGCCATGATTTGAAAACTTGGTTCAGGTCCACATGGCCATGTTACATGCTAAATATCTAAATCAATGATCTTGTGGTTTCTGACAAGGTTATCTTTTATAAATCTTTCCTATGTAAGTCTATTTAAACAAAGTGACCCCTGCGGCAGGGCCAATGATTTGAACATACTTGTTAGATGTCCATAAGGCAATGTTACACACCAAATACCTAAACTGCAGGCCTTGTGGTTTCTGAAAAGAAATTTATTTCATATTTTCCTATTTAAACCTATGTAAAATCAAGTGACCCCTGGAGCGGGGCTAATTTTGACCCTAGGGCCATGATTTTAACAAACCTAGTAGATGTTCATGTTACTCACAAAATATCTTAACTCCAGGCCTTGTGTTTTCTGAGGAGAAAATATTTTTAGGTGTTTTTTTTTCCATACAAGTCTATGTTCAATCAAGTGAAATTGGGATGGAGCCAATTTTAACCCCAGGGACATGATTTGAATAACCTTGGAAGAGGCTCACTAGACAATGCTAAACACAAAATATCTGAACTCCAGGCTTTGTGGTTTCTGAGAAGAAAATTTTTCCAATTTTTTCCTATATAAGCCTATGTAAAATCAAGTGACTCCTGGGGTGGGGCCAAATTTGACCCCAGGGTCATGATTTGAACAACCTTGGTAGAGGTTCACTAGACCATGCTTCACACCAAATATCTATACTCCAGGCTTAGTGATTTCTGAGAAGATTCTAATTTTTTTCCTATATACGACTATGTAAAATCAAGTGACTCCTAGGGCAGGGTCAATTTTTGTTGAAGTTCACTACTAGACAATGCTAAACACCAAATATCTAAGGCCATGTGGTTTCTGAGAAGAAAATTGTTCAAGTTTTTTTCCTATATATCCTATGTAAAATCAAGTGAACCCTGGGGCGGGGCCAAATTTGACCCAATGAGGGTCATGATTTGAACAACCTTGGTAGAAGCTCACTAGACAATGCTACACAAAAAATATATCTAAGCTCAGGCCATGTGGTTTCTGAAAAATTTTTCTGAGAAGATTTTGACCTCAGGGTCATGATTTGAACTACCTTGATAGAGGCTACAATCAAATACCTAAGCTCTTGGCCTTGCAGTTGGTTTCTGAGATTTTCTGAAAAAGATTTTTTGCAGAAAAAGATTTTCAAAGTTTGCATTTTTTAAATCTATTTTTAGCTCCTGTGACCTACTTTTTCAACCAATCACAATAATTTGAACAACTTTGATAGAGGGCATCACAAGGATGATTCCTGTGAAGTTTGGTTAAAATCCATTCAGCGGTATGGAAGGAGATGTTGTTTAAAGGAAATTGTTGACATACGTACGCAAGGATGACAGACGCCGGACAAAAGGCGATCACAATAGCTCACCATGTGCTCAGGCTAGCTAAAAACAACATGTGTCATCTGCTGAATCATGATGGAAATTTTATTACAAACAGACATAAAAAGACAGACAGATGAGAGAATCAAAGCGCACAATGCGCTGAGAGACGGCGACGGGATTAACATTCTAAACCCAGTGTTTCTGAAGTTATTGAAGCAGTCACATGACGACAAAAACTCCATCCGCTGTTGCTACAGAAGTTCTGTTTGTAACATAATAATCCGGAGTAAAGGTCATGAACCTTTCATTCATAAAGAGCTGCATACCTAAGTAGGTCATTCTCTTTCTCTAGTGCTAGCGAATTCTATCTGTTGTTTTGTATGTGTAGAAATTGACCAGGTATTTGATTATTTAAGATACTAGAATGTTTGCCTATCTATTTCAAAGTTAAGAAATGCTCTGGGAGGAACCCAACTCGCCATCATGCAAAATATTGTGCGGACTACTTTAGGTCAATTACATACATACGGAGCACTACTTTTTCTTTTTACAGGAGTCGATCTTCATGTACGTAAGATGGGTTGCTGTTCTGGTTAAGAAATGTCACGGATATTTTTTTCACGCTTAAAATTGATGCTTTCAGTGCAAAATAATGGCAAAAGTAAACATGTTAACAAACAATAACACACTAAAAGCGGTTACGGTAATGATTTAAACGTCTATGTAACATATTCCATTCGTATTCGTTAGTGCAGAATCGCATTGCATGGATCCGCACTAAGCGCGGAGAGGTACAGTTAAAAATGTTGTGGAAAATATGCAAATTAGCAAGGCCTGATTTCGTTCTTAGCATAAGACGGCTAATCGCCGTCTAAAAATGACCCTATGTGTCACCTCTGCTTACAGCAGATGACACAAGATAAGAAAAACTTATTAGTTACAACCCTGCATATTTTTTGTCACAGTATGAAAGTGTACTCTTAGTGTTGAGAGAAGTAACTATGGATTCATGTAAGCAAAATTTCATGTAAAATAAGACTGTAATGGCTGAAAAAAATGTATAGGAAGGTAGATAAAAGTGTTGGAAAGAAATATGTGAAACTTCATTCAATTTATTCACACATTCATTTTTTCAGGGTAAAACATTTTTCTAGGTCATTAGGCAACTCACCTTTCATCAAGACAAGAGGGCCATGATGGCCCTGGATCGCTCACCTGGTATCATTAGGCTATGTAAAATCAAGTGACCCCTGGGGCATTATTTGAACAAACTTGGTAGAGGTCTATCAGCCCATGTTACATAACAAATATCTAAACACCAGACCTTGTGGTTTTTGAGAAGAAGATTTTTCTAGTTTTTTTCCAAAATAAGTCTATGTTAAATCAAGTGATCCCTGGAGCGAGGCCATTTTTGACCCCAGCGTCATGATTTAAACAAGAGGGCCAAGATGGCCCTAGATCGCTCACCCGAGAAAAGTATCATTCATTGCCTGTACAAAACAGATTGCTTTAGAATTAAGATGATGAGGTGAAACAATGTTCAGGAATTTTCTGACCCCATCCACAAAAGATATCATCAAGACAAACATTCTGACCAAATTTGAGGAAGATTGGATCAAAATTGTGGCCTCTAGTGTGTAAACAAGATTTTTCTAAGATTTGACCTACTGACCTACTTTTTGATCCAACCTGACCCATTTTCAAAAGGGTTCAAGATATCATCAAGACAAACATTCTGACCAAGTTTGAGGAAGATTGGATCAAAATTGTGGCTTCTAGTGTGTAAACATCAAAATTGTTGACGGACGAAATACGACGGACAATCAAGTATCCCAAAAGCTCACCCTGAGCTATGCTCAGGTGAGCTAAAAAACTTGGTAAGAATTGACTAGACAATGGAACACACCAAATATCTAAACTCTATGCCTTGTGGTTTCTGAGAAGAAGATTTTTCAAGTTTTTTCTATATTAGCCTATGTAAAATCAGGTGACCCCTTGGTGGGAACAATTTTGACCCCAGGGTCATAATGTGAACAATCTTGGTAGAGAGTCATAAGATCATGCTACATACCAAATATCTAAACTCCGGCCGTGGTTTGAAGAAAATTTTTCAAGTTTTTTTTCCCTATGTAAAATCAGGTGACCCTTGGCAGGCCAAATTTGACCCCAGGGCCATAATTTGAACAAACTTGGTTGTGATCTACTAGACAATGCTGCACACCAAATATCTTAACCCCAGGCCTTGTGGTTTCTGAGAAGAAGATTTTTCAAGTTTTTCCTATATTAGCCGATGTTAAATCAAGTGACCCCTGGGGCGGGGTCAATTTTGACCGCAGGGTCATGATTTGAACAAACTAGGTTGAGATCTTCTAGACAATGCTACACACCAAGTACCTTAACTCTATGCCTTGTGGTTTCTGAGAAGAAGATTTTTCAAGTTTTTTTCCTATATAAGCCTTTGTTAAATCAAGTGACCCCTGGGGTGGGGCCAATTTTGACCGCAGGGTCATAATTTGAACAACCTTGGTAGAGAGTCATAAGATCATGCTACATACCAAATATCTAAACTCGAGGCCTTGTGGTTTCTGAGAAGAAGATTTTTCAAGTTTTTTTCCTATATAAGCCTTTGTTAAATCAAGAGACCCCTGGGGTGGGGCCAATTTTGACCGCAGGGTCATAATTTGAACAATCTTGGTAGAGAGTCATAAGATCATGCTACATACCAAATATCTAAACTCCAGGCCTTGTGCTTTCTGAGAAGAAGATTTTTCAAGTTTTTTTCCTATATTAGCCTATGTTTAATCAAGTGACCCCTGGGGTGGAGTGAATTTTGACCCCAGGGTCATAAGATCATGCTACATACCAAATATCTAAACTCCAGGCCTTGTGCTTTCTGAGAAGAAGATTTTTCAAGTTTTTTTCCTATATTAGCCTATGTTAAATCAAGTGACCCCTGGGGTGGAGTGAATTTTGACCCCAGGGTCATAATTTGAACAATCTTGGTAGAGAGTCATAAGATCATGCTACATACCAAAAATCAAAAGGCTAGGCCTTGTGGTTTCGGAGAAGAAGATTTTTAAAATTTTCATTTTTAAAATCTATTTTTCGCTCCTGTGACCTAGATTTTTGACCAATCAAAATAATTTTAACAACTTTGGTAAAGGGCCCCATAATAAACATTCCTGTGAAGTTTTATCAAAATCTAGTGAGTAGTTTAGAAGGAGATGTTGTTTAAAGAAATTGTTGATGACGCACGCACGGACGACGGACAAAATGTGATCACAAAAGCTCACCATGAGCATGTTGTGCTCAGGTGAGCTAAAAAACATATGGGATATGGATATATTAATTAATGCATATACATGTACTCTGGGTGTTATGCCAGATTAGTGTCTTGTGATAACAGAACTTTTAAATAAGAAAACTGTTTAGAAGTTCCCATACAGCTTAAACAAGAGCTGTCAGAGGACAGCACGCTCCACTATTCAAAATACTTGTTGGTAAATCAAACAAGAGGCCCATAATGGCCCTAAATCGCTCACCTGAGATAAATAGGTTGATCCAAGGAACATCTGTACCAATTGATTTTAAAATCTGGCCAGTAGTTTTGAAGAAGATGATTTTTAAAGTTTTCATATTTTTTTCTTTTTGTTGCCATGGCAACCAGAGTTCTACATGGATCAAGTTTATTTTAGGAACTTTTGTGAAGGTTGGCCCAAGGATCATTCCTGCCAAGTTTAATCAAATTCTGTCCAGTGGTTTCAGAGGAGATGTTGTTTAAAGGTTTCTCTATATACATATAAGGCAGATAAGCCCCGCCCCTGGCGGCCATGTTTTTTTATGGATCGGAATAATTTTAACAACTTTGGTAGAGGTTGACCCAAGGAACATCTGTACCAAATTATTTTGAAATCTGGCCAGTAGTTTTGAAGGAGATGATTTTTAAAGTTTTCAAATTATTTTTCTTTTTGTAGCCATGGCAACCAGAGTTCTTCATGGATCAACTTTATTTTAGCAACTTTTGTAGAGCCTCACCCAAGGAACATTCCTGCCAAGTTTCATTTAATTCTGTCCAGCGGTTTCAGAGGAGATGTCGTTTAAAGCAAATTGTTGACGACAGATGATGCACGACGCCGGACGAAGGGCGATCACAAATGCTCACCTTGAGCACTTTGTGCTCAGGTGAGCTAAAAATACTACAGGGACAAGTCAGTGAAGAAGTTTACCAAGATCACCACAGAAATTTACCTGTGACAGTTTGAGGAGAGACTGCTGTGCTGAACCGTCACTACTAAAGGCAGCTATACACTGCAGTGTGTCTTTCATCACACCGAGATATTCCGTCAGCTTCACATCAGTTACGGATTGTTGTTCATTGTGCATGATTTCGTTTCTTGCACTTCTACACTGTAACCAGACAACAAGACTCACAATGAAAACTTCCTATCGGTAAGAAAACAAGTTATTGTACAAACCCTGCTTCATATATTATAAAGTCATGACTGGATCTTGACTCTAGGTGGAGGGTTCAAACCCACAACCTCAAGAGCCAGAACTATGTTCTCTAACACTGGACTATGACATCCCCTCACACAGACACACATACACTGAGGCACACAATGACATATGCTTTATTTGAAATGAAAAAGTAGACCTACCATGATTTAAGTTACAAATACATTAGCAAATTTTTTGCAAACTGTAGTTTGAAAAAAGGGATACATTGTTATTTTTCACATGTAAAAGAATAATTTGGATGGACAAGCAGCAGGTAAGCCCTGTATGGCTAGGGTACAAAACGTCTGCAGATGTTTGCAGTAATTGAGTATATTCATGACAAAAATCTGATTGTTTAATTGATGTTGGTTAATATCATTGAATTTTTATGGTAATTATGTCATCAGTATTAATGGTGTAAATAGTTAAAGGGCTGACTATATTGATCAAGCTCTGTCCAGAGTTATGGACCTTGTGTGTGACACTTCCTCTCATCAATTTCTGTCCATAGCTGAAATTTTGTTTCCAACGCCTAAGTGGAATAGATGTTATTTTGCAGTCATGAAATTGTGAAAAGGTGACACTTTTCTCAATAATTTCTTTCCAGAAATGAAAGGTTTTAAGGACACAAAATTGTATAAAAGGGGAATAACTCCAACAAGAAACCTTGGAAGTGGATTATGCTCTTGTGTACTACAATTCTCATCCATAACATCTACCCACCTATGAAGTTTCAAGATTATATGTCTTACAGTACATCAGTAATGCTCCAGACAAAAATATGAAATAAACAACAGGCAATATGATTTGCAGAATTAAGGTTTTTTTTTGTGCACTGTAATTCTCCTTTGTGAGGTATATCCACCTATGAAGTTTCAAGGTTATATGTCTCATAGTGCATGAGTAATGCGCTCAACAAAAAATAAGTATGAAATTTAACAAAGGGCAGTAACTCAAAAATATGATGCAGAGAGTTATGGTTCTTATGCTTCTCCTTCATGAGGTCTATCCACTTGAAAAGTTTCAAGTTAATGGCTTTAAAACTCTATTAAAAAAAATAGGTACGAAATTTAACAAAAGGGCAATAACTTCAAAAACATGATGTGCAGAGTTACAGTTTTTGTGCATGACACTTTTCCTCCATGAGATCTAATAGCTTCAATACTTTGTGAGTTATGCGCCAGACAAGAAGTGTAACAGACAGACAGAAAACTCTGACAAAAACAATATGTCTCTCCCATATAAATATGGGGGGAGATATAATTACAAGCATGGTTCAGTATCTTTACTTTAAACCACCAGTATTTATGTACTAAATTTGTGAACATCTCAGAATATATTTTCTTGAATCTATATTTTTTCATGTGTGAATGATAAAAATACTGTTAGAAAAATTGACATAATATTAGTTTAAACATTAAACAAAAAATTGTAATCATCTTTAGAAACAAAGTCTTGATTTGCAAGGGGGTCGCACAAACCTCAATATGATGGGTTCAAATCCCAGTCTTGGTACTTTGCTATAATACGTGAGGAAGTTTTTCATTAGCTTTACAGTAGGACAGTGGTTCTACCAGGGTGCCGTTTGTACCAAAAATAATGCACACCCATGGTCATCCTCTACCTGTAATGAGCTGCAGGTCACAATATGAAATTACTACGCCGTGAGATTGACATTGACTTTTCTCCACTTTACACTTCAACAAAAAAACAATATTCCATTCGACCTTATCACCTGTCAAATAGAACGTCGCTTCGGTTGACGAATATAAACCACGCCTCCTTAGCGAGAGGAATCAAGTGCAGTTTTATCAATCTATAAATAGAGAATGTGACGTCGCTAGCTTCATTCAGACCCGTGTTGCACATTGCAGTTTTATTACTCCTATATTTGTCCTTGTCATCATGTCTACGAACGTGTGGCTTTTAATGACATCTAGCATTTTAATTGCTGTACTTCTTCATGTAGGAATTATATAAAATCCTCAAATGTCATCTCAAAACCTTTCCAAAATGCACCGCTGACACCCTTTATAGGGATAATGATTTTTTTTAAGTCCATCTCGGCCGAAACTTCCATCATGGAAGTAAAACTGAGAACTGAGCAAAAATCAATAACCAGGTGAAGCCAAAGGGCGGAGCTACATTCTGATTGGCATACACAATGCCTTTGGTTTTCTACAGTAAGCGGGAAAGCGACCGATGTAAAATTCTTGGAAAAGTCAAAGTCAATCGACGGCGTAGTATGTTAAAGAAATATCAAAATGCAATCAAACAAGCAAATTTGATTTGCCATACTACTGGCCAAACCTAAAATATTGTCAAACAATAATATCATAAAATACACCTCTAGATTACCTGGCAAAAAACATCTGGAGCACCTTTGGGGTCAAGATTTGGAAATGTGTGTCTGTTTGTTATATCCTCCAAGTTTATCCCAATGTTCACTAGTCCACTTAAATCTGTGTCCTTGGCAGATGTTATGTTTGTGTACCCCCCAGTATTGGGAAGATAGTTTTTCCCGAGTTCCCAGTAATCTGTAACCCACTGGGATATGTGAGAATTCTTCCATGCAGGTCCTTTAAACCTGTGTGCTGATATTATAGCAGTACAAAGTGTCCCACATATATTATTTGGACAATCACGGCGGTTGTTAACATGTTTTGAACAAATACACGTATTTCTCTGTCCTGGACATGCAGATGACTTGTGAGGCAGCAAGTTGTCTATGGTACACTGGCCACAGTACTGTGGCGGCTGTTGACCAAGTTGCTTCAGCAGGGATGTGTGGAACTCTCTTGTTTCATCATCAATGAAGGATTCTAATCCTTCTTTAGTGTACTTCAGAGCAAGCCCCGCCTTGACCCAGTTACGGAAGGTTGGGTCTGCAATCTGGGCTTGGTGAGATACAGCCATGGAAGAAGTAGCCATTACTGACAAAATCCCCTGATGTGGATGGTGCACTCACTTGACCTAAAAAATATATTAGGACAGCATGCATGACATCATATCGAACTCAAAAACTCATTGGCAGCTGAGACTGCTAGGTCGGGGCCAATTTTGACCCCAGGGCCAAGATTTGATCAAAATTTATAGATGTTCACTAGGCCATGCTACTAACCAAATATCTAAACTCTAGGCCTTGTTGTTTCTGATCAGAAGATTTTTCTAGTTATTTCCTAAATAAGTCTATATAAAATCAAGTGACCCCTGGGGCAGGGCCAATCTTGCCCCAGGGCTAAGATTTGATCAAAATTTATAGATGTTCACTAGGCCATGCTACTAACCAAATATCTAACTCTAGGCCTTGTTGTTTCTGACAGAAGATTTTTCTAGTTTTTCTTATATAAGTCTATGTAATATCAAATGACCCCTGGGGTGGGGCCAATTTTGACCCCAGGGTCATGATTTGAACAAACTTGGTAATGGTCAATAAAACAATGCCACACACAAAATATCTAAGCTCTAGGCCTTGCGGTTTCGGAGAAGATCTTTAAAGACTTCACTTTAAAAATCTATTTTTAGCACCTGTGACCCAGATTTGCAACTGTCTGGAACCATCTGAACAACTTTGGTAGAGATTCATGAAAGGAACATCCAGGCAATTTTCATCAAATATGGCCAAGTGGTTTAGGAGGAGATGGTGTTTAAAGGAAATTGTTGATGCCGGACACATGCACTGATGACAGATGCTGGACAAACGGCGACAATAGCTCACCATTAGCATGTTGTGCTCAGGTGTGCTAATAAAAAACATGCTTTAAACAAATAATAATTGTAATGGTGAACTGTTACTAAGTTACCCAAACAAAGTTTCTCCTTAGACAATCATACACAAATGTTTTTTGAGAAAAAAGGTCATAAGTAAAATTGAGGGTGTGGGGCCAGACCCCTTTGTGACCCACTGGAGATACTGAAGAAGTACCATTCAATCTGTCTCATAGTGAGGAACAAGAATATATATGGTTTAGGGCTGGGGATCTGAATATTTTTCGAGATATAAGGTCATAAGTAAAATTAAGGGGGAGGGGCCTGACCCCTTGGTGATCCAATTGAACATAAAAGAAGTACCATTCAATCCATCTCATCAAGAGGAACAAGAATATTATATGGTTTAGGGGTGGGAACCTGAACATTTTTTGAGCTATAAGATCATGAGTAAAATTTAGAGGGTGGGGCGTGACTCCTTAGTGACCCATGTGAATATCAAAGGTGTACCATTCATCTGATAATGAGGAACAAGAATATATATGGCTTATGGGTGGGGATTTCTATGGTTTTAGAAATAGAAAGGTCAGAAGTAAAACTGACGGGGTGGGTCCAGACCCCTTTATGACCCCCCGGGAACACTAAAGAAGTAACATTCAATCTGTCTCATCATGAGGAACAAGAATATATATGGTTAAGGGGTGAGGATCTGAACAGTTTTTCAGATATTAGGTTATTTTTAAGTAAATATCAGGGGGTGGGGCCTAGCCCCTGGGTGACCTCGGGGGGGGGGGGGGGGGGGGGGGGGGGGGGGGGGACACCAAAGTAGTACTATTCAATTTTTCTCATTATGAAGAACAAAAAAAATATATGATTCAAGGTTGAATAATTTGAAATATTTAAGCAAAATACATTTTTTATGAAGAAAAAAAAAACACCTTTGAGGGGGTGGGGCCTGACCCCCAGTGACCCCCATTTACAAAAATTAGGGAGGCAATACTTCTCATTGAGGACTATATGTAGAGATAGGTCGAGCGGTCTCAAAGATATGGTCCATAAAAAGAAAGAAGACAACAATAAGTCTCCAAATTTCGTTTGGGAGACTTATAATTATTGTGCGTTTTCTTACCAGTTTCTTTTCGTTATCTCATTCTATCATACTCCCAAAAACTTGGTGGGGTCAGGGACAGAGGGCTATGGTGTCACATATTCTTATCAGCACATAAACTAAACCTTAATAAGGTGCAATATGGTCCAGGTAATGGTGAAAAGCTGTGTCAAAAGGATGAGTAGATTTGGCAAGTTAGTGAATTAATAATGGAGAGAGAAGCTGTCAATTATCCTGAAAGGAATGCTTGCAAAAGTGTCACCAAATGCACCCCTCTGTGTCCCCTCCACTGATTTCACCTTGCGTGACATCCACTCTACACACAGGAAGAAATTACCATCAGGCATGCATTCAGTATGACAAACCATATGCAACCAGTTGCTTACAGTTAGCTATGGTGTTGTCTAATAGTGGGGTGGCAATCAGCCAAAAAGTAGCTTATTTAAGGAGTAGGTGGCCAAAAAGTAGAACAAGCAATGTTATATACCAAAATGTTTGCCAATTCTGTACTATATGAAACTGCCCGCAATAAACTGCCAATGCCTGGTTCGGACTCGGAAATCCAAGATGGTGTCCAAGATGGCCGCCATAAATCGCTAGTTCAGTGAAAATAATTTATCTGCTTGTTACAGGTTTATTTACAGAGGTAGTTCAAAGCATTTGCATGATTATTACTCCTTCCATAATGTTCATCAAAATCATACACAAAAATGGCAAATTCAAGGTCAAGGTCATTTCAGGGTCAAAGTTAAAAAAATACCACAAAATTTGATATTTTCTACCTACTTTTTTCTCATTTTATGCATTTTTTTTTTTTAAACTCAAATGGATAACTTTTAGTGATTAGAAATACTGTTATGTGTGTATTTTCATTTAAAACTGTTTTGTATGATATCTGTGTTTAGATTATGTATAAACTTTGGTAGTTTACAACACATAAACATAATCCAGATGGCCGCCATTCAATTGCTGTATCAATGATCATTGGATGTTTCATTGATAAATGTCATAATATATAAAGGTCAATCTTAAGTGTTTGAAAGAAATTACTTTAATTTTGCATGTATGCAAAACTTCCCAATTTGATTGTTTTTTCAAAGTCAAGTTCAATCACCAAGGCCCAAACACAAAATTACCCCAAAAATTTTTTTTTGGGCTGCCCTAATTTTTTCCATTTTAAGTTTTTTTATTGTTTGATTTATCTAGTAAAAGAATTTTTGTGAATTTTTTATGATTACAGCCCTTTTATATGAAATTCCCTTTTTATGAAATTTCTTATTTGTTTTGTTTTTATGAATATAGAAATATGCGTACTTATATTCTTATTATCAATCGTCATAATGATATTCTTGATTTTCAATGTTCCGGAATTTTTAATTTAGGGAATTTTTGAATTGATTATTATTTTTGTCTTTCTTGTTTGTAAATTCAGAGCTTCAACTTTAGCATATAAAAGACAAGTTAAAGGTCTTTTCATTGTTGAATGCTTTAGTTTAATTCCCCCCCCCCCCCCAAAAAAAAAAAAAAAGTATCCCCACAATCTTTTTTCTCTTCATCCTGTTTTTTATAAAGAGTAGTTTCTTTAAAAATTGTATGGCTAAATGTTACTCACATTTTCATTTTAAAAATGTTTTTTGTAATGTTTTTTCCCTAGATTTTGCATTATGAAATGGTTTACAAAAGCATATGTTAAAGTGGCTGCATTATTTTAATGAAACATTTCAATTGTTTTTGACAAAAATTTCAATTTAAATGTTTTTTTGATATTCTTCATTTGATGTTGTAAAAATGTACAGTTTGATTGACCATTTAAAATCATTTTCCCCAAGTGATTCAAATGTCAAATACATAAAATTTCATTATCTGTTATCTTACTTAAAACCGTTATATACTCAGGCGTTAAGAAAACGAATCTTGTTTTGTGTAATTTTCTTGTTTCACTTATAAAATTTTTTTGAGTGTTCGATACAAGCTTTTTCATACTTGACAGCCGTCAATAGTTTTACAATCAAAATCAAAGATGAAGTAAAACTAAAAAAAAAGGATACTTTTAGTAAAGTATTTTTTTTGTACTAAAAAGGACTGTTTTCTGTCAAAGGTTAAATTTCCCTAAAAATTTTTTTTCCCTTTAATTCCAAAGTATAATTAGGTTTAGATAATTAGGGCACTAATATTTAAAATTGTTGATTCAGTTCATATACCATTGGGTGGGTCAGAATTACATTAAGGACTAGTCAAAAATTTTGAAATTTAAAATTTTTAATTAGAAAATTAACTCTATTCTCCGGACGAACTTATCCATGATGCAGGGATGGAAACCCTGTATGGGGAAATGCAACGGACCGTGAAAGGGAAAGTTTCTTAAAGTTATTGTTAAGTAATATTTTAAAATTTTAAAAGAAATGTTTTTAAATTTTTTTAATCGTTTTAATCGTTTGTGAAATTGAGTAAAAGACTGGTTTGATTTATGTTCTGGAAAATTGGCTTTTTAAGATAGTTTTTTGGGGAAATTTAAAAACAACGTGCATTGTATTTTTTAATTTTAAACTCAACATAAATGATTGTTACCATTTTCAACTCTGATGGTTTTTGTTCATTTTGGACATCTATTTAGATCGATTTTGCATTAATGAATATTTTTTTTGTCAATAAGCGGTAAGAAGTAGGGCTTTCCTTCATGAGGGTTAATATGAATTAAAAATAAATTTCCCGTATTGTATCTTCATCGGGCCTTTTTTCCCTTTAGTTCTGAGAAAATATTTTGTCTGAAGAAAGGCATACATTTTAAACATTTACCGGGTGACGAAAATAAATTTTCCCCCATTTATTATAATTTTCATTAGATACTTAAAATCATTGGGGGGCCCCCACTCCCCTTTATATTTGTGCTGAGATGGATTCAGGGGAAATATAAACTGCTGAGCAAAAGAGGGGACCCTGTCAGACAACCCTTTCCAGGAATTTTTGATCGGGCCCCCTTATGGCCAATGTGTCAAAAATGAGTTGTATATAACCAAAGGGTTAATTGGAGGAAAAAAAATTGCAAAAAATTTAGAATTCCCCCGGAGGCCTTTTTTTTTATTTATCTTTTTCACCTTTTTTTGAATTTGATTAAAAAATTTTCCAACAAGCTTTGATTTAATTGAATTTTAAAATCAACAGAGGATTTATTAAAAACCCCAGAAAACTATAAAATGTACATGTATTTATTTTTTCCTAAAAATTTATCATATAAATCATGGTTTCATTTAGATATTTTGAAAATAAAAATGTCTGTAAAAAAAATGGTATGATAAAAAGGAATCATGAATATAAAAAAAAAACAAAGTGAAAGTGATTCAAAAACGGCACCTCTGACCAAACGGGTAAAAAGGTTAATTTTTCAAAGGTTGAATGTTCAAGTTTTTTTTTTATTCCACATAGCTTTACAAATGTATACGACTGGAAGGTTTTGGTTCATTTCTGTAAAAAAAAATTGCTTTATAATCTTTATTTTAAGCTGTCTTTTTGGATTTAAATAAAAAACAAGGGGGGCAAAGGGGGGCCCGGTGTCGCTCACCTGAGAAAATTGCGTGTTAGGAAGGACAAAAAATGTGGCATCTAATGTTTTTTTTCTAACATTTGACTAAGTGCCCAGCTTTGTCCTACCAAATTTTGCACCAACGGGAATTCTTGCAGCCCCTCATTCTTATAATTTAATAAAGACGGGAAAAAAAATTGTGGGCCCTCTGGGTGTTCAAAAGTTTTTCTGAATTTGCCCGGTCACCATTTTTGATTTCATGGGCCCAGTTTTAAATTATCTGAGTTTGGTGTAAAAAATTTTCGACCAAGTTACTTTAAGGGTAAGGCTAAATTATGGGGCCTTGAGTGTTTAAAAGGTTTTTCTAGATTTGCCCTGGTGACCTAGTTTTTGACCGTTTTCAAATCATCCAAGATACAGTGCGGCTCGCGTTTAAGTTGGCATTTTTAGCGTGTAACGGCGTTCCGTGTCCTGTAAGTGCTTTGGTAACGTGGTGCGTGTACCATGTAACCGGTAACATTCTAACGTGGGTCCGTGTCTCGTTTAATGGTGTAACGTTTTAAACCCTTTCCCAGCTGTTAAAAATGCTGTCCGAGTGGAGCGTTTCATTCGGGTTTGGGCATCGCTTAAAATAAACCTAATGATTTCAACGCGGAAAAAAACTTTGAATCATTATTTAAAACAGGAGACTTAAATAGATAGATATAATAGAATCTTGAAAAAATTACTGATATCCAAACAAAAAACGTTTTATTCGGGTGATTTATGTCATTTTGGTAGTTGCAATCCTTTCGGTGATTTCAAACACCCGGGCGATATGCATCTTCGAAATTTACACCTACATGAGAACGCATCTTTTTTTCACATACATTTTGGGGTTTATAATCACTCAGTTCGGTGCTTAATTCGTGATAATATTTTATGATCACTTTCCCCCAGCCTACAATAAAAAAAAAAACCCGCTGAAAAAATACTATAGAAAAATAAATTTACGCCATTCTGGATATGTTAAACTTTTTTTAGCATTGTTTTTGTTTTTTTGTAACCTTTTTAAAATTAGCTTCCGTATAAAGGAGACAAAGGGAGTTAAAGGAGAGTGTATAATCAAAGCGCTGAAAGCGCTGAAAGAGGGTGGCGAGGGCTATAATATTTGGGAAAAAAAATCTCAGAGACCAATATGGGAACAATAAATTAATTTTTCGAGGTTAAAAATTTTGCTACAGCATTTAAAAAATTTTGGGAGACTGTGTCGGATGAGACAAAATAATAAAAACAACTGCAGATCACCCGTAACATGTATTTAAGGGTTTCCCAACGATTCGTTTGTGTGTAGTGTGTTTTTTTTTTTTTGTTTTTTTGTTGTTTTTGTCAATTTGCGGGGTCCCCCTTATTATATGAATTATGTATATATTTTTATTTATATTATTATGGAGACCCTGTTTTGGGAAACCCTGTTTTTGTTATTGTTGTATTTGGAATTCGTAACCGTTCGTTTGAAAAAATTTCCATATCAATTATCCTACACCGTGTAAACCACCCCTGGAACTACCTTATGTAAAAGGTTTTAGATTGATCTTTTTTTAACTGGGAAGAAAGCGACGCAAAAATCTTAAGGTCAAGGCAATGAGGGACAACAAAATTGTCATTTTTAAAATTTTTTTAAATTTTGAAAATAAATATCGGTATAAAATCTGAGGCAAAATGTCACCGAGGTGTGAAATTAAAAAAACATTTAAAGAGGGCAGTTCAAAATGAGAATTATTTTGTGGCATTCTATGGAACAGGTTTAGTAGTTTTGAAATGAGTAAGTTGAGCTATAAACTTTAATGGACAAATTTTAAATAAAACATTTTATTTTTTTTCAGAAGCTTCATTCGTTAAATACATTTTTTAAAAGGTTTATCTAAAATAACTAAAAAAAAAATGCTTTTGACGCAACCTCCTTAACATACTGAAAGACAAATTCTTTGGAAAAGGTCAGGGATCGAATCAGTAGATCAAAAAACCTGTGCACAAAAATAAGAATTTTTTGCTGCAACAAAACTTACATGTGAGTATTATGGAGTCGTGCACCGACCATTTTTTTAAACTGAAAAATTAACCGTTAAAATCGAAAATATTATTGAAAAAAAAATTTTTAAAAAAAATGTTAATGAATTTTAAAAATAAATGATTGGCTTGGAAGTTTTAATTAAATTATATGGACAATTTACGAATTAAATGCAAGTCCCCCCCCCCCCCCCCCCCCCCAAAAAAAAAAAGAAAAAAAGAAAAAGAAACCATTTGTAATCATCTCAAAAATAGCCAAAAAAAGTTAAGCAAAGCATTATTTTAAATTTTGAAAAGCAAAATAATGAGATATATTTTTTTTTAATAACAATAAGAAGGCAGTTCACAAAAAGAAATTCAGGCTTTTATAAGACAATAACCCAAATTTTAATGTTTAAAAAGTAATCCATCCATTATTAGATTATGCTACTTAAAATTTTTTAAAAAATGCTCAAGTGCAAAAGAAGCATTCATCATTGGGTTTAGGTATTTTTGCTTGAAGCTATAAAGCTTGCTTTACTATTGAAATCCCACAATAACTTGTTTAGACATAAAAGATGAGGATTACCTTAAATTTTACTTTAATCCTTTTTAAAAGTAATCCATGGAATTGATTTTTAAAAACTAATCATATGATACCTCACAACATAGGGTCTTAAAAAGATATTAAAAAGTTAGCATGCAGAAGACTCCAGATAAAATATTAACAAAAACCATGTAAAAAAAATTTTTTTTTTTTCCCGATATAAAATGCAGCAGACATATTGAAACGAAAACTATAAAAAGCATAAATTTAACGGGGAATGAAATGGGGGCAATGACATTGAGAAAAACATCTATAAAGGAAAAAAAATTATAAGGTGAAAATTTAAGAGGTTAAATTAAAACCGAGATCCTTGTGGAAAAGTAAAAAAAAAATAAATTTAACAGTTGAAATAATATCAACTTTGATGAATAAAAAATGATGAAATTGTGAAAAAGTGAGCAAAAACAACAACTTATCACAAGAGGGCCAAGGGGGCCCCGTGAAGACACTCACCTAAAAAAAAACTGCCTTCATTGCCTGTTAAGTTATATATTAAAGCAAAAATGTCTAAATAGATAATCCATGGGATCAGTTAAATTCCAAAAAAAAGAGTCCCTGTCTCAAATTTGAAGTCAAACTAACTGATAGAAAGCTATAAACATTTCATGAAACTTCAAAAAAATTTGTCAGGAAAAAAAGATGCTAGAGTGTAAACAGGAAAAATGCACTTGGGCCATAACCCCTGCCTTTTTATCCAATATCAAAAAAATCAAATCTGCCCAAAGTGATTAATCTGTTAACATTATTGAAAGTTTTGGGGAAAATGATTGTTTAAGAAGTGAAGATGTAGAAGAAAACAAAGGGAAAATCGGGATTTTTTAAATATCAAAGGGGCTTACCGAAAAACCCCTGCCCTAAAGGGCCAATATCAGCCATAATAAAAACTTGCCCGAAAATAAGTTATTAACATTTTCATAAAGTTTAAAGAATTGTAAGAAATACAAAAAAGTCAGTAAAATGACAGATGCCCCCCGAAAAAACGTCTTGTTACAAAAAAGACTTGGTCAAGGGGGGGAGGAGTAGGAAGGGGTCAAGCCAAAGAAATGCGCATCCCTCTTTGTAATAAAGTTAAATAAATTTTTGTTGAAATAAAAAAGTATTGTTCCAGAGAAATACCCCCGGAAAAGAATCAATGATATACCATTTGCATAAAAGTCAAAGGGCCAAAAACTCTGTGAAAATTAGGGAAAAATTTTTCCCCCCGGATATAAAAATTTCTCTTGGTAATAAAGCTTTCCATAAAGTTTCGTTGAATTCAAGCCATTATTTTCTGAGAAATACCCCAGACAAGATTCATGAACATGTACATAGCCGAAAAATCGGGGGCCAAACTCTGTGAAAAATTGGGAAAACCGGTCACGACGACGATATGGTACTACTCTTGGTAATTAAGTCCCAAAAATTTTCATTGAAAAAAGGGCTTTTTTTTCCTGAGAAATAGCCGGTCAATAATATGAAACATAAACTATGGGGCCGAAAAGTAAAGGGGGCCTAACTCTTGAAAAATTGAGGAACCAGGTCACGCCGACGATTTTGTTTTATTTTTTGGTAAAAAAGTTTCACTAAAGTTTCGTTGAATTAAAGCCATTAGTTCCTGAGAAATACCCCGGACAAATCATGCAATATTACTTTTGGCCGAAAAGTCAAAGGGCCACAACTCTTTAAAAAAATTGGGAACCAGGTCACCCCGAGATATGTGATCTACTCTTGGTAAAAAGTTTACATAAAGTTCTTTGTTTTCAAGCCTTAGTTCCTGAGAAATAGCCGGACAAGAATCTGCAATTTGATTACCCCGAAAAGTCAAGGGCCCACAACTCTTTAAAAAATTTAGGAAAACCGGGTCATGCTGAGGATATGCGCATCTCCCTTGGTAAAAAGTTTCCCCAAAAAGTTTCGTTGATTAAACCCGTTAGTTCCTGAAAAAATAGCCCGGACAAGTTAAGTGTGACGGACGGACGGAGGAGGGAGGGGAGGGACAAAGGGGCGATATATCGTCACCTTCGGTGACATAAAAAGATGTTAGAGTGCAAAAACTACTTGTGGACGTAAAGGAAGGTGATGGTGGAGGAATTCTAAAACCTAGGTGAGTAAAAAATATTTGCTATTTACAGAAGAAGTAATGGGGAAATAAAACATCGGGAAAAAATTTATTGAAATGACAAAGTACCCTGTTAAAAAAAGGCTGAATTACAATGAGACCTCTTTTTTTAAAAATAAAAATCAAGAAAATTAAAATCTGAAACAAAAAAAATTCGACATTATGTACACATGAATGAAGCAAGTATCAGAGTGAAGAAAAAATTTTTTCCCTGACAAAAACACTGGAAATGGAAAATCACCCCAAAAAAATACTGGGGGGACAGAGTTATGGCCCCTTTGTCATGACATTCTTCTCATAAAGTTTTTCTGTAAATTAAATTTCACTTCAAAGCACAAGAAGAGAAGTTATTGTCGGGACAAAATGTGCAAGACAGAAAATCTACAAAAAAAAAAAAAAAAATAGGCCCCCCCCAATTAACTTTAGTATCACTGAATGTGATGATATCCCCACCGGGTAGCTTTTAGTTCAGAGAAAGGAAATGATTGTGGGGTTTTTTTGTTCATTTTAAGTAACATTGGGATATCTTGGCAAACCCTTACCCCGTTCAGTACAGATTTGGTGTATGTTGCAAGCAATCAGAGCCATTCAGAGGACCCCCATAAGAGCTATCTGTCGGGGTCGTTTTTTTTGTTCATGTAATATCTAACAAAAAACCTTTTTGAAGATTCAAAAGGGTTTTCCCAAATTTTGTTAAACACGTTTGCAGAAGGTAAGCTTTGCTGAGGAATGGGATACTGCGAGATAAATGTGTCTTTTTTGAAAAGGATTTTTTTGGTTTTAAAGAAAAATTGTGAATGAAAGCCTTTTTGCTGCAACTTTTCACTGAAATGTTTTGCCTATATAGCAAATAAAAACATTAAAAGTAAAATTAATCAATCAGGGGCAATAATCTGTAATCCTTGAGCAACTCTTGTAAAATTTCACATGTATCTTTAAAATCAATCAAGAAGAGATGCAGAAGTTGTAAGGCCATTGGGGTTTTGAAGAAAAATGTGTGAATGGAGGCCTTTTGGGTTTCCAGGGTAACCATACTTCTCCATATAATGCATTCTTTTTTAACCCCCAAAGGAACTTTACAAGGAAAACTATGGAAGATTTTTGTTAGTCTTTTTAAGCAGTTTAAGGGTTATTAAGGAAAATCATTTGTCCCGATTTCGCAAAAATTAGGAGGGACGGGGGATGGACAGATGGATGTACAAGTTGATTCCTATATAGCCCCACCACAGGGGGGGGGGGGGTATAACAAGAATGACTTTTAAGGAATACGCTCGGCTGATAAAACTATTTTTAAATTTGAAAGTATTGATGTAAAAAAACCCTTTTTAATTACCTTTTATTGAATAAAATCGAAATAAGAAAAAAATTGCAATTTAAAAGGACGCCTTTTACACCAATTTGTCCGAGACAGGGGCGCAGACATTTTTACGTCTCGTGGTTCGCGAGACTTTTTTTTACAACAATCGTGACGCACAGACACATTTCCCGGGTTGCGTAATACATTAAAATATAAAGGAATTACGTGTGTTGTGGAAAAATTTTACCCCCAAAAAAAAACAGGAAGGAAAAAAGAAATTTATAATTTATTTAAAAGGACATTTTAATGTTATTTATTTGAATTGATGAAAATATATTTTTAAAAAGTTTTAACTTGATCATTTTATTTTTTTCTTACTCGTGAGTGAGGAGTCTGGAGCCCTCTTTCCTATGCCTTTTGTATGCCAGAAGGTAATAATCAACTTAAAACGAATCATTCAGAACTAGGTGTAAGCCCGTAGGGCCGTAAATGCACGTAAGTTCATCAAAATTTTCCCAAAACCCAAGTCCCCGATTTGCAACATACATTTTCCATTTTGGGATGGCATCATAACACGTTATACCAGACAAAGCCCTCCACTAAATTTTCCCTCCTCCCGTACGTCATTGTCTTGAACGTTGCAGTCTTCCCCTCATTTAATTCGGGTCAAAGTCGTAAGGAACTAAACTCCTTTTTTAAAAAAAATCTAAAAAATTTTATTAAAATTTCCTGCTATAGTGATCAAACCCAAAAACTAAAGTAAATCCCCCTTGTCACGAAAATCATTTATGCACATTCCACAAACATCGCTTTTTTAAATTGCGCAAATCTTTACGCAATTTAAAAATTTTTTAAACAGTTTTTAAAACAAACATAAAAATAAAAAAGGGGCGGTATATTAAGTAAAATTAATTGAATGCGGAACTTGAAAATCTATAGGCGAATCAAAGGACCCGTGTTGAAATTAATTAACACACCAATTGCTTGCAATTTGCAAAAAATGTAAATTATGCTAACTACTTTTGTATATCACACTAACATGACTCTTGCGATACGATACCTTTACTTAAAATTTATTTAAACAGATTTTTTCAGTAAAAAAGCAAATTTAAGTTTATTATAAAAAAAAAACGTGGAGTCAACCTTTTTTTCATATTTATTAATGCTTTTTAGTTTTTGTGGTGAGTTTATACTCTACATGTCCGTTTCGAAAAACGTGACATCAATTGTCTGTGAAGGTGACTCGGTCGCACGGTTCGTTTTTGGCCCGTGTTTTTGGCCGAGGGGCGTTTTTTATATGAGCTTGTCTGTTAAAAAGTTCCCAGTGATTTCTTATCCAATCAGTTTAACACCACAAAACTTTCAATAACCGCGTTGAAAGCATTTACGGTAAAAATGACAAAGTGTATTATAAAATAAAAAATATGCAGGAAAAATTGGTTTAAATAACTCTTTAACTTAAAATTTCTTTCTTTTACGTTTGATTCAATGAAAGGGAAAATTTTAAATTTGGGTTTTATTTACATCAATATCTTTCAATTAAACCCAGTTGAAATCAGCCGGGTTTCCTTTAATGCTTTTATCAAAACCCCTATTAATCGCACTCATCGATCGGGATATGGTTAAGGGGGTATTTGTGCGTCCAAAAAAAGCATGAACAAAATGGCGGGGGCCTTAGCCAACGAAATCACAAACTTTAAACAGCAATCTTCCAAATATAGCGTGTATAAAAAAAGTCATGTCAAAGTGTCTACACAAAAAGGGTTTTGTTGATGGTTAATTTTATTTACCCGAGGTTTCCCTTTATGAAGTGATATAGAGCATAGTTATTCAACTTAATTTTTAAATGAAAAATATTTTTTTTAAATAAACAAATTTTCTGTGTTTAATTTTGATTATGGAAGGTGAAAAATTTTTCATTTCAGCGAAAATAAGAGGGCCAATAGCCTTAGGTTATCAGGTATATCAGCTTATTTAAATGATTAAAGTCAGGGGATTTTACCTGGTTTTTTTAGCAAAACCAGATTAAGTTTCAGTACAAAAAATTCTTCATTTAGTCAATCATCTGGGGCCCTTATTTTAAAGGGATAAAAATGCTTAGCTTTTGGATAAAACCTAAAGTAATTTTGGACAAAACAAGAATAAATACTGAAACTATTTACCCCCGGGCCCTTTTTTTTAAGGGATCAACTTTTTTTTTAGCAATTATTTTAAAAAACCCTTTAAAGTGACCATGTTGCAAAATGAAATTTAATTCTGACCATTGGCTTCATAAAAAAAAGTATTTTGAAGTTTCTGTATAATGTATAAAAGAAAATTAGCAACCCCTGGGGGCCCTTTTTTAAAAGGATCAATTTCTTTTCTGTAATTAGGGTAGAAAATTGTGAAATGACCATTTGTGTAAAAAGGAATTTTAAATTCAAAAACATTGGTTTCAGAGGAGAATTTTTCTGTAGAAAAATTTGAGGGTTGCCAGACAACAAATTTTTCTGAGGGATCAAGTTTTTTTTGCAATTTTTGTGGAGGTTCACCCAGGGATGATCCAGAAAATTTTTCATAAATTTTTTCTATCAGCAGTTTCAAGGAGATGTCATTTAAAGCAAAAATGTTGAAAACAGACAAAATGATGTGGGTGACCTAATATTGCCCTTGAACATTGTGTTTTGGGGGCAAAGAACATCATAAAACCAGAGCTAAAAACATACAAAAAATTTATGTATTCAACATGATGTACACTAGAAAGGGAAATGGGCAATTATTAATTTAAAGAGTTTTTATTTTCGACACATTTGTTGGAAAATTCAAATAAAAATTTATTTTATTCTTCCCCCCTTCCTTTCCCCTGTATAAAAAAATAGTCAAAAATTTTTTTACTTTGATTGTTGTACTTTTAAAAATTTTTTATGAGGCTAAAACCAACCCCATCCAATTAATTTACTGAGACATAAGCATAAAACCCTTGTGCATAAAAAAATAACCCAATTCAAAATAAGAACAGTGCATACTTTTTTTTTTTAAATTTAGAAAATTTTATCCCCCTTTGGTTTTTCGAAAATGCCCCTGAACACCTTTTAAACTTTAAGTTTTTAAAACCATAATTGTTTCTGAGACATAAGCTAGAAGCAGTTGCATGAAAACCCTTTAAAACAAATTTTCTATTGCATGCAACATTTTACCAAAAAGTCAAAAAACTAAAAATGTTCCAGGAAATGATGCCTCCACCTTTATATGTTCCAAAAAAAAGGCCAACCCCCAGGGCACAAGTCATGCCCTGAAAATATACCCATTAAGTTTAATTGTTTACAAATATTCTAAAGTTACATGCGTTACAAGCAAAAAGTCCATATTTTTCAAAAACAAAAGGTCCATAACTCTTCAACTTCAACGGGGGTTAATAAAAAATACCTAGGGTGAAGATCATGGCGAATAATATATCCATGAATTTTTTTAAGTCTGTAGTACAAAAAATTCAGATTTTTACTGTTTTCAAAAGCAAAAATTCCATATATTTCAAAAACAAAAGCCCATAACTCTGTAAAATTTCATGGTGTTTCAGTGAATATAACCGGGTGCACAAGTTCACTTCCGAAAAATAAACCCATGAAGTTCAAGTCTGTAGTACAAATACTTTCGGATTTATGCGTGTCACAAATTTTGGGGAAAAGAAAAAGACAACTACGGAGGGACGGACGGAAAAAGGCCCATTTTTTGGTGGGGGCATTAAAGTGGCCATAATCTGCATTTTAACTATCTCTTAGTTGATACCACTGAACATATTAATGAAGTTTCGATCAATCCAATCCTAGTTACTGTGATAACATAAAAGTCCCCTTGCATGCAAAACTTTAACCAAACTCATGGTTTAAATTGAGTCTAATTTTTTAAACATATTCTACTAAGAGTTATCTCCTTGAAATGTTAAAAGAAATTTCAAATCAACCCCATGCCTTGATCGGATATAAGCATTAAAAAAATCACCCTGAAAAAACTTGAACCAAATTTTTTTTTTCTAATTTAAATAAGCGCCATACTTTATATTAAAATTTAAGTCTAAGATTTATCTCCTTGTTTGTTAATCCCCCTTAAACCTATTCAAGATAAAAAAATGGTTATTGAGATATAAGTTGTAGTAGTTGCATGCAAAACTTCAACCAAAATTTTCTATTGCATGAAAAACTTCAACAAATTTTTCTATTGCATAAAAACTTAAAAGAAAACTCAAAGAATGAAGTGTGTTTTTTAAAGGTAAAACATACATCTCAATTTTACAGTGAAAATAAAGATAGTATATGTTTAAAAGGGGGAATGAATTTTGTTTATCATTTATAGGGGGTTATTTTTAAAAGTTCCCTTTTAATCTGCAAGTAGAAAACCGGGTTTTTAAAAAATTTTTTTTGGTGACCAAGGGGATATTGGCCTTGTATCATGGAAAAACAGTTTTAAAAAACAAACAAAACAACATTTTCTAATAACAAACATATATATTATTAGAGAATATTAAAAATTTTTTCATTTACTTATCATTATGCTTAATGGCCCCAAACGGGAAATTTTCTTAAACCCTCACAACTTTTTCCACGTGGCCCTGTTAAAGGATCTTTAACTTCATGGGGCTTTTTCAAATCTCTTCTTCTGGAACTTTGGGAAAAATCTCTTGAAGGGTTGTGCCAAAGGGTGATGTTTCACCATCATAAAGGGAGCAGTTCCTTTCCCCCCCTTTCTCCGATCCCTAAATTTATCAGTTTCGTTCGAGAGGTCCCTCTGAAGCCAAAATGCAATAGAAGATAAAATTATTGTTTTACCTAAATATTAAAAGCATCTTTTTCTTTTAAAAGAAGTAAGCTGTTTTAATTATAGCTTTAGATTTTGGCAAAGAAATATTTAATATTTCGGCAAAAAAATATTTAAATTTTCATGAAATACATAAGGCTGTGTTTTTAACTTTATGATTTTTTGAAACTGTGTGAAATGAAATTGTGTGAAAATTGACAATTTAATATTAATGCTTTTTAAAAAACATTGTATGGTAAAATTTTCATTTTTTTTAAAAATTTCCCTTGATTATTCAGAATTGGGCTTTATATTGAAACATGAGCATTATATAAATAATTAAGCGTGCGAACATTAGTTTTCTTATACTGTTTAACAAATGATCCCATGCATTATATAACGAAGTTGTCATGCAAAATATAAGATGCATCAATTAAGTAAAGTTTTGTTTAATGTAACTAAATTTTCAATGAAATAGTCTTGTCTAAGATTTCCTCAAAGGGAAAAAGCAATTATAACCTTAATAACATTACAAGGATGCTATAATAAAAGTTGTTTTGTAAGGGAAGAATATCTTAAAGATGCATTTCTGGATACGCCCAAATTTTGCTAATATTTAGAAACTTTCGTTTTTTAACAAACATGGAAAATTTTTCATCTATGTGGCCTTGGGTAAAAAAAATGTTCATAAAAAATTATTTATCCCTTTTATTCCTTCAGATTACTAAATCCCTAACCGTTCAAAAAAACGGAATTCCCCCGGCCACCAATTTGGTGTTTCAACCCTGTCCCCGGGAAAAGTCAATTTATTTAAAAAATAAATACAAGCCATCAAAAAAAAAAAGTGCACACACCACTTCATCTGGGAGTAAATGAAATATTTTTCAATGAAAAACTGTTATGCAATAAGAATACATAAATCCATTTTTCTAAAGAACGTTGTGGCTTAGGTGGTTTATATACTTTTGTATAAAAAACTTTCCCAAATTTTTACAGGGAATCTTTACCGTGCACGGGGGGTTTACATAGGGCTTTTTTAAGACAACTGTATGGTTACTATCTTTGATACAGGCCCACAAGTGTGTGAGCTTAAACATTTCTGGAAATCTTCATAAGGGTAGGAGAATTAATTTCCTACAGTCATTTAATACATTTGGGTTTTTCTATCGACTCAAACAGGTTTTAAACGTTTGACCTACAGAGGTAATATTTTGCATTCGTCAAAAAAAATATTGAATTTTTTATATTTTTACATTATTTTTTTTTATTTGTTGCAAGATTTTTGGGTTATAGCAAATTAAAGTAAAAGGTTTAAATAAATGGTAAATTTACGTTTTCTTTTGGGGAAAAAATGAATCATATCTAGAATTTTAAAAAAATTTAATTTCTGTGTTAGTTTTCATAAAGACCCACAAAATGTGTCTTATGATGCCATTTTATTTTATGACCTAAAGGGAGTCTAAAAATGCTTAAACCCCCCTCCCAGAATTTCGTAAGAGGAAGAAACAGCTTAATTTTTTTTGAATATCTACAAAAAACAATTCCAAACTTAAACCATTTGGCCATGTAAAAACAAAGGGTTTAAACTGAAACTTTCCTTTAGGTTTAGAAAGGGATGGGCAAAAGGAAAGTGACATAAAGACATTGGGGGATAAAAGGGTTTGGGGTTTCTTACTGTACTTTCGCTCATTGGTGTCAGAAAGAGATAACTCCCCTTTATAGATTTTGGGGGGAGGGCATCTGTGACCTCAAAAAATCTCCCGGGCGGTGGGGGATGTACACGGGCACGCCAAGGCAACTTTATCCGGGTCTCTGAGTCACCCAATAGTGTCTTTTACGCGAGTTGGTGTCTGGGGAAAACACCTTCTCTTTCTTGATCCCTGCAGTTAGATTTTTTGGGAATGTGCAAATGAGAAATCAAAGGGAAACGGAAAAGACTAGAATGAAAACTATAATTTAAAAGGCCCCTTTTTCTTTGAAAAAGCAGCATTATTCTTTGGGCAAAAATCAAGTGTTGTTTCAATTTTGCTTTGAGATGCAAACTTACATTTTGTGGCAAATTTTTACAAACAGAAATAAAGATAATCTTTTACTTTAAACATCCAATTGTTTACAATAAATAACTAAATTGCATATTCCAATATCTTTGCAATTTTTTGACGCTTTTCCCTTAAACCTTTTTATGTCTCTTTTAACATATCACAAGTGCATAAAATTTATGACGTAGAAAAAAACAAATTGTGATTTTAATGACAATTTTAAATTCAAATTTTTTTTGTTTTCTTCTGAATACTTGCAAATGAAAAAGAAAAAAATGGGAGTATTTTGAATCCATCCATTTATTTTAGTCTAATGGAATGTCAAAGTTTTATTATGAAAATTAAAACATTATGAGTATAATGGGGCCTTTTAAAGGGAAAGAAAAATGTGCAGTATTAAAAAAATGGAACCCAAAACCCTTCAATGATGTTTTAAAACTAATTATGGTTTTTTAAACAAAACTTCAGGAGAGAAGTTTTGACAATTTGACCAAATATGTTTAAAGTGTACAAGTAGAAAAATTTGCCACATACCTGTATATCTGCCCCTGACAGAACAACTGTTTTCACTAGGGAAGCCCCTTTGGTTTTTTCCCGGTTTATGAAAGGGGCTGGTGGGGGGTTTACCAAACTTTCTGTGAAGACACAGGATACTGGAAATTCATCCCTCCGACTTGAAAGATTAGAATTTTTGGTTACAAAACCCAAAATCTTATCTGCTCATACTAGAAGTTCTTTAACGCAATACTCCCCCGTCTTAAACCCAGGGAAATGCTGGGGGTCATAAATGATTCCCTTTGCAGACCCCGACTGGTCAGCTAGACCAAACCCTTTAAGATTGTTTGTCAACCCCATTACTTTGATTTTTTTTGGTCCATTGCATCAAAAAAACCCTTTACCTTTACTGATCCCGAATATGGTCCCGCCTTTTCCCTTTTTTGGCCCCAGTTAGAATGGGGAGAAAACTGAAAGAAAAAAAACATTTTTTTAGTTTTGATTTAAACTGGAAAAGATTTCATGCAAACCTTTTACATAAAGCATGTTTTATGTACTTTTTTTATTAAAATTGATATTTTTTTAAAGACTGTCAAAATTTAAAAAATCAAATATCTAAAAGTTCTATGATATGAAAGCAATTTAAGAAATTAAGAAAAATATTGTATTCAACCAAATAAAATGCATTTAAGAAAAAAGGAGCATAACAAAGCTTGATTTTGAGTTTTAACTTTTTGCTGTAACAAATGAAATCATTAAAACTGTCAAAGTCAGAGAAAATGAACATTTTTTGTTCGCAGAGAAAATAAATTAGAGAAACTGATTTTTTTTGTTCTGAAAAGTAACTTTTAAGGGATATCACTATCACAAGTTAAAAAAAATATAACAATGCATTGAGAGACAAGTGCATTACAAAACTTGATTATAGAAAGAGGCACAAAACAAATACATAAATAATCATAATAAAGATGGCACAAAACAAATACAAAATAAAAAACACATTTGTGGGCCCCTAGAAAAAATGGGAATTGTTGAAGATTTTACTTTGCTAAGGGAGACAAAACCACCGTCTTTTAAACAAAAAAAATTTGTAAGAGAATACTTTTTTTTGTTTTTACGCGGGGGGGTGTTAAATATGATAATTCAAACTTAACAATTTCGCTACAATTGCTGTGTTGAATAAGATGGGATTAGTGTTGGGGCCAAACCCGCATTAAAAGACTGTCCAAAAAACAGGAAAGGGGGGTGTTAGCAAAAATTTAAATTGAATCTAGAATTCCAGGTTTAATATGTTTAAAAAAGATATTTTTTAAAAAAAGTGATCTATCTATGACAAAGGGGTTAACATCGATTCATTTAAGCAATTGTAATTTTAAAATAAAGTCCTGCCATTTTCATTTAGAAAGAACACCCAATAATGCATACATTGAAAAAATACACTTGATAATGATGTGCCTGTGTTACCCAAAGTTGTGGTTTTTTATTTTGCAACCTTGTCTTATATAAACAATTAATCAAGCTGAAGTTGTTTTTTTTCTTTCTCTATTATGATTTCTTGTAAATGAAAAAAGGGTTGGTTTTTGATCGAACTGTAGGATTCCAGAGTAAACCCCAAAGACGTGCGTTCAAAAGAGCAGCGAGAATAAAAAAGGGCTAAACAAGAACCATAATCTGTAGTTGGTAACTTAAGAGTTGCTTCATTTTGTAAGCTGTTTCGTAGCTTAAAACATGCAAATTTTTCTCAAAATCAAATTGAAAACACCCCGCATCAAAAAAGTCTCCTCCTCAAAATCATCTGCATCAATTGTCCATGAAGGATGTGTTATTTTGACATTTGCCTCGCAGGTGGCAATATACAAAAAGACCACAACATTGTTTCATTTTGAAAACCAAAGCACATTCAATTTTTGAAAAGTGTGGGTAGAGAACTGCTTTAAAGTTTTAACTTTGAGTACAAGCTATTTCCCTGTGCAGAAGGCTTTGGTTGAAATTGAAAAATGAAACCACTAAATTTTTAAATCTTTGACAATGAACTGGGCCCTACCACTGTTTCAAAAAGAAACAAGTGAGCATTTAACAAAATTTTCCCATGTCGTATGCATCTATTGCTGGGTAAGATCGCAGTTTTGAAAGCAAACAATCATTTCCCCGCAAAAGAAATCGGGGCAGGCAAGGGCTTTTAAAGGCTTTTATGTGAAGAGTTCCTTTTCTCATGTCCTCAAAGGAAGTTCTAATTTTTTCCTTTAAATTTCAAAATATTTTTGCCTGAAAAGTGATGTCACCCCACTAAGACCAACTAATGTAAATGGACAAGCCCTATTTTTTCCAAAATGCATACCACTTTTTTTAAAAGTCAGCCTTGTGCTTTGTGTATGTTTTCCCCGTGAGCTACTAAAAGGAAAATTTCGACGAACAAAAGATAATTTTGTTTGTGTCTTTAGGAAATGTTCTTTTGTTTCCAAAATGGCACCAAATGGTCAAATTCCTGTTTATTCAAAGTTTGTTTTAGCCGCCATGAACGCCAATTGAAAGTGTCATCAAATTTACCCAGCCAAAAGCTAATCTTTCAGAGTTGACAACACGAAAATCAAATTTTTTCACTACACATGAAACCCCCCTTTGGGTTTGACCCTCCTGCATCAATTCAAAAAGATGTCACAGGAACTCCCAACCCCAAAATACAAGATTTTGCCGACCCATTGTTTTGCTTGGATCTGAAGACACTTTGTTAATATCTTTTCTTGTATAGAAGCATTCAAATCCCGTATCAGTTTTAAAGCCCTTTTGACAACAGTTTCAGCCCGTGGTAGTGTAGACAGGGGAGCGAATTGTGACTACAGCATCAGCCTTATTGCGAAAAAATGAGGTATTTTGGTTAGATTGTCTTTTGAGCTGTCATACAAACGTTCCTCAAATTCAAGTTGTTCTGTTTGGTTCCCTTTCCCCAGCTGTTCCCGCAAAAATGCAAATTCTTTTCGTCTTTTTGCCTCATAATCTTTGTCAATTAAAAAAGAGGGGCCCCAAAGGGCCCTGACCCCACCAGATACATCTGCATTTTAAAAAGAAACAATTTTTTCTTAGAGGGAAAACTCAAAAAAAATAAGGTTTGATCTGCCCAAAGAATTAAAATTTCACTGTAAAGTCAAAGTTTTAAAATGTCAAAAATAACAAAAAACTTCGTTCTTACCCAAATGACAACTGATCCAATAACGCAACACCAGTGACAGTATGGCACAACGATTCTTTAAATAAACACAAAAAAAAAATAACACATCCAAAATTTAAAGTGGCAGACAGGAAAATCTGCTCAGAACTTTTGTCCCCTTTAAATCGGACTTATATATATTGGTTATCCTCCATTTTTGTCCTTGATTGAAATTAATAAATATTTTCATACCCATCTTTCCCCTCCACTTTTTGTCCCCTTTAGGTTATAATTAAAAATCTGCCAAGATAACCCCATGCACCCAAAAGGTTATATTAGAAATCAAAAAATTTAAACTAAAGGAACGAAAATCATAGACATTTTTAAACAAAATTTTTTGTAAATAAAAATGTTACCGTCATTAAAACAAAAAGCTTAATGCTTATGAAAGTAATAATTCAAACCAAAAATTCGAATAAATGAGGGAACTAACAAAATGTCCTTCATCGCTTTTTTTTTTTACATATCCTTAAGTATTCAGTTCTCGCTATATAGAGTACTAGGTAGTGTTGGATAAAAATAAGTTTTTCTGCTCCGGGGGAAAGAAAAAATAAACCGCTCGCCCAAAGGGTCGCGGTTTTATTTTTTTTGCCTTTTGTGGGGTAAAGATAAGTTTTCCCGCGAGGCTAAAAAAAAAAAAACCGCGACCTTGGCGAGCGGTTTTTTTTTTTTCTTTGCCGAGCGGATAAACTTATCTTTATCCAACACTAACCCAGTTTCTTTTATCCTATCATTCAAAATAATAATTGATAATTTTAAAAATTTGAAAGGGGAAAAAAAAAGAAAAAAAAATTGGATTTCCCAACTACTGCCCTTTGTTTCTTCCGCGTGTGCAAACAAAAAACCGTTTTGCGTACACCCTAAGTAGTCCCAGGATTTAAAAAAACGGTTTTTAAAATTCACGAACTTTTCGAAAATTTTTATTAAGCATAAGCGTAAGCACTTTCAAATACTCGACAAAAAAAAAATTAAAATTTAAAAAAAAATGTTCTTACACGTTGAGCCCCAAAACACAAAACACATTTGAATCAAGAAAAATGTTCCATGAGTCAAGTATATAAAATTTTTACGAAAAGGTATAAAGCTAAGTTTATTCGATAGGCAGTTTATACCCTGTGAGTTGATTAAGTAAATTGTTATTCTAGGGCTATATACATGACACAAATTTTACCTTGAAAGTGACGTTATTAAATTGATTGAACACGATTCCCAGTGTGTGTGGTGGTTTTTTTTTTTAAAGAAAATGTTAGGGAAAAAACATAAATACATTCAGTAATAAACAGAGGCCATGATGGCCCCAATCGCTCACTCTAAAGGCAACCTTAATTATTATGGGCCAGAAATCTCCAAAAAACATAATAATCCTTGTTTTTTGTTGTGTGTGTGAAGTACTCAAACTATAGACCAGAACCCTTTTAAGGTTCCGTTTAAAACCGAATTACCTCTCAATTTTTTATGAATGACCAAACGATTTTTCAGAATTCTACAATACGGTTTTGCTGAGATTCACCAAAGTAGTGAAAACTCAATTAAAACTCAAAAAATATTTTTATGTGTATAAAAGCATAATTTTTATTACCATCTTGGTAGGGGTTTCCAATAGAACATTTGGGCCTTTTGAAAACGGCCAATTTCAAAAGCAGAAGCTTTTAAAATTTTCACAAAATACATTTTAGGCAAATTAGCCCGCCCCCGGCAGCCCTGTTTTTTTTAAGGATCAGAATAAAATTGGATTTGGTGAGAGTTACCAAGGATTATTTGGGCTAAAACATTTTGAAATTGGCCCGTATTTTGAAGGAGTGATTTTTAAAGTTTTTAATTTTTCAAAGGGTTATCCCTCCACCTTTAAACAAAAATTTTGTCCCGCAGTTTCAGAGAAGAGGGGGTTTAAAGCAAAGTTGACAACACAAGATGGATGACACAGAGCAGGGGATCCAAAAGCTTTCCTTGAGCACATTTGCTCAGTGAGCTAAAAACTATAACAAGAGGGCCTGAGGCCCTGGATCGCTTTGGGTTTAGTATGGGTTCGTATAAAACATTGTGAAATTTAGCAATTGTTTTTAAGAAGATGTTTTGCAAGTTTTCTTGATTATTTTTTCTTTTTTTTCCCTGGCAACCCAAATTCTACATGGAACAAGTTCTTTTAGAACTTTTGTGAAGTTCACCCAAATAACCCCGCCAAGGTTCAAATTCTGTCCCGCAGTTTCAGGGATATCTTAAAGTTTTTTAATTTTATATTTAAGGGAATTTAGCCCTGCCCTGGCAGCCATGTTTAGAATCAATAAACATTTTAGCAATTTTGGGGTGGGGTTTCACAAGGAACATCCCCACTATAAATTTTTTGGGATCTGGCAAGTATAGTTTTAAAAGGCTGTTTTTTTACAGATAAAATAATTTCGCAATCTGGTAAGAGTTACCCAAAGGGAAAAACTGTATTTAAAAATTTTTAAAACTGGCCCGAAATTATGAGGGAAATTATTTAAAGTCTTCATATTTTTTTTCTTTCCTTGCCGTCAACCAAGTTCTACATGGACAATTTAATTTTGTGGAATTACTGGGACAAATTTGTGATTCCCTTTGGGTTTGATATCAAGTTGTTATTCTGACCAAACTTTGATAAAAATATTTCTAATTTTTAAAAATAAACATTTGCAACCCTCATTTTTTTTTTTTCCCGATGAAAATAATCTCAAAACTGAGGATTTTTTGTCAATTCCCGTTTGCTTTCATTTTCTCAATATCTCTAAAAAGTACTGTTTTCTCGAACCACACTTTAAATACTTTTTCTATTTTTAACAGTGTTTTGCTTATTAGGATAATGTAGAGTTTGAGGGAGGGTGATACTGCAAAACTGAAAAAACTTTGTTTGACTTGGTGTACAGTTAGTTAATACAAGCTTTTAAATATAACTTATCTCCAAAACGATTTTTATTTTTTATCAAAAATATATCAGTGTTCTGCAAAGGATTTGAAATTTTGGGAAAATGTCCTATAACCCATAAAAACAAGTAACTGGTATCACTCAAAACCCGATCCCCTAGCGGGGAGGTGTATATTTTTTTTCCCTTTTATGAACCAGAAAATTTTTGTCTAAGAAAAATAACAAAGTGACTACGATTTCATACTGCCCTTTAAAATTTTATAACAATTTCAAATTTTTTCTTTAAAAGCTTTTTTAATTTTCAAGGGGCCCAGATTTTTCCCGACATCTGGACAGAAGAGGGTAAATATAAATAAAGTTACTTTTGAGTCTAACACCTTACACAATTCCCGTTATTTTTCAGATTTATGGTCACCAAATTTTTTATGAACTAAGCTACAATGTGTAGAAAAAATTTGTATTTCTCTGTAAAAACATTTTTTTTGTTGTGTTTTATACACAGATTACAAATATATATATTTACCTATGCATTATAATTTTTAACCATGAGAAATTCCCAACCCTATGTTTGGGAAAGTCTAAGACTTCGGTACCCTTTGGGGTCTGACAAAATTGCTTCATTTTATTTCCATCATGGGTGTCCCTTTGGTGGGGACAAAGGCAATGATTTAATTGGGGGAAGTATTACTTCCTTTGAGTGCCCTTATTTTCGTCATTTCAGAAAAAGTTTAATTTTCCCTTTTAACTTAAATTTTTCCATTTTTTTTTCGCAAAACCCGCCAAGCCATGTTGATAACAGATGATAAACAGTTTTTTCAAACAACGCCAATGGGCGAGAACTCCCCTAAGCACTAAAGTGTCAAAAGGCCAATTAAATCGATGTTCAACACACATAGCATAGCTTTTCCCGGGTGGTACATTTTTGTTTAAGGTTTTTTCCCCGGCAATTTTGTTGCGACTACATCGCACTAGGAGCAAATTTTTTTTTTTTTGCTATTTTTGTCACAAAAACCTGTCTTGGTGAACACTGACTGTGACTGAATTGAAGTTTTTAAAAAAACAACAAAAAAATGATAATATCGGCTTGCTGAAAAAAAAACATGTATTCATGTTACCTTGAGCTAAATTGTACCCCCTTTAAAAAAAAAACCCGTGAGCACCCAGTAAAATTTAAATGGATTGTGAATGTGCTTAAAAATTTTAGTTTCTTTTTCTATTAAATTTGCATCATTTAATATTTGCACCCAATCTGTTTTTATTTTTAAAGGGTTGGACAGTTTTTTATATTTTGGGCAATTATATTTTTTTTTTACAAAATGACAAATTTTTTACATTTGAAAAAATATAATGATGCATTCAGGCTATGTCAAGTTTAAAGGAGAAGGGATTTCTTTCGCTACGAGAACTGGAACTCCAGGGTAACATTTAAAAGTTTTTTTAAAACCCAAACTTATCAATCGGAACAGAAATCAAAGCATTTCGACACAAACTTTTTATAGTATTTTTTATATTATAAATTTTACATTTAAATAGCTGAAGGAAAACACGAAAATGATCAAAAACAGGTTGGACCCGGCGATCGATCAAAAGCAAAGAGAATCGTGAAATTTGCAAATTTTTCTTCCTTAAAGAAAATAGACACAGCATTTCCAAAACCCTTTAAAAATATATCGTCATAACAAATAACAAAAAACTTACAGTTTGCTTTGGGAATTGAGAGGCCAATGGGCGAAAATAAAGTAGTCCCAAATCACAGATGTCGCTTGCTTTACACGTTCTAACTCAGATGCTGTTGATTTTAAAACATCTAAATTTCATGTTAGATATTGCTTTTTTTTAAGAGTTTTGGGAAATTTTTCCCCAGTGTTCTCCCAACCGCAGGTTTCAAATGTCTATTTTAACCTGAACTATCCGCGGGTAAAACTTCGATTTTTAAAAAAGGTGCCAGTGCTGCAATCTAATTCAGAGGTCGTTTAAAGACTTGCTTGCGCATGCGCAGCAGTTAAAAATGAAAAGGAAAAAAAAAAACATTAAAAAAAAAAAATGTTGTTTTGCGTGCCGGGCTGTATATCTACAAATTGAAATTACTTCTGTTCCATGTTGTTTTTTTTTTTACCAATTCTTTTCTCTTTTTTAAAAGGGGGCTATTAGCACAAAATGTCGTGATTATGATTTTACTTTTGTGTAAAATGTTCTACCCAGAGTATTTCAATCATTTTAAGACTATGTAAAAAACCCGATCCAAAAAAAAAAAATTTTAGGGGCTTGAGTACCACATTATCCTGTTTTAACCTTTTTTTATTTACTTTCATAATTTCAGTCGTCCATTTAAACCTGTAAAAAAAAAAAATTGTTTTTTTAAAGATGCCCAAAAAGGAAATGGACTTGCTCTTACAACATAGCCTTTAAAGAAGAAGTCTTTTGTTGTGTAATGTTTATAGGGGATGCATTTAAATCCCACATATAGCTGGATGAATTTTTTATCGACGTCCAGCTAATTACAGGTGAGGAAACTCTGAATGCACAGAGGCACCGGGTAAACCACTGACCTTTAGAAGCCAGCTGGGGGTCAAAATAAATGTGTACATTTTGTTGGTGTTCTGGGGTTATATATGTCATTATAGTAAAAAAGTTTGTAATCATCCAATTACACAATCTTTTTAATTTGATATTTAATTAAAGCATGTATAATTCTATAATTTTGCAAAAAAAAAATTATCTGAAATTTTAAAAGTAATAAGAAAAATAAAAGGGATCATACTGAAACAACCCCCAAATTTATTCAATTAAATTACTTGTGTGTAACTAGCCCCACTATTTCACTTCCTTAGTAGCAGGAAATCTAGTTTTGCAATTTAAAGTACCTTTAGGGTTTTTTCTGTAACATGTACACATTGCTATAGACTCCCTCCGTATGACCAGCCAATTACGGGGGTCAATGCAGCTGGGGGAGATAAAAAAGTGAGTGGACAGTGCCTTACTTTCTTTTCAGTTGGGGCAGCATGTGCTTATTTTTCCGGAAATATGCCCCTTTTGTTGAGCCGCACCGCTGTTTACATACCCTAATTGGGAGGAAGTGTGTTCTGACATGATTAATTTTATTTTTCACACTTTGTTAAATTGAATAAGTTAAATAATAGATATACGTGTGTGAATCGTTTAAAACCCCATTAATTAAACTAATGACAGAATAGTTTTAACCCTTCTTTTTCATCTTCTCTCTTTCTTTCCCCTATCTTTTTTCCCAATATAAGTAGTTTATGGGAGACGGCAATTTAGAAGGGCTAATGAGTAATAACTATATTGTATGATGAGGAAAACCCGGGTTTAAAATATTTTACCAGACTTTGGCACTATTTTTTGTTCATTATACAATTATATATTCCAGTTTTGGCCAGCAATTTAAATTTTAAACATTTAACAATTATTGCATATTTTAACTTTTTTTTTTCATTAATTTTTTTACGTTTATAATTCATTGACGAAATGAATATTTTTTTGAGAACGTTTTCGCAAAAATATAAGACTATTTTGCGAAAAGATTGTAATTCATTTTTAAACATGAACGATATTATAATTTAAGTATTTAAATACCCCGGATCATTTACGATCCCCCCGACATTATTATTTTTTTGCAATTAAACATAATCTACATGTTTTAAAGACTAAAATGAAAAACAAACGAATTTTCACGTGCACGTGTTTATTTTTGTATGTGAAAGGGGAAAAAGACTAATTTTCCCAAATTTATGTACAATACTGTATTTAAACTTTATTTAAGTTCTTTACGATTTTCTAATAAAAGATTTTACTTTTAAGCTACTATCGTATAATGCCAATGCATGCTGGTAAAACTGTTTATTTTTTTCATAGAAAAAAAAACAAATTTAAAGGATTTTTCGTTAATAAAACATTCCGTAAAACAATGAAAGAATCAAAAGGGGAATAATGGTAAAATAGAACCGCAACGGGATCTTGGGTTTTTGCTTTTTAAACCCATCAACTTGAACATTTATTTCAACTCACCACAATTTTCAATATGAAACAGAACGCAAAAGGGTTTTTTAAGACCTACTCTCATTGCACAGTTTTTTTTTTTTTTTTTTTTTTTTTGAATGTTAGAAATTCAAACTCCCCTAGCGCAAATATTTCCCCCTACCCTATACTTTGAAATCTCACATTCTGTGGTAAAAGGAACAAAAAAGTGAAACCGCATTTTAATTAGACTTTAAAATTTTGATTATAGGCAAAAGGTGATTTTAAGAAAGCACCCTCTAGCGGCAAAATGAAAAAAAAAATTGATAAAAAAATTTTCAATTAGGACCTGAAATTCAGAAATAGTTCAAACAAAATATATAAGTCGCCTAATCAAACATTCTTTTTCTTTTTTATCACAATTTTAAGCTAAAAACGAAATTTAAAAATTATTCCAAAAAAAAAGGATCAACTTTGGATTGTCGTAAAATGAAAAATCAAGTCCGATCTTCAAAAAATAAAAAATTTTAGGAAGAACTATTTAGAACTAAAAATTTTTTCATATACTCTCAATGAAAATTTTAGATTTGGGCACTTGGGGCCGAAAAAAAAACCAAATTTGTATATGACCTTGACCTTTTCAATGTTTTTTTTAACTTTTTAATTGTGAGCCCCTTTTAAACATAAAAATAATAACTTGTGAAAATTTCTGAAGAATGAAAGAAAAAAAGTCAGGGGCGACAAAAAAAAAATGTTTTTTAAAATTTTATTTTTCCTAAAATTTAGTGAAGTTGCCTTTCTAGGGACAAACCATGCATTATTAATTAGCCCCCACATTTATTTTGTCGTATTGTCTTGCAAATCATTTGCAGCAAACAGAAATTTTTCTATCTGATTTTTTAAAAAAAAATGGATGGTTTTTGTAGCCTACCCTCATCTGCACAGTTTTTTCGAGATTCGAAATTTCAACTTCCGTTACATCAAAAAGTTTCAGCCACTCTTCAAAATATATATTTTTAAAAGGCTATACAAGGAAAAATTCAAATTTAAACCCCATTTGGATCAGGGTTCAACTTTTTGAGTTTAACAAAAAAATGATTTCAAGAAAAAACGCCCCCCCCCCGCGGCAAAATGAGAAAAAAAATTGATTAAAATTTTTCTGTTTGGACCTACAAAACACAAAAAGTTCAATCAAGATACTAGTCGCCAAGTCAAACTTTTTATTTTAAAAATCGAATTTGAAGCATAAAACCCGATTTACAAATTATTCCAAAAAGGATCAAACTTTTGGACTGCCGTTAATGAACAAATCAAGTCCCATCTTCAAAAACTAAACATCATGGAAAAGCTTTTTTAAGAAAAAAAACTTTTTTTAATACTCTAATGAAAAATTTTTAGTTTTGGAGCTATTTGGGGAAAAAAAAAAAAATTATTTTTAATATGACCTTGACCCTTTCAATGTTTTTTTTTAATTTTTTTATTGTGAGGGCTTTCAAAATAAAAAAATATTGTAAAAATTTCATGAAAATGAACAGAAAAAAAAGTCAGAAACAAAAAAAACATGTTTTTTTAAAATTTTTTAAATTTTTTCCCAAAAAAAAGTGAAGTTTGACCTTTTCTAGTGGACAAAACCCCCATTTCAAAAATTTCCCCACCCCAAAATTTTGTGCGTATTTTTGCAAAAAACGATGGACAAAAAGAATTCTTCTATCTGATCTCAAAAAAGGGGTAGGTTTTTTTTAACCTACCCCATTTTTCACTTTTTTCCCAAAGGGTTTGAACATTCAACCTCTCCTAAACAATTTTTTTTTTTCCCCCCGTACTGTGATAAGATACCATCAAATTTTTATTGGGGTGTCAACAAAAGGGAAAATTATGTAAAAAAAACCCCATCTAAATAGGTTTTAAATTTTTGAGTTATTAAAAACTGATTACATACTTGCGCCCCCTATGGCAAATCAGAAATAAATGTGAAAAGTTTGACCAATTAGGCACATGTTCAGATAAAGATGACTCCATGCCCAAAATTTCATAGCTGTAGCTTTTCTCATCTGGCCGCTAGGCTGGACACAAAAATGGGTGGAATTGGAAAAATAATAAAAATAAAAAAAACTAGATTTCATTCGTTGATAACGAATGATAGGACTGTCTGCAAGCTGTGTTAATGCAAAAAGCAGGAGATAGAAGTTTCATGTAATGACTCACCTCTGGTAGTATTTTCATGTTCATGCTGAACAATTGACATTATATTCCGAAATTAGTGCAAATGATAAGAACTAAGTATTAGTCTGTGACGTCACATGATGTCATATGATATCATAACTCTAAACATATGTAGAAATTCTGCAGAACTGCAAACTGTTTAAGTTTCAACTTTCTATCTCATCCTGAAGCTCCTATCCTAAAATGAAATATTTCGGTCCTATGTTCGAATCTTATTTCAGCCACAGAACTTCGGTCTTTCGGAATTTCGATTAGCTGACAGGATATGCACACCTAACTTTCAAGATGTACCATCTGTGAAAATTTGAAGAAAATCCGACCATAAATAGCGGCTGTAGAGCGTGAACACCATTTTTTTCACTATATTTAGCTCTGACGTCACATGACGTCATAGTGTGCTAAAGATGCTTTTGTTCAAAAGGGCATATTTTACTGTCATAACTCTGAAATTTTCGTTATTCTGAACAACTGGCATCATGTCAAAATCATTGCCCAAATATGAAAATTAAGAGTATGCTTATGACGTCACAAGACGTCATATGACGTCAAGACTCAAGATATATGTAGAAATTCTGCAGAACTGCAAACTGTGTAAATTTCAACTTTCTATCTCATCCTGAAGCTTTTTAATCCTAAAATGAAATTATCGGTCCTATGTTCGAATCTTATTTCAGCCACAGAACTTCGGTCTTTGGGAATTTCGGTTAGTTGACAGGATATGCACACCTGAGTTTCAAAATGTACCATCTGTGAAAATTTGAAGAAAATCCGACCATAAATGACGGCTGTAGAGCGGTAAACACCATTTTTCACTATTTTTTGCTGTGACGTCATGTGACGTCATAGGGTGCTGAAGTGCTTTTCTTCAAAAGCGCATACTTTGCTTTCATAACTCTGAAATTTTATTATTCTGAACAACTTGCATCATGTCGAAATCATTGCCCAAATATGAAAATTAAGAAGTATGCTTTTTGACGTCACATGACTTCATATGACGTCACGACTCAAAATTTTTGTAGAAATTCTGCAGAACTGCAAACTGTGTAAGTTTAACTTTCCATCTCATCCCGAAGCTCTTTTATCCTAAAATGAAATTTTCGGTCCCATGTTCGAATCTTATTTCAGCCACAGAACTTCGGTCTTTCGGAAAATTTTGGGTTTGCTGACAGGATATGCACACCTTTGATTCAAGATGTACCCTCTGTGAAAATTTTGAAGAAAATCCGACCATAAATGACGGCTTGTAGAACGCGAACACCTTTTTTCACTATTTTTAGCTGTGACGTCACATGACGTCATAGGGTACTGAAGATGCTTTTGTTCAAAAAGCGCTCTTTTCCCTTTTATAATCTGAAAATTTTTATTATTCT
>CM037778.1:5435479-5485479 GCA_021229015.1 Solen grandis
ATGAATACAAAAATAATTATAAAAAAATGAAGATACAACTCGTCATGGAGTATCTGCATTTATACTGTTGTTCTAATGTGGTTTAGTGTCACTGGTTGAGCAAGTGATCAAAGTTCATTAAAATCAGATCTCTATACAATACATTCGCTCCACAGAAGGATATTGGTGAACATTTTGGATGTAATCTATGATAACGATACGGTTTACAATCTAAATGAGTATCTAGGTTGTGTGTGTGTGTGTGTGTGTGTGTGTGTGTTTTAAAACAGTTTTGATAAAAGAAATATCGCCTAAACGTGTGTCATTTCACAAATTGCCATCTAAATTAATGTTATTGTAATTGTTTATACTCACTCCCCCCCCCCCCACACACACACCCCTTCTCTCTCTCTCTCTCTCTCTCTCTCTCTCTCTCTCTCTGCAAAATCTACACGTACTACACGTACATTGCGTTATAACTCCCTGACGCACCGAAGACGAAGAAAGATATGGCCAAAATATGTTCCCGAGATTTAACATAGTTTTTGTTCTTACTCTATTATGATCTATAATGATATCACGGAGTAGATATTTATCAATGAGGACGGCCTGGTATCAGATATCTACAACAGTCGTTGTATCTACGCGTGTTTGACTGCAGATGAAAAAGTGGTTCAAAACCATTTCTTCCCATGTTCAAGAATGTAGATTTCATAGAATTTTTGACAGATTTCTCTATTTCAACTATAATTTTCAAAACATGTACACATTAATTTAAGGCATTACCAAAACGTAAAATAAATCAACAAATACGCACGGAAAAAAAACTTTAAACATAATTTGATTTATCTTACTATCCTCCTCCTGTTTTAATTTTTTATCTTGTTTCATTGATTGGCTATGATATAGCTAATGGATGGATGAAAGGAAAATCTAATGTCTAAATTATTCATTTATAGGCGATTTTTTGGCAAAGAAAATTCATATTATCATAGGGTTGGAACTCCGTCTCACACACACACCCATACACACACGCACACACACACACCGGTCGCGGTTGCAGAAAAAAACAACGTATTCTTTACTTCAGAATTGTTCGTAATACATTATCCACAACCATTTACATACAACAAAGCATAACTCACGTATTAAGGTATATCGTATTTCGAAGTTTACGACTTACTAGACTAGAAGGAGAGTAGAATTAAATATAAACATGTTAAAATATAATGTACTCCAAAATCGTATTACATGTAACCTTTATCACTGATTACAAAACTAACGTTGTTTCTATTTTTTCCTAATCCCTTTTGGGAAATAAGCACGATTACATAGGTATTTTTATCGTGATTTTTTAACAATTCATAAGATTTATAAACTGAAGGTCTATCTGCCGATTAATGAGTTTTTCCCTGAGAATTCGATACTTTGAGCATATAAAAATGATGGATATCTGCTATGTCATGTAAATTACAGTTTAAACACATTTTGTTCATGATCATGTACTACAGGGTCTGAACTGAATAAGATATTGAGATTTACGCTCGCAATGACATTTCTTAATAACGTTTATTAAGAGCGATTCAATGCCCTATTTACCCCATCAGCTTATTGTTTCAATCAAACAAATCAATAAATGATTAAAATATATCTCATGGAATTATATCCCACACGAGGTACTGTATTCTGATAGGATTCTGGAATCCGATGAGTCCCATTTCTCGATCTATTTTTTTTGGAGAAAAAAAGTGTTTGAGTAGAATTCGTACTCATTGGTAATTCGGCACACCATCATTTTATCATTGTAGATTCGTTGTTAATTCGCCTCTAATGTAAATTAAAAGTCAGGTCATATAATAGATTAAGATCATTATTTTTCTTACTGTAAAATCGTGTTAGAGTAACGTCCTGTAGGACAAAATGAGTAGTATGGCACTTGTGTAATTTCTGTTTAAAAAGTAATCGTGCGTTTTGGTTTTATAGGGTAAACTCGATTAGGAAATAAGTTCTTACAACATGAACTAATTTTTCACGCCTAGGTTGGTCCAGTTCTTTTTCTCTTAAAACATGAAGTCTGTAGCATCCGAATTGCCACAGTCATTACTCCTGTTTTCATTTTCCTCCATTTTCCTTCAACAATGTAATTAGCTTTTTTAGTTCTTTTTTTTTTTTTTTCAAGGCGACTTCCACTATTCGTAAATCGTCGTCTCTAAAAGCACAGCTGATGTCTGTAGAAATATCAGCAATTATAACTGTACATGACCTTCCAATTTTAAAAGTAAAGAAATGTATTCCCAACGCATTTTCTTAACATATTTTGTTTTACAAACAAACAATGTCTCGTTAGGTTATACAGGATGACCTTATATTAATACATGATATTGAAAATATACTTATAATGCTCTGATATCTTGAGGGTTACTTACCGGTAAACAATAATGTGATATTTCAATAAATGAAAGAAATTACGATATATTCTGTTTGTTCATATGTGCTCCCTCTCTCTCTATCCCTCCTTCCAGGGGGGGTGGGGGGGGGGGGGGAATTGTATTTGTCAGTAAACAACTGCTCGATATTTAAGATGAGTATTTAAATAAAAAATTATCGATTATGGTTAACTCACCTATGGTCAATAAAGGCACAAATTGTACACAGGGTCTCATTGTGACCCTTACACCACATCTTCACCTTTTCCGTGAGGTGCGACTCACAGTTATCCGTCGGCATGACAACTGTTTTACTGTCGGTTGGGTCGACCAAAGCATGATCATTCGTGCATTCATTGTGGTGTTCAAGACAGGAAGTACATTTTTTTTCTTACAGAGCTGACAACACTTAGGCTGGCTTATTGTTTTTTTTTTTGTTTTTTTGTTTTGTTTTTGTTGTTTTTTTTACCACACAGAACAGGATTAGTCAACACTTTCCTCAGACGACTTTACATCTGCGAAGACATGTTTGTTGTGAATCTTTTCAATATTTTTCCCAATACTTTGACATACATATGACAATAGAATGTATTAATAGAAAAAGGGGGAATTAATTTATACAGAATCAAGTTATTTACTTCAACGCAGATACTCTCCCTTGATGAAGATCGATTGCTTAAGTCACACTTCACACACAGGGGTTTGGCACGAAAGGGGGGGGGCATAAAATCACTATATATAATATATAGTGATTTTATCCTCCCCCCCCCCTTTCGTGCCAAATCCCTGTGACTTCACATTGTAACGATTGTGGACATTTTGTTTTTTCTGGTATCTTTTAAAGGTAAGCGCCCCCCCCCCCCCCCCCCCCGTTCGGCTTAAATATTTCAGTTTTCATAATTAAGTAATGTTTGATTAGATTAATAGTGCGCGCTCGCGACTTGGCGTAACCCTAGGTACTTTAATGCAATAGAACTGAATTTGAGGCAGAGACTTACAATATGCTAACAGATCATAATTTTTATTCAGAACATATCGCAGATTTTATCGTGTTTCGTCTTTTCGTTCCGTTAGATTAAGTGTACAATCACTGGCCCACATAAACAGGAGACCGATCTTCTTTGTATTTTATTTTCCATAATATTTAACCGAACATGAACCAAAATCATTATAATTTTTTAGTTACGTTCCCTTGAAAATAACCGTGTTTCTTGTATCTTATTTATTCAACATCAGTCAGAATAATAATCATATCAGATATTTCCCGCCCACCAAGTAATATATACGTAACGTCCTAACACAATAGATACATAAATACACATATACTTACTACGAAAAAAAAAAACACATCTCAGATTGATTTAAAAACACACATAACATTTTTTTTAAAAGAATGAAACGTTCTTAAGAACATTTTTTTACAAAGCTACTGGATGTGAATCGAAGGAATTTCAAAACGCAAAATAAAGGGGCCTCCGTGGCCGAGAGGGTAAAGTCGTTGACTTTAGCACTCACTCAGCCCCTCACCGCGTGGGTTCGAAACCCGGCAGGGTCATTCGGATTTCATGTGAGGAAGCCTTCCAGCTGGCTTGCGGTAGGTCGGTGGCTCTACCCGGATGCCTCCGTGCATTCGGGGTCTTCCTCCACCTGTAATTAGCTGGACGTCGCCATATGACTGAAATACTGTTGAAGCGAAAGTCAAGTTCAAAACGCCAAATAAATCAGTAAATACGCTCGAAAAGCAAACCATGACTTAGTTATACGTACCATCTCCATTCTTTTTCTTACGTCCTTATTCTATATATTTTATTATATAATTATTTTATAAGTTTTATTGATTGTCTATGATATTTATCTTGGTTCATTGAAAGGACATGATATCTTAGTTAACCACTTAAGTATATGACTGGGTTGGAGCTATATAGGAGTAAGAGCGTGCGCTACGGGAGCGGAAGGTGGTAGATTCGATCCCTGAAAGCGACATACAAAAAACACTAATTGCTATGTCCAGGACTGGTTGACACGTTGCCAGGATAATGTGATTGGGTGTGGTATCATGCCACATGTCTGTGGCGTGGTAATGTGTGTTAATGCAGTGTAGCTGCACTACAGACAACCCGACATTACTGCAATATTGTCGGTGGGCTGCCGTTAATCCAAAACACATGGTGGTTCTTCGGAGCTTAGGCAAATAAGCACGTTAAAATAATGTAATAATGTGCAATACTAAAGAAAATGCCACATGAACCTTCTTTAATTGGAAAAATCATAACAATGACATTGCCTGATATGCAACACTGGTGGATTGGGACTACACTTATCACAGCTTGGCTTGCATTGTCACTGTCTACATATTTTTTTAAATATATGCACTTAGTCTAGTTTCGACCTCACAACTCGAAATGTGATTTATGTCAAAGTTTATTTTTATATATGGTATATGATCAATATTATTGAAGCATTAACTGTGATAGTAACTGTGATAGTAATATTACATGTAAACAATAACTGTGATACAATATTGTTGATTCATCCTTTGGAATATTTTATTGGTGTAGATCACTTTGGGTATTGACCAGTCTTTGATGACAAATTGATATTATACACTTTTTTAGTTTAGTTTAAACTAATTTATTTTACGTCGATTTGGAAACAAGTTATTACCACTTACAATACTAATCCTCTCGACGGTTCCTGGGTTGGACCAGTACTTTGCGCCTTGGAAGGTCGTGAGCAATTCTTGCCTCCAAGGGGGTACGAACCCACACCCTTCGGATCCGTAATCGGATACGTTACCACTGGAACACGTCTCCCTAATCTTTTTTTAATTTTCGAGTGTCTGTTAAAGGTTGTGATTTAATATTTTGTAGCCTGAACTGTATGTATTTGTGTATATGTGTGTTGCAGCCTGAAAATACATCAATCAATCAAACAATCAATCATTATTTTATATATTATAATCATCTCATCATCTAGCATGATAATGACTTACATGCATAAGAATGGATATTGGATGCACAACGTACGTAAACACTTTACAGTCGCAATAAATATTTAATTTCTTATAGGATTTGGCCGATACATTATTTACTCCTTCCGCTTATTTTTTCAATCCCACAAATCAATAATTAATCAAATATATCTAATGGTATTATATCCCACACAAGGTGTAGTATTCTGATAGGATACTGGAATCTGGTGAGTCTTTCTTTTGTCTATTGTCCTTTCACTCTTGCTTTCTTATAACTTAAATTTTGTCGTATTTAAGAATGCTATGAATAATGGATTCCGTAATGCTTCGTATTGTTTTTTCTTTAATTATATATAAATGGATCACGAATTAATTAAGGGTTAGGGTTGCAGACGAAAAAAGTGGTGTTTGATACATTCCAATAGTTTGATTAAATTGCAATATTTATCACGATATATATATATATATATATATATATATATATATATATAAGGTATTATTCACCTCAAATTGAATATAAATAACCGATAGATTAATAAGAGTTTGATATTATTTTTTTCCACATTATTTTACCATTTCTATTTCGTACGAATGTTGATGCCCGTCTGATTTGAATTTAAGATCCTTTTTTTTCTGACTTTGAAATTATGTCAACGTATGTTCCTGTAGGAATAAAAAAGCTTTTCATTTATTTATTTATTTATTTATTTATTTATTACAACTTATACAAATCTCGCTTGACAGTCCCCGAGTTAAACAAATACTCTGCTTTTGGAAAAAAATCAACGGGGTTCTAACACAAAACCTTTAAATCCACGGTCATTTACGTAACCGATGAACAATACTGTTCAAGATGTCAAATGTTCTGTAACATCCGCATTGTAACAGGTGATGGGAAGGGAACAAAGTAAAGTAGCAGAAAAATGTCCGAACAAGCTGGAAGTTGCCGAACCAAGTAAGTCTCTCTCTCTCTCTCTCTCTCTCTCTCTCTCAAAGGGTAAAATGTGGTTCGTGTTAGCATATTCCATAAAAGTGTATGTCTGAATGTATTATCAGTAAAACGGAATTAAACAATTTATCAAGTCAGCGAAATCCCGAGCCCAACCTCTTATCTCATAAATGAAACATATTGATTTGAATTTCGTCTTAACTTCCTCTCGCTGAATGCTGAAATGATAAGTGGCCCTAGATTGTAGACTGGCCAAAGAAATATCACAAAATGATTTATTTCACACAACTTTTTCTTAGCCTAGTGACTAGGCTATCGCGATTCCGTTCGTCTGAATATGTCTTTCAATGCACATTAAAACAATTTGCATAAGACACGTTTTGGTGTTTTATTACGTCACTATCAATTTTAAAGTCATTATGTACATCCACAAGGTTTGCGTGACTTCAGTCGTATCCGTTTTAGGTTTTCCATTTATCGACATTTTCGCCTTATCAACTCTCTTTATATAGCAACAAGTATAAACTTCACCACGAACTAAGAGGCCCGTTAAACCGAAGCTCATAATTCTAACAGTAATTCCAAATGTAGTTTGGCTTCATCTACAGGTATATATTTTCCAGTTTAAGATTGTTCAAAATTGCTAATTAGTGATTTATTATAAGCCTGTAACTATGTTTCAAATTTCATATTAAATGTAGTGCATATAGGTCAACTGGTAATTGCGATGGGGAATAGTGATCAGTGATAGGGAATATATGGCTCAATATTAGAAGGCTGTAGGTTCGAACCCAGTCGGTGATATGTTCCCGGGCGCGAGGGATTTGATGTTTTAATGACCGATATCTCGATGAAAGTTTGATAGAGCTACTACATGTACCTAACGTAGCTCAAAGAAATAGATAAATGTATGGGACACTTTTTTGATAATCATGTGGTGTGTTGTTTTACAAAAGAAAAAATGACCAGAAATAAAGGGGAGACGAATTCACTAATCTTGTTTCCATACTAAATACATAAGTATTGTATTTCTTTTTCAACAAATATGGTTAGTCAGTATATGTATCTTAAATATTTGTTATTTAGTTAAGTTCGTTGACATGTACATGTTCCTGTCGTACTTTGATTTTAGTTAAACGTCCCGCCGACAGTGTTTCAGTCATTTGGAGACTTATCAATTTTGTCTAATTGAGACAGGTTTATAGTGCTATCAGACTGCAATTTCCCGCCGAAGAATTGTGGCATGATACCACACCCGCACACATTATCCTGACATCAGGCCAACCTGTCCTGAAACAACCTTATACGCTTAGCGCCAAGCAAGGGAGCTATTTTAGCTCTTTGGTATAGACTTTGGTATGTGGCGGCCGGGGACCGAAGCCACGAACTCCCGCTCCCGAGGCGGACGATCTAACCACTCGGCTACCGAGAACGGTCCTGTCATACTTAAACTAACGCTGAATGTTGTTGGCGGACCTCGGGCCAGAGTACATTGTTGCCTTTCCTTACCTTTCCAGCCTCCAATCCAGCCGCCTTTCGAACAGACAATGCCCACTCAGTCCAGGTTTCAAACAGAAAGCCAGAATCATGGCCAAAACAAAACAAGAAAAAGGTAGGATCACTTCGGAGACGATTAAAAAAGAAGCACAAGGCATCGGATGACAAGTCTGGGGTTACAGTAAAGGAGCCTAGTGACTCTAAACTTGTGGAAAATAATGATCCAAGTAACCATTCACGACATCTAACGTCAAAGCCTGACGATATGCTTACTAAAAACGAGACTATGGACATTTCAGACAGTTTGTCGAGTGAATGCATAGGCAAGGTGCAATTGATGATAATAAATGTATTTCAAATAACGACAGCACTCTATTAGAAAGTGTAAATACCATGCCAAGAAGAGTATCAACCCGTGAGTCGTTCTTTAAGCATGCGTAACGATCAAACCATGAAACGATTAAATAAACGAAAATTATTAAAAAGTGAATCTTTAAAATCACAACTTGTTAGTTCATTTGAAGAAAGCAGCGAGGGTGATACAAAAATGACAGTGGCTAGAGCATCAACATTGACAATTTATGACCTTAAAAAATCAATGGATATTCGGCGATCTAACTCTTTAATAGCTGAGCAACCAACAGTTTTAAGATCCATATCATTGTGCGAAACAAAATTGGCAAACAGACACAGGAAATGTCGTATGAGGGAGAAAATCAAAACGAAAGGATCTACAACAGATTATTATTCTCATCAAAAAGATGTCACAGACTCTGTTGGTCACGAAGAGACTGAAAAGTATCAATGTCAAAAAGAGAGATCAAAGCATGCAAAACAAAGAGAACAATATACTGAGCACAAATGGAAAGACGAGAGAGTGAAACCAACAGTTGAACCAAATATTCAACAAACAATAAATGCATGTAACCACTGGCGTCATGGCAGAAGATTGAAAAAGCACACTGTTCAGTCACAAGTAGAAACGCCTGATGAACCAAATCTAGCATTTGAAGATTCTAAATTTGATAAAAAAGAAAACTTCATATCTTGTGAAATAGGAGACGATATTTCAAACGCAGAAAATAACAAGGTATATTTTGCAAACATTGAACACAAACAACAAACTTATCTAGACAGCTCAAATGAAATGCATGACAACGATATAAATTTTTCATCAAAGACACCTAAGATACTTTATCACCCCCCAACACCCCCGGAAATTTTGGAGAACAATTTCGATACCCGGGATTCATCACCACATATTAACACAGATATGGCGGTACATGACGATGCTAATGTGGCTTCGTTTCTAAAAGTTCCGAGGAGATTTAGTAGGCGAAAAACAAAAAAGTCAAATTACTCCAGACATGAAGTTGTAAACAGAAGTTGCGAAGATAAAAGTATCTTGCCTAACAGGGATTTGGTGAATACTCATGATGCATTCAACACTTCTCTTGGTCAATTTGATGATAAAGAAATTCAACCGTCACACGTCAATGAAATGCAAAAGACGGCCACATCATCAGCTCAAATTACAAGCGTGTCCCAAGACTCTGATCTATCAAACAAGGTTTCAGTGTCTCCAGAAGAAAATACTGAAGAACTGCAAATTATTCACATGGCAGCAGCTCATAAACCAAGACCACCAACCGCCAGAAAGCCGACATATCAAAGACCTGTAAAGATTGCTTTTTATCAGCCATGTCCACCAGAGGTACCAAAACCATGTAATATAAATAGCTACTCGAGGAGAAAAAGACGGCTGAAACATCCAAACATTGGTGGTCCTAATAAATGGTCTAATTCATCTAATACGTTGCAAGAAATGAAATTCATTCCAAAACCACCCCTATTAAAGCCAGATGTTGAGAGTTACTTTATGTCAGAGACAGTTGAAGTGTCAGAAGGTGATAGTAACATGACCCACGACCAAGAGCCTGAATCCATTGAAGATTCTCCAACGGTTGAAACAAATAATCGGTTTTTATATGAGGATATTACGGGTACGATATTTGTACCAGAACCACCTGTTAAGAAACAAAAAGAAAATGTCTATCAAACCTTTAATAATTCAAACCATATCCGCTACAAAAGCGCACAGCTGAAAAATGAAATCGATCATGAACATTTTGCATATAAGCCGAGACCAGCTCCAAGAAAGGGAAACGTTTTCCCTAATTCAAGTTTCAGAAAACCGGATAGTGTGAGTACAGACGTCTCTCAGACATTAAAAGGTAATAAATATTTCATACTGAATGAAATCAATAATGCACCAAACTTAGATATACCAATGGATGATTCAGAATTATCGGATACTCTGCACGACGGAAGTATTTCGCAAAATGAAGATAACAGAAAACACCATCCTGTTCCAGCACCTAGGCGAAACGCAAAAAGAAATTTCAATCAGTTTCCGTTACAAAGCGACAGCCACGCCGTGCTTCACGAAAATCCAAGCCTTAAAACTTGTGAAACAGAACAATGTTATTTCAGACAGACAGATAAAAGAGACATTCGTAATAAATCTGATAAGAAAACGAAATACTCTCGGCTTGGTTTGTCTTCTCGTGGCACTGGAGTTGAAAATCTTCTTGGGAATATTCACGGTTGTCACAGATGGAACACGAATGATAAAGTATACAAAGAGATGAATATACAAGAAAATGAATGATGTACATTTTATCTTTTGTATGGACTTGTCATTGGCAATAAGAATAGATGACCTACTTTAAATCAGTTGCATTCAATCATTATACAATAATATCTTTACATAATTTATTAGCCTCGGCCTGATAATTCATGTTTTGTTATTTACTGCAAGCTGATATCACATTAGTAGTTAATTTTTATTATCTAGCACATTTCAATTGAACTTTTCATGACATGTAATGTGTAATACTATTAAAAGTTTTTAAGATTAAAAATCCATAAATTATGATGATTTGTTTATTATCATTTGTATAATATAACTGATAAGCAAGTGTCTAGCAATGTTTATCCTCCAAAATACACCCTCATAGCAAAAAAAAAGTAAATGTTGGAAAAATTGGTCTATTCATGTTGAGTCTGATACAGTTTATTGATATTCTTGTTTTAAAGTAAACCATATTTCAGTTATATAGTGACGTACAGCTTATAACATGTGGGGGATAACCTTAAATACACAGATGCACCCGAATAGAATCACCGACCCACTGCAGGCCAACTGGAATGTAGATCCTTATGAAATATCCAAGTTACCAGGCCGGGGTCGAATTTCACCTACAATTCTTAACGTTAAGTAAAACTTAAATACTTAAGGGCGAATTTCATTAGTCTTGTTTCTATAATAAAAATGCCCAAAAGTTTCATTTCTGATCAATTTTTGATACTTATTAAGGTAATATTTCATTTCAACTTAATTGTGTACTTGAATATTTCATAAAATAAAAACGGTGGAATATGCATCAACCTAGTTTTAAAGTAAAGTAAAGTACTACTTAGCGCTAAGTATTGTTAGTTGAATTTGAGTTGGTGTAACGAAGTAAAGTAACCCCACAGCATAATGACCCTAACGACCCCCCCCCCCCCTCCTAAATGATATGCATAAGATATTGACCCAGGTCATTATTCTTGAGAAAATGTGACCCCCTCCTTTTCGGTGACATTTATTAGATACTGACACGGAAAATGTGTCCCCGTCGATTTTATGTATCAGAAAATGTGTCCCCGTCGATTATATGTATCAGATATTGACCCAGGTCATTATTCTTCAGAAATTTTGACACCACATCCTCGATGATATGTATCAGATATTGACCAAGGTCATTATTTTTTTTACAGAAAATGTGACCCTTCCCCTTACAAGATATGTATAAGATATTGACGCGGGTCAATATACTGTCTCCCTTTAATGGCCTACTCGATGTTATATATATATGATATTGACCAAGTTTCAATATAGTCAAAAAAATAGTTAATATATAATTAACTATAAGCATTTACATTAACAAACGAAAAAAAAAGTATTTTCCTGTGCTAAATTTCACCTTCTTCCTTATTATTATTATCTTTTTTTTTTTAATTTTAGTGGCCCTCTTAAATACAGTGTAACCTCCGAAATCCGGACCCTCTAAATCTGGAAAACTTCTGAAAGGCGGACGATTTTCTTGGTCCCGAAATTTCCCCTTCTGTTTATATGTAAATAACACTTTTGAAAATTCTGAATTCCGTACAAATATTTTGTATATATAGGGTTATATCAACGCTATTTTACGCATTTTGACATAAAAGTGACAAATAAAGAAAGAGAGAGGGAAATAAAAGGAAAGTAGAAAGAGGGAGGGAGGGAGAAAGAGAAGTAAGATACATGTACAGTAATTGATTATGGGAATTTACATTAACATAACCGTTTTGCAAACGAAATAAAAATATATATACGGTAAAGCTTAGGAGAATTTGATGATAATTACACTTAGCAAACAATAAACAGTTTGTTACACTGTTAAAACATGAATGACACTATTCACAACCATTAAGAAACATCAGTACTTATGTACTACTGAATTCCGGAAACTTCCAAAATCCGAACTTTTTGGCCGGTGCCACAGGTGTTCGGATTTCAGAGGTTACACTGTAGTACTCAGATCGGATTGTTCTAACAATATTAAGTGACCCACATAGAGTAACGACTCCCTGCCATTATTTTTAGAGAATAGTGACCCTTGTATGAAAAAAAAAAAATTATCACCCCAGTGGCACCATACTTTTTTGTTTTGTTGTGAGCGAGTTGCCATTACGGTCCAAGGTCAAGGGCTCTATTACCAATTGGGAGATGATCAGTCATTTTTCTTTCTTACAAAACTTCCTAGTCTGTAGATAGGCGATAAAAGAAGTCCCCGGAAATGATTTAATTAATTAATTAATTTTCACAAATATATTTATTTCTTCAGGGTTTCATTCGTCTTGTTAAAAAGAGATCGCTGTTCTTTTCTTGCATTCGAAAGAGTGATCTTTCTAAAGTGAACCAAAGGAACTATTTTATGAAATGATGAGACTTAAAGTCGAATTTGGATTCATTGACTAACCAGAAGACTGCATAGTTGAGAGAAGTCGCTTATAATCGGTAACTGCATCCGTAGTACGAAAATAAGAGCTCGCTCGACTTCTCATAAAGTCATTTTGTATAAAATCAGCCATCTCAAGAGTAAAAACACTAAATAAAGCTACCTTTCATTTCTAATGAACGGAACACATGATTTTAACAACAATTAATATATTAAAGTTATCACACTTTTATAAGTAACGTCCTTCTAAGTCGCGTTTACTGGAATTACTGAAATGTTTTTTCATAGGATATATAGGAACTACTACTGTTGGGACAGCAGCAGTAGAAGCAACAGTACTAAGTATTAGCAGTAATATTAACTACAGGAAGAAATATAAGGTGATTTCATCCGAGGGAGGGGTCACGATTTTTATAACGGGTGTCAGTATTTTACAGGGAGGGGTCACTTTTTCTGAAGAATAATGACCGGGGTCGTCATTTTATGGGAGTCACTTTACTTCGATCACCCGTCATAATAATATTACATCTGACCGGGGTCATTTTTCCTTAAGGATTATGACCGGGGTGGTTATTTTTTGGAAAAAACCGGGGCCATTATTTTATGGGGGTCACTTTATTTCGTTACATCGGGACTCGAATCCACAGTGGCACAAGTGATAGAATCTCTGCGACTATACCCATACGGAAACCCTTACTGATACAATTGAATAAAACCTTTATTATGAGTGACGAGTGGTACACTGACCTCTTGTATTTCCCACCTCATCGAAGCAACCGGTTTAAAGATTTTATTAAATAACATTTTATTGTAAACGCGATCATTTGGGATAAGAAAACCACTAGAAAATGTCTAGGTAATGTCTTGAAATGTCTAGAAAATACGGACGAAACGTTTTGTACCAAAGTAGCCTGTTTATTTGGAAGCTAGTTTTTGTTATATATAAGGAACTTAATTTTTAAATTAGTGCATTTTTTATTGAAGTGACCACGTACAGATGTTTATATACAAAGGTCATATAAATACACTGAAGACATGATCGTACGATAGATAAGGTCACTGATAAAATTGCATTGTACATAGGCACTGACTGATTTGAACCTCAGTGAACAGGTCGCCAAGATTCCGGTAAGTTGTTCAACTATTCGTCTACATTTTACTGTTGTCATGTTTTACAATGTATTCCATTAAAACTTAAATAAAAGGAAAGAAAACGATGCCACGTGACATGAATAAATTAGATTGGTAACTTAAAATATACATGGAAACCTAGTTAATAAAACTCACCAGCAAATTACAATTGTAGCTTTACAATGATTTTCATGTTTCAATTAAAAGCGTATAACTTATATACATGTTCCTGTATGTCAAAACGTTGGGATTTTTATTTATTTATTTATTTATCTATTTATTTATTGTTATTGAGATCACCGTTCATTGGAATAATAACTTTTGAAAGAGTAGATACCATAAAAGCAATTACTTTCGTTGGGTAATTATGTTCCATGCTTTCTTATATTATATATTCTATGTTGCCACGAAGTAGTTTAAACTTGATTTATGTTATCATATTGACCATTTCACTCCGAAATGAGACGTAAACCTACGTAGATCAACGAGCCATTACCTATTGCCTAATCTACATGTTGGTATAAAATTCCACACATTGTTCAATGGGAAATAAACATACACATGAATGAAATTTTCACCAGTCACTGATTGGACTGTTTAAATCACCGATTAATACCGAGTATTGCCGAACCCCTGGTTAAATTGTATTTTTATTCTCTGCAGGAAAAGATGACACTTCTTACCTATTTGGTTGTCCTCGGATTCAGCACAGTCTGTTATGGGTAAGTAATACTTGATGTTATTGCGACATTTCAGGTGTACATGCTCGTATATACAGTCAGTCATGAGACGCGTTGCTCACACAAAGAGTTTCACTGAGTTTCAATGTACTTTTCATTGGATTTGTACATGTATGCAACCGGATGTTGCAAACATAAGTTTCGTTGCAGAGGAAGGGACTCTTCAAATGTGCCTCGCACAGTAACATGGAAAACAAATATGGCCGAAAGGGTTTTGATTTTCATATTCGGAATGGATATTACTTAATTGCTCTTTAAATGTTGAAAAACAAAATATTTTGTTTGTCGTTTCAATTTGGAGTTATAAAATTGGTTTATGTGCTAGCTAAATGCATGGGTTATCTGCTAAATCTTGCAGAATGATATTTTTATTATCGCCGGCCCAGGGCGAGGATTTTATACTATCGAGCAAGAAAGCCACCTTTTACTCCCGTACTGACGTAAATAGACAAACAGGTTACTTCTCAGTCAGTCGCAGAAAGATGAACAAATCAAATAACTAGGAAGAAGCTCTGGGGAAACTGCTTTGAACGCTGGGAAATCTGGACTGTGTTAAAGGCTACCGGAAGTACATGTTAGACGGTGCTACTGATAGGCGCATATTTGGACAGATTCGATTGGGGTACGCCCCTTTGTTCCTTGCATTCCTTATTCCACTTCTCAGTCGTGTGCCGCATATATTTTTCTTATCGACAAGTACTAGCTTTATAGCTTTAAGTACTTTCTTCAAGACTACAGCTAGGTGCACAAAAGGGAAATATCAAAGTGATGTCGCTTCTGTCCATGCTAAAAGTGATCAACACCTGATTAATGTATGTACAACAGTTATAAATTTAGCTTCATATTTCACATGAATGGAAATCAAAATATTCCTAACATCAGCTTTGATAACATTTCTAAGCAATGAAGCTTTCCTTCAACTGCAATTACTTCGACATACAATATCCCTTTACGTCATAGTTTAACTTCCTGTTCACTTGGCTGACGGCGCCATCCTAAAAACACCTTTTTCGCTTAAAAAAGAGCAAAATCGTTACATAAAACACGAAGAAAATGGGAATACATGTATATCATGTTGCAACACTTTGTCAGAGAAACTTGCCCCTGACTCTCGAGTGTGTACTTCAAATGTCAGTTTACGAGTAATTATCTCACCAGATGTGCCATAGCTACTTGGTAGACTTAGGAATATATTTTCAGGTTTAACATTGTCAAAATGTACTGTTTCAATTTGTGTGATAAATCACATTCAAGACAGACATAGTAAGAGATAGACGTGATGATATATTTCATACTGAACATGACCATGGTCACACTGAACAGAGTCGTAGTGTTTGAGGCTATAGACTTTAGTTAAACCATGCAATCTCAGATGTAGTGATATCGTAGTTCAGACTGTACATGACCATAATTACACTACATTTTAAGACGTATTGATATATTTTAGACTGTACATGACCAAAATCTCACCGTACATTTTAAGACGTATTGATACATTTTAGACTGTACATTACCATGGTCACAACGTACAATTTAAGACTTATTGATATATTTTAGACTGTACAAGACCATGGTCACACCGTACAATTTAAGACGCAGCGATATATTTTAGACTGTACATGACCAAAATCTCACCGTACATTTTAAGACGTATTGATATATTTTAGACTGTACATTACCATGGTCACACCGTACAATTTAAGACGTATTGATATATTTTAAACTGTACATGACCATAATCACACCGTACATTTTAAGACGTAGTGATATATTTTAGACTGTATATTACCATAATCACACCATACAATTTAAGACTTAGTGATATATTTTAGACATAACATTTCCATGGTCACATCGTACATTTTAAGACGTAGTGATATATTTTAGACTGTACATGACCATGATAGCAACATACAATTTAAGACGTAGTGATATATTTTAGACTGTACATTACCATAATCACACCATACAATTTAAGACTTAGTGATATATTTTAGACTGTACATTACCATAATCACACCATACAATTTAAGACTTAGTGATATATTTTAGACTGTACATGACCATAATCACACCGTACATTTTAAGACTTAGTGATATATTTTAGACTGTACATTTCCATAGTCACACCGTACAATTTAAGACGTAGTGATATATTTTAGACTGTATATTACCATAATCACACCATACAATTTAAGACGTAGTGATATATTTTAGACTGTACATTACCATAATCACACCATACAATTTAAGACGTAGCGATATATTTTAGACTGTACATTACCATAATCACACCATACAATTTAAGACTTAGTGATATATTTTAGACTGTACATTACCATAATCACACCATACAATTTAAGACGTAGTGATATATTTTAGACTGTACATTACCATAATCACACCATACAATTTAAGACTTATTGATATATTTTAGCCTGTACATGACCATAATCACACCATACATTTTAAGACGTATTGATATATTTTAGACTGTACATGACCATAATCACACCATACATTTTAAGACGTAGCGATATATTTTAGACTGTACATGACCATGATCACACCGTACATTTTAAGACGTAGTGATATATTTTAGACTGTACATGACCATAATCACACCATACAATTTAAGACGTAGTGATATATTTTAGCCTGTACATGACCATAATCACACCATACATTTTAAGACGTAGCGATATATTTTAGACTGTACATGACCATAATCACACCGTACAATTTAAGACGTAGTGATATATTTTAGACTGTACATGACCATAATCACACCGTACATTTTAAGACGTAGTGATATATTTTAGACTGTACATGACCATAATCACACCGTACATTTTAAGACGTAGTGATATATTTTAGACTGTACATTACCATAATCACACCATACAATTTAAGACTTATTGATATATTTTAGACTGTACATTACCATAATCACACCGTACAATTTAAGACGTATTGATATATTTTAGACTGTACATGACCATAATCACACCATACATTTTAAGACGTAGTGATATATTTTAGACTGTATATTACCATAATCACACCATACAATTTAAGACGTAGTGATATATTTTAGACTGTATATTACCATAATCACACCATACAATTTAAGACTTATTGATATATTTTAGCCTGTACATGACCATAATCACACCATACATTTTAAGACGTAGCGATATATTTTAGACTGTTATGACCATAATCACACCATACATTTTAAGACGTAGTGATATATTTTAGACTGTATATTACCATAATCACACCATACAATTTAAGACTTATTGATATATTTTAGCCTGTACATGACCATAATCACACCATACATTTTAAGACGTAGTGATATATTTTAGACTGTATATTACCATAATCACACCATACAATTTAAGACTTATTGATATATTTTAGCCTGTACATGACCATAATCACACCGTACATTTTAAGACGTATTGAAATATTTTAGACTGTATATTACCATAATCACACCATACAATTTAAGACTTATTGATATATTTGACTGTACATGACCATAATCACACCGTACAATTTAAGACGTAGTGATATATTTTAGAATGTACATGACCATGATCAAAACATACAATTTAAGACGCAGTGAATATTTTAGAATGTACATGACCATGATCAAAACATACAATTTAAGACGCAGTGATATATTTTAGACTGTACATTACCATAATCACACCGTACAATTTAAGACGTAGTGATATATTTTAGAATGTACATGACCATGATCAAAACATACAATTTAAGACGCAGTGATATATTTTAGAATGTACATGACCATGATCAAAACATACAATTTAAGACGCAGTGATATATTTTAAACTGTACATGACCATAATCACACCATACATTTTAAGACATATTGATATATTTTAGACATAACATTTCAAACTGTACCCTGGTACCACTGTATAAACTAGATTTAACCAATGGTCACATCGTACAATCTTACACTTAATGATATATTTCAGACTGGATATGACCATGGTCACACCATACAATCTCACCGCCCAAGCCATGTTCCAGGTAGAAGACACAACAATGATGGATTCATGACCATTGCCGAAATAGAAGCTGTGTTTGATCTTTATGATACGAACGGTAACTGTTACTGACATGCAAACTTCCAAATCTAATTGAAATGTTTAAGTCAGTTTTAAAGCAGCTCGATCACAGATGATCATTGACTAAAAATTTGATGTTTAACCATGTGTGTATTGCATCTACCAATACCAAAATAAAGACACAAAGTCACCCAATGCAACCATTTGTAATTGTAAAAAGACGGGTAGTTTCCCCAACACAGATAATACCGTCACAGACGGTATTGAAACTATATTTAGATTTATATTACCTATATTTAGATTTTCTGTTTTCGTTTGACCTCACTTGGCTGATCACATTCACTATTCGCGCAAGCGCTAACTTCATAGGCTGAACTTACGAAATCGCTAATCTGAACTAGTGAAAAATAATGTTGCGTAATGTTTTTTACATGGTACCGCAATCACTTGTTTCGGGGATATCGTATTCTATATCTAACCGATTTCGCTTAAGTTGCATTTACGAAAATAGCGTTAACCCGTGAAATGTGACCTACACTTGCCGAGTTTATTTGTCAGAAAACAAAGACTTCATCAACATTAACGAGAGTAGAAAATTATTATTTTCAATTTTTACCGATCATCTGTGAGCGAGCTGCTTTAAAAGCTGAGAAGAAATTAGTTTTTAAAACATTTAGAACGTTTCAGCTATACTTTTTCTTTTTATATCATATGATGAATAGCATGTGTCATATACAAGAAGATATTTTCTTAATATCATAGGTCTGACAGGTACACGTTAAAGTTTTAATCTGTTTATACCAATAACTCTTCCACAGGTAACGGTGTGGAAAGTCGTCATGAGTACACAAAATTCATCTGCGATAACAACCCGGCCCTGTACCAGCTGTCCCACTATCTCTATGACGACTATGATGTCAACGGTGACCACGTTCTGGAAAAGACAGATTACGACGCATTCCATGCCAAAATGGATGCTGATAGTACGTAAACATGCATAAACACATACATACAAACATATATACATACACACACACAAACATACATTCAAACATACATACATACATACACACATACCTTATACACTCGTACATGAATACTTGCGAGGAAAAAGGCTGGCATATCGAGGGGCTCGAATAATCGAGAGACTCGGATAATCGAGAAGCTCGTAAAATCAAGAGGCTCGGATAATCTGTTTCATTTATTTTTATCATTTTAATGTATCCCGCGCTGAGACCGGGAATATACGGAATATATTCGGATCAAGGCTTCTCAGATTATTGAAATTTTATTGTATGTTTGAACTGATTGATTACTGACGCCGATTGAAAGATAATCGCTCCTTCGCTACTAAAACATATTTACATTATAAGGAGTGGTGCTTTGACTTAAGGTAATCCATCCATCATTAAATCATAATCATGGTCCTTCAAATGCTTATAATACTTCGTTGCAGATGCAAGTATCCATTGACTTTGAGTTTTAGGCTCCTTTGCCTGCATTTACCATAACATTTCCACGATCACTTGATGGACCATGATTTTAATGATGGATGGATTACCTTAACGGTTTACTAATATATTTAATACACGTGTGCTTTATCTCCTGAAGTAGAACTTGGGTATCTTATATGCAAAGGGTATGCCTAGGTATGTTTACACTGGGTGCGTAATATCACATGTTTGTATTTTTGCCCTTTTTTCTTTTGTGTGTGAATACAAGCATGTGTTGAAAAAAGGGTCTGGTACTGTATATTAAATCTATAACATGCTAAAGCAAACGCACAGGTTTTCAGTAAATAGCAATCATACAGCGAAAACGGCGGTTAGAAATTAAATAAAAATCAGATTTTTTCCAATGATATTGCAGACGACAGCCTCGTGTCAGAAGAAGAATTCATCAACTACTGGGTTGGTGTAAGTACAGTTTATTATTATTATTATTAGTATTATTATTATCATCATTATTTTAATGTTGTTGTTGTTGTTGCTGCTGCTGCTGCTGCTGCTATTGTATAATAGTTTATACTATTTCAATCATAATTACAATAGCGACGTCCAGCTAATTACATGTGGAGAAAGCCTCTAAGTGCACCCGGGTAGAATAACCGTTTTATCCTGCCGGAATTCGAACCCACACCGGTGTCTTAATTTATATGACGTCATTCTAGAATGATGACATCACAGAACATGCGTTCATAATAGGTTTAAGCATTCAGCTCATCACTATAAACATCGGTACAATTCATATACATTTTAATTATTTAAAGCAACACCATTTTACCAGCTGTTATGCGAAGATGTAAAGATTTATTTTAAATTCGTCTGTATGAAAAATGGATATGCCCGTTTCATAAACAGGTCTTTTCTAAATGACTGATGTGTGCGTATTTGTGTTTTCCAGTTGTTCCTTAAATATGAAAACATGGGCAACCATCAGCACGGGCATTCTCATGAGCACGGGGCCAGCGCATGTCACTAGGCCTGCCAATCGCGTGGAGTGCTGAAAATTTGAACTTGCAAATTTTTATATTTCCAAAGTTTATAGATTGCTTTAATATTACACACGCCCTCCTTTTTCTTTCATTTGATTTTTTTCTGACGTAGGTTTCGAGATAATCCCCGAATTGGTTGCTTATAATCGTTGATGTTGTACTTCTGTTGTTGCTGGTATTTAAGGTAATCCATCCATCATTAAGCTATAATAATGGTCATTCAAATGCTTAAAGAGATTTCAGTGCAGATGTAAGCATCCACTGACTTAGAGTTATCTACTCTTTTGCTATGGGTCTATAAAAGCTTGTATTTCTTGCTTGCATACATTTCCCACGAACACTTGATGGACTAAGATCACAATTTAATGATAGATGTATTACTTTAAGTTAACCGTCACTGTTACAGCATTTCCACCATATAGCGACGTCGGTGGAATGGGGATCATTCCACCGACGTCGTTTTAGTGAACAGAGGCTCCTTGGTAGAACCACCGACCTACCAGAACCAGTTAAATGCTTTCCTAATATCCAACCGAGACTAGAACCCAAAGTGACCTAAAACAGTGTATTGAACAAAAATGGTCAAAAAAGAGTATGGCACTATGTTGTTATAATGTTCAATACGGTATATAACTCATCAAAACGTTGGCAATGTTAAGGTAGTCCATCCATCATTATATTATATTCATGACCCTTCAAATGCTTGAAAAAGACCTCAGTGCAGATATAAACATCAATTGACTGGATCGAAAGCTTATGATAAACGTGCACATTCCATTGCTTGACGATGTCACACACACACACACACACACACACACACACACACAATATATATATATGGAATGAAAAACCGAATGAATCAGCCTTAAACAGCTAATTAAGTATGTTTGCGTTAATACTTAAAGGGTCGTGTTCACGAAGCATTCTAAGTAAAACATTAAGTCAAGTTTTATTGTTGTAATTTTATGCAAGGTATTTCTGTTTTAGAATCAGTATTGTTTTATGAAAAGAAATGTATCATATGTTTCCAGCATCTTCCAAAATAACAATTTGGTTTGAGAAATTAAAATGCAGAAAAAAAGAAGAATTTAAGGTAAGATCCCTGTAAAGGTTCCACTACCTTTCGGACCTCATGCTCTTTCACAGAGATAACCAAGGTTCCCTAATGTTACATTAGGGTATATTGGTTATTTTGATAGAGGTTAAGTGGTCCAAGACGTAGCGGAACCATTAGAGGGACTTTGCCTTAAGCCATGCCAGTCTCCCCGAGGATACTTAAATTTAAAGTTTTATAAGAAAAATTGATACATGTTTATGACGCAATCCTTTGTCAATTCAGTACATTATATACAATATTAGAACGTGTTAATCTAATATATGAAGAACCGTAAAATAATAATATATGGCCTCCCATTCCACTTGTTTCTTGGAAATTTTCTATTACTTCTTCAACGGAAAGTATGGATGTTTCCAGTCTATCATGCTTATTTTGTAGTCTTCTGTCTTAAAAGAGTAAAAATGTTTTTAAGTCAAAATCATGGACAAAAAAAGAAAAAGGTAGGATCTCTTCTGAGACGATTCGAAAAGAAGCACAAGGCATCGAATGACAAGCTTGGAGATACAGTTAAGGAGCCTAGTGACTCTAAACTTGTGAAGTAATGATCCAAATAACCATTCACGACATCAAAAAAAAAAACGCTAAGCCTGACGATATGCATACTAAAAACGAGACTATGGGCATTTCAGACAGTTTGTCGAGTGAATGCATTAATCGGAGTGAAATTGATGATAATAAATGTATTTCAAATAACGACAGCACTCTATTAGAAAGTGTAAATACCATGCCAAGAAGATACAACCCGTGAGTCGTTCTTAAGCATGCGTAACGACCAAACCATGAAACGATTAAATAAAAGAAAATCATTAATCAGCGAATCCTTGAAATCACGACAATTTGTTAGTTCTTTTGAAAAAAGCATAAGAGTGAAACAAAAATGACAGTGACTAGAGCATCAACATTGACAAGTTAAAAAATCTTAAAAAAATCAATTGATATTTGGCGATCTACTCTTTAATAGCTGAGCAACCAACAGTTTAAATAATTTATAGAAAGACTAAAATATCTATGTTCAAAAGAAAAGTCAAAACATGCAAAACAATGAAAACAATTTACTGTGCATAAATGGAAAGACGAGAGAGTGAAACCAACAGTTGAACCAAAAGTTCAACAAACAATAAATGCATTTAACCATTGGCCTCATGTTAGAAGAATGAAAAAGCACAATGATAGTCACAAGTAGAAACGCCTGATGAACCGAATCTAGAATTTGAAGAATCAAAATTTGATAAAACAGAACACTTCATATCTTGTGAAATAGGAGACGATATTAGAAACGCGAAAAATAACAAGGTATATTTTGAAAATATTAAACACAACCAAAAACTTACCTAAACAGGAAATGTATGACAACGATATGGATTGTTCATCAAAGACACGTAAAATTCTTTATCAACCCCCAACACCCCCGGAAAATTTGAAGAACAATTTCGATACCCGGGATTCATCACCACATATTAGCACAGCTATAACAGTACATGAAAATACTAATGTGGCTTTGTTTCTAAAAATTCCGAGGAGATTTAAATGGGCGAAAAACAAATAAGTCAAATTACTCTAGACATGAAGTTGTAAACAGAAGCTGCGGAGATGACAGTATCTTGCCTAACAGGGATTATGATGCATTCAACACTTCTCTTGGCCAATTTGATGATAAAGAAATTCAACCGTCACACGTCAATGAAATGCAAAAGACGGCCACATCATCAGCTCAAATTACATGCGTGTCCCAAGTCTCTGATATATCAAACAAGGTTTCAGTGTCTCCAGAAGCAAATACTGAAGAACTGCAAAATATTCACACGGCAGCAGCTCATACACCAAGACCACCAACTGCCAGAAAGCCGACATACCAAAGACCTGTACAGATTGCTTTTTATAAGCTATGTCCACCAGAGAGGTACGAAAACCATGTAATATAAATAGCTACTCGAGGAGAAAAAGACAGCTGAAACACCCAGACATTGGTGGTCCTAATAAATGGTCTAATTTATCTAATATGTTGCAAGAAATTATATTTATTCCAAAACCATCCCTGTTAAAGCCAGACTCTGAGAGTAACCTTATGTCAGAGACAGTTAAAGTGTCAGGAGATGATAGTTACAAGACCCACGACCTAGTTAAACTCCAAGAGCCGATTTTATTGAAGATTCTTCAAAGGTTGAAACAAATAATCAGTTTTTATAAAAGGATATTACGGGTACGATATACGTACCAGAACCACCTGTTAAGAAACAAAAAGAAAATGTTTATCAAACATTTAATAATTCAAAACATTTCCGCTACAAAAGCGCACAGCTGAAAAATGAAATCGAACATGAACATTTTGCATATAAGCCAGGACCAGCTCCAAGAAAAGGAAGCGTTTTTCCTAATTCAAGATTCAGAAAACCAGATAGTGTGAGTACAGACGTCTCTCAGACATCAATGGGTAATAAATATTTCATACTGAATGAAATCAATAATGCACCAACATTAGATATAACAAGAGGCCCAAAGGGCAATAAACGCTCACCAGTGTAAATCAGCATATTCAAGATGATTTTTTCTATAAGGAAATCAAATGACAAACCTGAGATCAACTTCATTTTAGCAATCATGGCAGACATTCATGAAATCAATCCTGACCATTAATTTCATGGAAGTAAAATTCTGAAATTTATTAATTGAAGATAATATAATATATTGTATTATCAGTTGCAGTTACACGATGTGAATGGTGTTCGAAAAATAAACTAGCAGAATTTATCATGATAGTTTGAAACCCACAGGGCTTTTTGTATGGGAAGAAAATGAAAGCAGTTCGTTAAAATGGTTGATCTAACTTTTACATAACATGATTAAAATTTTAAATAACAATCTGTAACAAAATATTTCGAAAATTCTTTAATATCGTTTCAGGATTTTTTCTTTTATTTAAGTTGTAAAAGAGAAATAAATCCGCGAAAACTGATGACATTTAGAAATTCAAAGCTTTTTTGGTTATTAATTTTATTTACATGGTCAGAGAAAGTTGTGAATCTATTTTGCAAAATACTAAAAGTACTCTCCAAATTACCTACAGTGTGTCTTTTTAGCTTTTATCCACAAAACAATGCATCTCTACATTAAAATATTTTCGTAACAAAATCGGCAATTTGCGTACGTGACATCGCCATGAATCTGGCAGAATTTTATGCAAAATAGAAAAAGTGGGAAAAAATGAGAAAAAAAAAGTTAAACAGGTAAGCTCATTTCAAGTTTTTTCCTCTCTCTTTTTAGTTCTCTTTAGATTACCAGGCGGATTTCCAGTTACATGAGAAAAAAACAAAACAAATTGAGAAGGAGAAGTGTGTAAAATGCGGAGAAAAGCTAAAAATGCGGATCATTTAACGGTCTTTTATTTTATTTTTTTATTATTATTTTATTTTGTGGGGGGGGGGGGGGCGGGATTTTCACCTACAGTTGAGGAAAAATATATACTTTTACGGATGGGAATGGGGCCAAATTTCGGCCCCAAATTGGCCTTTGCTCAGAAGAAGAATTTTGATGTTTTCTATATAGAGTATATAAGGGAATTAGCCAACCCCCTAGGGACCTCATTTTTTTAGGAGTTAACTTTATTTTAGCCATATTGGTATACAATCATGAGATAACCATTTGGGCCAAAGGAAATTAAATTCTCACAGCTGGCTTCATAAAAAAAGTATTTTGATGTTTTCTATATAGAGTATATAAGGATTTAAGCCAACCCCCTAGGGGCCTCATTTTTCAAGGAAACAACTTTATTTTAGCAATTATGGTAGACATTCATGAGGTGACTATTTGTGCCAAAGGAAAATAAATTCTGACCATTTATTTCAGAGGAGATGATTTTCAAAGTTTTCAATTATTTTTTCTATTTGTTGCCATGGCAACCAGAGTTCTTCATGGATTAACTTTATTTGAGCAATTTTTGTAGAGGCCCACCCAAGGATCATACATGCCAAGTTTTATCAAATTCTGTCCAGCGGTTTCAGAGGAGATGATTTTCAAATTTTTCAATTATTTTTTCTATTTGTTGCCATGGCAATCAGAGTTCTTCATGGATCAACTTTATTTGAGCAATTTTTGTAAAGGGCCATCCAAGGATCATACATGCCAAGTTTTATCAAATTCTGTCCAGCGGTTTCAGAAGAGATGATTTTCAAAGTTTTCAGTTATTTTTTCTATTTGTTGCCATGGCAACCATAGTTCTTATGGATCAATTTTATTTGAGCAATTTTAGTAGAGGCCCACCCAAGGATCATACATGCCAAGTTTTAACAAATTCTGTCCAGCGGTTTCAGAGGAGATGTGTTTTAAAGCAAATTGTTTACGACGGACGATTGACGACGGACGACGACGGACGAAGGGTGATCCCAATAGCTCACCCTGAGCCCTTCGTGCTCTGGTGAGCTAAAAATTGATGATTCAGAATTATCGGATAGTCTGCACGACGAAAGTATTTCGCAAAATGAAGATAACAGAAATCACCATCCTGTTCCAGCACCTAGGCGAAAATCAAAAAGAAATTTCAATCAGTTTTCGTTACAAAGCGACAGCCACGCCGTGCTTCACGAAATTCCAAGCTTTCAAACTAATTAAACAGAACGATGTCATTACAAACAGGCAGATTAAAGAGACACGCGTAATAAATCTGATAAGACAGACAGACAGACAGAATATTTTATTTTTGATTTGTACAAAGTACATCATCATTTCAAATGTAAATATACATATAAATAAATATCATTACTCACTCACTTCATTTTAAACTATTTCATAAGTAAACGAAATACTCTTGGCTTGGTTTGCATGCTCGTGGCACTGGAGTTAAAAGTCTTCTTGGGAATAGTCACGGTTGCCACAGATGAAACACGAATGATAAAGTAAACAAAGAGATGAATATACAAGAACACGAATGATGTACATGTTATCTTTTGGGTGTGTGAAGTTAGCGCGTAGATCGTAGATCGTAAATCAACACTATAACTAATTTTCTTTGTCGACCTGGGTCGTAGATCGTAGCTCAACCACTCAAATAAACCAAAATAAATGGTTGAGCTGGGTCGTAGATCGTAGCTCAACCATTCAAATAAACCAAAATATATGGTTGAGCTGGGTCGTAGATCGTAGCTCAACCATTGGAAATGTTCATGGAATGGTTGAGCTGGGTCGTAGATCGTAGCTCAACCATTCAAATAAACCAAACTAAATGGTTGAGCTGGGTCGTAGATCGTAGCTCGACCATTCAAATAAACCAAAATAAATGGTTGAGCTGGGTCGTAGATCGTAGCTCAACCATTCAAATAAACCAAAATAAATGGTTGAGCTGGGTCGTAGATCGTAGCTCAACCATTGAAAATATTCATAGAATGGTCGAGCTGGGTCGTAGATCGTAGCTCAACCATTGAAAATATTCATAGAATGGTTGAGCTGGGTCGTAGATCGTAGCTCGACCATTGAAAATCTTCGTGGAATGATTGAGCTGGGTCTTAGATAGTAGCTCAACCATTCAAATAAACCAAAATAAATGGTTGAGCTGAGTCGTAGATCGTAGCTCAACCATTGAAAATGTTCATAGAATGGTTGAGCTGGCTCGTAGATCGTAGCTCAACCATTGAAATAAACCAAAATAAATGGTTGAGCTGGGTCGTAGATCATAGCTCAACCATTGAAAATGTTCACAGAATGGTTGAGCTGCGTCGTAGATCGTAGCTCGACCATTGAAAATGTTCATGGAATGGTTGAGCTGGGTCGTAGATAGTAGCTCAACCATTCAAATAAACCAAAATAAATGGTTGAGCTGGGTCGTAGATCGTAGCTCAACCATTGAAAATGTTCATAGAATGGTTGAGCTGGCTCGTAGATCGTAGCTCAACCATTCAAATATACCAAATTAAATGGTTGAGCTGGGTCGTAGATCGAAGCTCAACCATTCAAAAAAACCAAAATAAATGGTTGACTTGGATCGTATATCGTAGCTCAACCATTCAAATAAACCAAAATAAATGGTTGAGCTGGATCGTAGATCGTAGCTTGACTATTGAAAATGTTCATGGATGTTCATGGAATGGTTGAGATGGATCGTAGATCGTAGCTCAGCCAATTATTTCAACACATAGAAGTGGTTGAGCTTTGTCCCAGGTCTCAGCTCGACAATGAACGATTTGTATGGAATATCGTTTCTTGACCAATCGAATTCGAATATTTTGAGATAGATCTCAAATTTCATTATTTTTCTGACTGACTTTTTGAATACACATTGATGATGATGATGATGTGTGGTGTGTGTGTGTGTGTGTGTGTGTGTGTGTGTGTGCGCGCGAATGTGTGTGTGTCTGTGTGTGTGCGTGTGTGGACAATTGTACTAGTCAAGAAATTTCCAATTTCTCTATCGGGAGTTTTTATTTTCGCTTTTAAAATTGTATTATTCGTGAAAATTGGACTAGTCGGAATGTTGTTTTCGTCGTCTGGAATTTGTAATCGTTGGAATCGGGTTCGTTGTCGGGAAAATTGAACTCGTTGGGAAATTTTCTTCCGTCGGGAATATAGTATTGGTCGTGAAAATTTTATTGAGTTTTTTTTTTTTTTTGGGGGTTTTTTTTGGAATTGTTGTACTCGCCGGTATAACTGAACTCGTTTAGAAAATATTATAATCAGAAAAATTTTATTTATATGAAAATTGTATATTTCAGGTGAGCTTAAATGTCTCGACAAATACTGTCCTCACGAGTATAACATTCTAGACGAAAATAATTTTCCCCACGATTTCAACATTCCCAGCAAACTTTTAAACTGACGAAAACAACGTTTACGATAAATACAAAGGTGTATGTCATACCGATATACAGAATTTGATGATTTTCATAAGTGAACAATAAAGATCTTGTAAAGTTGAGATTAGGTTGAATAGCCTAAACCCCGAAACCGTTGAAATTACACATGTAACTGCATACAGAAATACAATGAAAAATCTATTGTCTCAATTTTCTCACCCTGCCTAAATTTTAATTTGAAATAATGTAATAATATAAGAAGAATCGCATAGTCCTTTGCAACTGTATATCAGTTATTGCAGATTTATAACGAAAAGTAAGCTTTTTCAGCATTTTACCTAAAGATGTCAACTGAAAATTATTAAAAGGCCGATCTGTTTTGAAAAGGTTAGCATTAGCAGTAAGTAAATTCGTTTTTGTTTTTTTTTTGTTGTTGTTGTTTTTTTCCCGTGAAAAGTATATTGATATTATATATTAGTCTAACATTATTAACAAGTATTGTATGTAGTGTTTAAACTTTATATGAAATATATAAACAAGCAACAGGTGCATTACAATGAGCATTTATTTCAATATAAGCAAAAATGAAATGAAAACAATAGATATCATTTCCACAGAAAAAAGGGTAACCAGGCGCAAACGAGCGCAAATACATGGCTAGAACACTTAGATTCAGTTCAGATTTTTAAAAAAATTCTTCTTAAGTTCCAAAAGAAATAACTTACAGCATGTAAAAAATATATGTTGATACTCTTGAAAACATTTTTTTTTTTTTTTTTTTTTTTTTTTTTTTTTTTTTTTGCAATGAATGAACAACACGTGTATGGTAAATTTACATCTTGCATCAAAATAACATTTGACATAAAAGAGGAGGGCATGTGTCACATGTGTCACTATAAGTCTATAACGACACCATCGCTCTATACATCATTATCTGATAAAGCGTAAGCTATTTACATCAAATATATAACTTTTAAGTACTAGTTATATGTAGGTCATAACTTAATATTACTTTTATAAAAAATTTTTAAGGTAAGCTATTTACATATGAGAGAGAAAATCAAATAATATCTGGTATTTACATCACGGAAAGGTCAATTGACATTTCTTGTCTACGTGATAATAGCAAAACAATGTTAGCTTAGAATGAAATACATGTACTTGTATCCATTGAATACCAATTATATCAACAGGCGTGAACGCATTGCTTTATACATAATGATCCGTAAAAAGCCAAAATAGAAGACTTATAGCCCTTTAATGTTTCAATCAATAACTTCACCTACTGTTGCGATACTAAACAACTCAACTACAGGTCCAGTATCAAACGGCATACCTACTGGTCAGTATAAAAAAACACACCTAATGGTCAGTATCAAACAACATACCTACTGGTCCAGTATGAAACAACAACAACATACCAACTGGTCAGTCCTACTGGTCAGTATCAATCAGCATACCAGCTGGTCAGAATCAAACAACATACCTACTGGTCAGTATCAAACGGCATACCTACTGGTCAGATCAAACAACATACCTACTGGTCAGTATCAATCACATACTACTGGTCAGTATCAATCAGCATACCTACTGGTCAGTATCAAACAACATACCTACTGGTCAGTATCAAACAACATACCTACTGGTCAGTATCAAACAACATACCTACTGGTCAGTATCAATCAGCATACCTACTGGTCAGAATCAAACAACATACCTAATGGTCAGTATCAATCAGAATACCTACTGGTCAGAATCAAACAACATACCTACTGGTCAGTATCAATCAGCATACCTACTGGTCAGTATCAAACAACATACCTACTGGTCAGTATCAAACAACATACCTACTGGTCAGTATCAAACAACATACCTACTGGTCAGAATCAAACAACATACCTACTGGTCAGTATCAATCAGCATACCTACTGGCCAGTATCAAACAACATACCTACTGGTCAGTATCAAAAAACATACCTACTGGTCAGTATCAAACAACATACCTACTGGTCAGAATCAAACAACATACCTACTGGTCAGTATCAATCAGCATACCTACTGGTCAGAATTAAACAACATACCTACTGGTCAGAATCAAACAACATACATACTGGTCAGTATCAACCAGAATACCCACTGGTCAGAATCAAACAACATACCTACTGGTCAGTATCAAACAACATACCTATTGGTCAGTATCAATCAGAATACCTACTGGTCAGAATCAAACAACATACCTACTGGTCAGAATCAAACAACATACCTACTGGTCAGTATCAATCAGCATACCAGCTGGTCAGAATCAAACAACATACTTACTGGTCAGTATCAAACGGCATACCTACTGGTCAGAATCAAACAACATACCTACTGGTCAGTATCAATCAGCATACGTACTGGTCAGTATCAATCAGAATACCTACTGGTCAGTATCAATCAGAATACTTACTGGTCAGTTTCAATCAGAATACCTACCGGTCAGTATCAAACAACATACCTACTGGTCAGTATCAATCAGCATACCTACTGGTCAGTATCAATCAGCATACCTACTGGTCAGAATCAAACAACATACCTACTGGTCAGTATCAATCAGAATACCTACTGGTCAGAATAAAACAACATACCTACTGGTCAGAATCAAACAACATACATACTGGTCAGTATCAATCAGAATACCCACTGGTCAGAATCAAACAACATACCTACTGGTCAGTATCAAACAACATACCTACTGGTCAGAATCAAACAACATACATACTGGTCAGTATCAATCAGCATACGTACTGGTCAGTATCAATCAGAATACCCACTGGTCAGAATCAAACAACATACCTACTGGTCAGAATCAAACAACATACCTACTGGTCAGTATCAATCAGAATACCTACTGGTCAGAATCAAACAACATACCTACTGGTCGATATCAATCAGCATACCTACTGGTCAGTATCAATCAGAATACCTACTGGTCAGTATCAAACAACATACCTACTGGTCAGTATCAATCAGCATACCTACTGGTCAGTATCAAACAACATACCTACTGGTCAGTATCAAACCACACAATTACTTGTTCAATATAAAATAACAATTAGACTGAATTTGATAGTAATAGTGGTTTGAATTGTTCAGAAACCTATCGGCATTGCTTTAGATAAAATAAAACGATATCTGTCAGAATATGTAGACCAGAGTCAGATCTTGAGGTTTTTGCATTATTGATGTATGCAGTGTATATAAACCATCTATGATTTCTTGATTTTGCACCAATCATTGATCAGGCAATCATTCGTGCGTTGCCTTTGATGGTTATGATCATATATAAGATTGCAAATTCACATTAAACTAATATATATATATCGGGAAAATTATATATATATATATATATATATATATACGACTACAAAATTTCCCGACGGAAGCACTTTTCAAGACGAATGCATGTTTTCCGACGAGCACATAACTTTCCGACGAATGCAATTTTCCCGACGAGGACAAAATTCCCGACGAAAAAGATTATGCGACTTTTTCCGATTAATATAATTTTCTGAAAAGTACAATAATCCCGACAAAGAAGACAAATATAAAAATATTTTTCGACTAATACTAAACAAATCCGACAGATAATTTTTCCCGATAAGTTCATTTTTCCAGACGAGTACAAAATTAGCGACGACGATTACAAATTTAGGACGACTATAATTTTCATGACAAATACGATCTAAATTTCCAAACAAGAACCAGTCAACATTCCATGAACATTTTCAATGGTCGAGCTACCATCTACGATCCAGCTCAACCATTTATATTGGTTTATTTCGATGGTTGAGTTACGATCTACGACCCAGCTCAACCATTCCATGAACATTTTCAATGGTTGAGCTACGATCTACGACCCAGCTCAACCATTCCATGAACATTTTCAATGGTTGAGCTACGATCTACGACCCAGCTCAACCATTTATTTTGGTTTATTTGAATGGTTGAGCTACGATCTACGACCCAGCTCAACCATTTATTTTGGTTTATTTTAGTGGTTGAGCTACGATCAACGACCCAGGTCGACAAAGAAAATTAGTTATAGTGTTGATTTACGATCTACGATCTACGCGCTAACTTCACACACCTATCTTGAGGTGTATGGACTTGTCATTGACAATAAGAATTATCATAACAATTACTCAACAATTATATGGCCACACAAGATGGTTTGCAAATTTTTGTAGATGACCTACGTAACGATCAATTGTCAGTAAATCATTATACACTCTACTGACAAGTATATAAGCATCGGCCTTATAATTCGCATTGTGAAATTTATTGCAAGTTTATATCACATTAGTATTATTATTATTATTATCTAGCAAATTTCAATTGAACTTTTTTGACATGTTATAGGTAATAATATTATATACTGTCATCATCAATGAATAAACTTTTTTTAACTACCAAAATGTGACGATTGTTTATTATCATTTGTAAAATATAAACTGATAAACAAGTGTCGCGATTTGTTTACCCTCAAAAAAAAAAAGGCTGCTTAATTTAAATCAGTGACAATACCCGCCCCTCGCTTTTTAGGCACTAAAACGTAATATTTTCTTTTTCTTTTTCTGTTTATGTTGTTGCTTCTATGGTGTTTTTAAAACAAAGGAATCTCCTTTTTTATTAGTATTGAATAGAAGTAAATCGAAGTTTTTTTTATTATCAAAATTAAGGCTGAGTCGATATGTCAAGCAAATACAGGCGAATCGTTTTGTTTTAAAATATCCTCTGTTTATTTGGAAGCTAGCTTTTGTTAATTAATAGGATATTAAGTATTGGTCTTTTTAATTGAGTGCATTTTAAATTGAAGCGACCACTTGCAAATGTTTATATACAAAGCTTACATAAGCACACTTAAGACATGATTTTACGACAGTGGACGGGATTTAGATAAGGCCACTGATAAAATTGCTATGTACATAGGCACTGACTGATTTTGACCCTCAGTGAATAGTTCGCCAAGATTCCGGTAAGTTGTTAAATTATTCGTCTAAATTTAAATTGTCATGTTTTACCACGTACAAAGAAATTGATTCTGTGAAATTGATCTTTAATATTCAAAAGACCAAAAACAAAGCCAATCGACATGAACAGATTAGTTTGGAAATTTAAAAGTAAAGGACCAATATATTTCAAATGATTCAATTTTCATGGAAAAGAAAATTTAAAATAGTATTAATATTTGTATACTGACACAAATGGTTCATAGTGTGCAAATATCATCTGTAAAATAACAGCTAAACACATCGAAGATGACCAAATAACGCAATTCAGTATTTTGGATGGATGTCAAAATTATCTCATTGTTTACATTTTGCATTGGCGGGTATTCCCGAAGACATTTTGTAATCGGCAATAATTTAAATTCGAAAAACCTTCGTCGGGTCACAATTTTTTATCTGCTACGTCAACGGAGACATACGGAATGTCTATGAAAAAAATGACAAGGAAATGCGGAATATGCATATTAGTTATTTTTGTAAACAATTGAATGATTTTTAGTAAAAGATTATTTCTATGTATGCATTGTAGTAACGTTGTCGTCAACGAGTATCAACATATTGCATCTCGTAACAAATGTGTAGCATACAGGTTGCTTTTCTGTCCAAAGAATATTCACTGCTTTTTCATTAACATTAGAAACCTACTGAATGAAAGTTACAATGATAGTTTTACAGTGAATTACTCGAGCGTTTTTACTGAAATAATTATATCTCGAGTTCTTCATTTATCAGAATCAAAACTTAATAATAAAACCATGAAAAACTTTTATTTTCGTCGGGTACAAATTTTCGGTGCTTTTAATTGTAATTTTATACGATTAAATTTAGCCACGAAGTGTAGTTTATCTTATGTTGATCATATTTAATACCCTGCAGGAAAAGATGACTCCTCTTACCTATCTGGTTGTCCTTGGATTCAGCACAGTCTGTTATGGGTAAGTGATACTTGATGTGCCCGCACATTGCAGCATCTCATGTTACTTTTTCTTTCTATACATATATACAGCCGAACTTAAAGCGCGTTGCTCACACAAAGAGTTTCACTGAATTTTCTTTTCACTACACTTGTATGCAACTGGATGTTTCAAAAATAAGTTTCGACGCAGAGGAAGGTACTCGTCAAAGGTGCCTCTTGCAGTAATACTGTGAAATCATTAATTTTCGTGGGACACTAATATTCGTCGATTTCGTGGAGGGTCTTATTCACGAATATTAATTCCCTTGAAAAATTGTCTCTTATAAAGAACAATTTAAAGGTGGAAAAACAGAATGGTTGGTTTGTTGTATAAAATTTGTGTTCATATACCAGTTGAATGCATGGATTATATGCTAAATTTTGCAGAATATCTGCTTTACATATAAGATAAATAGTGTCTTCGTTTGACGCCACCTTAAAAACACATTTTTTTTCGCAACAAAATAGTAAAATCGTTACATAGGGCACAAAGAAAACGGGAATATATGACGTTGCAACACTTTGTATGAACAACTCGTCCATGCCTCTCTTGAATCATTCAGCAAGTATGTGCTTCAGACGCCTGTTTACAAGCAAATTGTGCCGCAAGATACTTGTTAGACTTGAGATATATTTCAAGTTTGACATGGCCATAGTGTACAATTTAGCACATTCAAGACAGGCATATTAAAAAGCATTCCATAAGTCACAGACTTATTGATATTTATCACACTGAACATAGCAATGGTATATTTCAGACTGCACCATGGTAACATTTTACAGCCCAAGGGATATATTTTAGAAGTGATACATTTCATATATACATAAACATGGTCACACCGTCGTGGTTATTAAAACTAAGATTTAACCAATGGTCACATCGTACAATCTTACGCTTAATGATATATTTCAGACTGGATATGACCATGGTCACACCGTACGATCTCACAGCCCAAGCCATGTTCCAGGTAGAAGACACAGACAATGATGGATTCATGACCATTGCCGAAATAGAAGCTGTGTTTAATATATATGATGCGAACGGTAATTGATTCTAAATAAAAACAAAATAAATATTTTGTTTTAAAAGCTAAGAGAAATCAATTTTAAATATGCTCAGAAAAAATATATCACTCGTAGCCATGGTTTATATGCATTACCTATTAATAATACTTATTAATAATGCTAATCGTCGTCCTCTCCTCATCATCATCAAAATATATGACTTATTTTCGCTTATATATCAAATATTAAAAAATCATGTTCTTAAAACTGTATATTAACAACAACAATTTTTAATCTTTATATGACAAATTGTTCCCAAGGCAACGGCGTCGAGAGCCGTCAGGAGTATACGACATTTATCTGCAATAACAACCCGGCCCTATACCAGCTGTCCCATTATCTCTATGACGACTATGACGTCAACGGTGACCACAGGCTGGAGAAGCAAGATTACGACGCATTCCATGCCAAAATGGATGCTGATAGTACGTCAACATAAACGCAGTTCAAAAAGAAAGTGTGCATTTTATAATTTTAGATATTTAAATACTTAGCAAACATATCAGTTTCATTTTTTCTCACATCTTGTGTGTATTTGTTATCAATGTAGTCCAGATTCTACCACGTTTGGAACAAGATCGATGACAAATACACACATGAGATATAGTGTGCGAGAATTTGAACTGATATGCTTGCTAATTATTCAAATTCAATAAGTGCACACTTCCTTTTGGAACTGAGTGTACATACATATACTGTTAGTAAAATTGTGATTATGAAAGAGACAATTTCTTTTATTTTCATCATTTTAATGTAGCACCTCACCGATACTTGGGATATACCTTGGATATGGCGATGACTTTACCTTAAATACCGGAAAGGTTCACTAGTCGGCGATGGAACGATAATCGGTTCATCGCTACAGTTAACTGCAGTTGTAGATCTGTATAAACAGTTTATTAAAATAGTTGATTAATTATGTGCGGTGTATCGTGTACAATGGAACTTTGGTAAGCATGTGTGTGTATATATATGGGTGAAACTGGCAATATATGGTGCGTCAAATAACATGGGCATATGTTTTTTTTTTTTATATTTTATTCACTTACGTCTATGAATATATGTATACGCATACTTTGAGAATGAAAAAAATGTTGTTTTTTTAAAAAAAGGTATGATACCATGTATAAAATCTATTACATTCAAAACCTACATACTACTCTCAATAAATAATTATCTTGTAGTCTAAATAATACTTGTAAGTATGTTATTTGACGTAAGAGATAAATGAAAAAAAGATGAATAATGTTAATGATATTACAGGTGATGGTCTTGTGTCAGAAGCTGAATTTGTGAACTACTGGGTTGGAGTAAGTACGATTTTCTTAATTTTGTTGTATACTTCCTGTATACATTTTTTTTTGTCATAGCTCAGTGGTACAGTCGCCATATAGCGTTCTAAGGGTCTAGGTTTCAAATCCCAGCCGGTGCACTTTCCTTCGGTGACCGCGTCAAACCAAAAAAGGAATGGAGACTCGGAGTACTGGCTCTACACAGGAACTTGCCTATCTTGTATTCATGCTATACACCGTCACAAAAAAAACCCGAGGGGTCTATTTGTAATCGCACCCGGACTCTTTTGTCTCCGATGTTTTCTCTTCAGCAAGAAAGACAAAAAGAGGCCATCACTCGTGGGTCATTGACTGCAAGGTTTAATAGTATAGCCACACTCATCAGCAAATGATTGCTAGCCATTACAATAAAAAAAGATGGAAAAGGAACAACGTCGAGCTAATTAGAGGAAGATCCCGAGCGCACAGAGGCGCCCGTGTAGAACCAGCGACTTACTGAAAGAAAGCTGCAAGTCTTCATCATTTGAAAATTTCGAATGACACTTTCGGGACTCGACCCACATCGGTTTCTTAATTTTATATGACGTTTAGAATGAGAACATCACAGAACTTATTTGTATTATATGTTTAGGCGTTCAGTTCATCACTATAAACATCGGCATAAATTACTAGTATTACTATTTGATTATTTGATGGAATACCATTTTACCAGCTGTTATACTATGGTATACATGTATTTCAGTGCTATTGGAGAATCTAATAACTTATTTTGAAAAATAATAATAATGAATAAATTATATGCCCATTTTATAACATAGGTTAATCTACCTTTAAGAAAAAATAAACTAATACTTGTTTGTGTTTGTTGCCAGCTGTTCCAGAAATATGAAACTATGGGAAACCACCAACACGGAAATTCTCATGAGCACGGGGCCAGCGGATGTCACGTGTGAAAGCCAGGAAATTGCGTGATGTGTTGAAAATTTGAACTTGCAAATAGTGTATGATACATTTTCAAAGCCCATAGAGTTTCTTTTCTATTGCTCATGCCCTCCTTTTTTATTTTATCTTCTGGAGTACGTTTCAAGATAATCCCTGGTTTGCTTTCCTAAAATCGCTGCTGTCGTGCTGCTTTTGTTCTGTTTCGGAACCACCAACCTACCCGAAAGCCAGTTAAAAATGCGTTCAAAATAATCAGACCCAAAGTGACTTATAAACAGTGTATTGAACATATAGGTCAAATGGAGTATGATAGTAGGTAATCATAATGTTCAGTACGGTACATAACTCATCAAAATGTTTGCTTTGTTTAGGTAATCCATCCAGCATTAAATTATAATCATGGTCCTTCAAATGCTTATAAAGACTTCAGTGCAGATGCAAGCATCCATAGACTTGGAGTTATATCCTTTTAATAAGGCTTGCAATTTACTATAAAATTGCACGATCACTTGATAGGCTATTATAACGATTAAATGATGAATTAAGCATAAAATTAATCTTGCAAAATAAATGGATTGAAAGCTTATGTTAAAAATGCTCAATCCGTTACTTAGTGAAGGATTTCATAGACACATACATTTATTACCCGTTTTTCCATTTCCGCGGGATCCGCCGCATAGGTATCAGATACTTTGCCGAAAGATAGAAAGAAAAATGTAAAAAAAATTGCATAGAAAGAGTGCATTTAAATAATACACTATAAAAATGCATTGACAATAGCTTTTTTCAATAACATTATATGTAAGTAGAAAAAAGTACCTTTAACCATGAAAAATATACACCCGTGTCAGTCGTTGATAGAAATGGTCTTAATTTTGCGTTTGGGATGTTAAATAAAGATACCGTCTACCATTGGTCTATAGGATTTAGACAAGGGCCTGGTGAATAGAACGTGACTTATATACATAACGTCTACCTGTGGTCTATACAAGGGCCTGGTGAATAGAACGTGACTTATATACATAACGTCTACCTGTGGTCTATACGATTTAGACAAGGGCCTGGTGAATAGAACGTGACTTATATAAATAACGTCTACCTGTGGTCTATACGATTTAGACAAGGGCCTGGTGAATAGAACGTGACTTATATAAATAACGTCTACCTGTGGTCTATACGATTTAGACAAGGGCCTGGTGAATAGATCGTGACTTATATAAATAACGTCTACCTGTGGTCTATACGACTGTGATTAGTGGAATAGAGTAGAAGTGCAATACGCTGTACCCAGAACTACAGATATACAGTTATATTTTATTCAAATTGGTAAGCTTTTCCTTGGAGCTTTTTATTATTTGACAATTTTTATCATTTAAGAACTATTTATGAAACAAAATAAACCAAAATCAATTTTCTTTTGACAACCCACCTAAAAAGAAAAACGTGAAGTTGCAACGAATGGCGGCCTTAAAACTAAATAACACGCACCTTTCCTGTTTTTGCCATTTCTTTAAATTCAAGGTAAACTGTCTTAAATTCCATCTACAATATTTACGCTACGTAATACTTAATTTTCTTTTCGAAATGCAATTTACCACTCCTTTTATAAAGTCTTGAAGTACACGACTAATTTGACATACATTTTTACCTAAATAATTACAGAAAAAAACAGATGATAAAATTCGCCTTAAATATTTAAGCATTAATTAGCACTAAGTATTTTGGTGGATTTGGAGCCAGTTAAATAAAAACCTTATTTATATTATATATTATAAACTAAAAGAACGTTTCCTTTTGTGTACTCTTTGAAAACATTGGTTATATGATATCCCGGTGTAACGATTGGATATTTCAATGCTGAATTGAGTATTTCCGTAGCATACGAAAGGTCCCGTTAACGTTAAGTTTCGTGGGATACAACAGATGTTTAGAGTGAACTTGAAAACAAACAACTTGAAATAGTGGTCCGATGTTAAACATGAACTGATAAGAAAATTCACATTATAAAACTGTGCCTGATCTAGATGTACGCGTCCATCTGCGTGGTTGTTCGTAAAGATTTGTCGTCCCACCGACAGTATTTTAGTCCTCTGTAGACTTTGTCTTCATTTAACAGACACACAGACATGTGGCATGATGCCTTATCTGGTTAATTATCCTAATACTGGGCCAACTTATCCTAAAACAACCTAAATATGCTGAACGCCAAGCAAAGCAGCTAGTTCCATTTATAACATATTTGTTACAACACTGCCGTGGATCGAACCAACGACTCCCTGATTCAGGGCGGACGTTTTATTACTTAGCTGTCACTGGGACTGATAATCAATCTGAGTGTAGGCAAAATGGTGGTTAGATTTGTGAAAAAAAAAAATGAATGAAGGACACTTCTACGGGGGACCTTCTTGGAGCGCATTGCTCACACAAAGTGTCTCAGTAAGTTGCAGTACAGCTTCCATTGGATTTCTATGTAACCGATTTTTGAAAAAAAAAGTTTAGATTTAGAGGAAGGTATTCTTCGTCAGTCACAACAACTATAATACCTACATTCTGTGCATCTGTTTCTCTACTTTGAAAACCGAATAACCTCTCAATATTAATATGCATAATAATCACATTGACCTCAGAAACCTCCTGGGGTTAATTTTTACTCTGTAAAATGACTGAAACCTGTATATCTGCTATCCGCGAGCCGCCCACTGTCTATTGCATTTTAACTTCAATCTATAAATAGAGACCTTTACGTCACATACTGAGTACAAATCAAAGCGAGAGAACAGGATTGTCGCATTTCTTTTCGAAGAAAATTTAATAAACGGGGGTCAAATTTTCAAACGATGTCAATAAACCCAATATTATAAACCCGCTTTAACCTTGCGTTAACAAGGTCGTTACAAGAAAGGATGAACACATCACTGGCTTCAATGGACTGCTAACAATTAGCACATCGCCATTTTTACTCTCCTTATTTCTCTTGCCTGCAGTTTATAAGATTTATATCAATATGCATATCTAAATCAAAAGGAAGCAAATATAAAACAAAAATATTTCATTTTTTTATTTAAGTTTGGTATCTGGCCAAATTTAAGTTACTCAGCAGATCTACAGCTCGCTAAACCCCTTTTCGCTTGAGACACACACAACTTTAGTGCCTTCGGGCCTTTGATTGAATATCAGATTTGAAACGGATCAAAAACATTCTAGTTATTGGTCGGACAAGGCTTCTTTGTGATGAAGGTCAGTGTGATATTGACCTATTGACCTGAAACTCAAAAGAGTTACTGACATATAATAACAAAGCTTCCTACCAAATATGAAAACTCTCGGTCAAATTGTTGTCTAGTTATTGCTCGGACAAGGTCTGGTTACGGACGGACGAGGAGTCCTATTCGGGCGAATAGAGCCCTCCGTGTAGCTCTCTATACGGTATGACATTTGACCCCATTTCTGGAAAGAGTTCAACAAAAATATTATTTGTAGTTTTGGTTTGACAACAAATGTGACGGTGTGTACTTCAAAAGTGACAACTGTCATTTTCTTTCGATCGAATACATAACAGGTGTCACCGACATTTGCGGTTAAACTGTGCTTTTTTATACGGGCCTCGAGGTGTGCCTTTCATATGTCGTAGATGTGTTTTAATATTGGACAGTTTTCGAACATTCATACTTGCGTACTTATCAAGTTCTAGCTTTTAACATACATTTACTTATCATAGCGACTCTATCCTTTTTTTTCGTGATTTAAGATGATAACGTTATCATTTCCTTTACCTTTACCAAATGTAGGACTATATGGCAATCCTATTTCAAGCGGGCATTGTGTGTTCGAAACGTGGAAAAAATTGTCCACTAGAGGTGTTTATAGGATGACAACTAACGTGACGACGGACCACCCCAGAATAAATGAAAAACTGTACAAAGATCCGATATGAATCGTACTTTCAATAGATCATTTCACCAGAGGATCGGCAAAACCCGGTATAATTCGCTGTTTTGAATGACCAATCAGTGACTGTGGAAAAATCTCAAATGTATGTTTATTTCCCATCGAACAATGTATGGAATCTTACACTAGCATGTAGATTAGGTGTTCGGGAGGTGCTCGTTGGTTTATGTAGGTTTCCGTCTCATTTCGGAGTGAAATGGTCTATAGTTACTTTCGTTCAGCAACATTCCGGGCGGGGATATACCTGTTCTGGTGTCATTTTAATTGCTTAATTTTGTGAATCTTTCAATACTTCCAAATTTACAAGCCTTTTACATAATCTAACAACTTGCACAAATATAGTATTAGTAATTTCCTAAAATATTGTGTGAAAACGTTAATATCGTATACATGTGTGTTTATTATTAAACTGCTTACTCTTTCAAATTGTGCAAAAAATAATGCATTTCTCAGAAACGAGTACGAAATGCTTTAATTTCAAGCCTTGACTTGTTTTAGAAAATGATATATTGTTGAAAATTTTAAGAAATGTCAGTAAGTATTACTCACAAAATGTATAAAGGATATATAGTATTTTTTTCTGAGAAAGAAAATGCTTTATAAGATGAAATAACGAAAATGAAGTGAATTCCTTTAAAATGGTATAAAATATATAATAAGGTAAGCAACTATGAATTATTAACGTCAAACTTGGAACATCGTGGCGCGCCTCCTTTCTGAAAACCAGAGATAAGAGGAACTTGACCTGAGTTAACTGCGCCCTAGTAGCTTATATTTTATTTCACTTTGAAATTTGGAGATCTTACAACCAGAGGGTATGTTACGCTGTAATAATCTGTAATTTATCGTATACACGATCGTAACATCTCCATTTTTAAATCTAAATTAACAACAACCTGACTCCATGACTTAAAAATTGAGGGAAAATTTCATTTTTTTTTTCTTTTCTTATAAAAAGTGTCAAGTATTAACAAATATTATTAGTTAGTAAGAAAATTGTGTTTTTCAAATTAGTATTAGATTATCGATTGATTTATTAGATTTTGCAACGATTTGAAAATTCTTGTAAATTACCTTTAGGCTAGTTTTATACAATGTTTAACTATATTCCCTCAGTGCAAATTTTCTATGTTATTGCTCGTCAAATTTGACATTTTACTTGACCTTTTTTTCGTGAATAATGTAGTAATACGATTAAACCTAAGTAACAAGGGGATTTTTTTCACAATACACATGTAATCCAATGGTAGACAAACGTTTATCATTGAGGACTGTATGTCGGAATCCTACCGACCTTTATTTTTATTTTTATTTTTTTTAAGTAACCAATTTCCTTTTTTCTTTTCTTTGTTCTTAGCATTAACTCGCTCTTAAACATAAAATGACAGCAGTTAAATTAGAAGAATTAAATTAAACAATACAGTCTAAATATACCTAGTCGACAAGTTTTTCTCTCGTCTTTTTTCAACCTATTGCATATGGGAACATGACTATCATAAAGGGCAAAGACCACTGGATTCCAGAGCTAAGGATATCCTTATGGGAACGCACTTTGGGGTCCAACGCACTTTGGGGTCCATTTTCAGAGCTGACACCAAAATACGTTAAACCGCCCGCACGTTGTTGTTGTTGTTGTATTGGGGTTTACCGTCGCTGCGATAGTATTTTAATCATATAGTGACGTCCAGCTAATTACAGGTGGAGGAAGACCCCGAGTACACAGAGGTCAACCCCCCCCCCCCCCCCCCCCCCCCCCCCCCCTCCCGCACTTTGGAGTCAGCTCCGAAAATAGACCCCCAAAGTACATTGATATGTCTCATTCTAATGCACTTTGGGTCCAACCTCGATTGATAAATGATCGACCGTAACAAACATTTTCATTATTATCATCACCTTTCTCTTCTTCTCATCATCATTGTCATGATCGTGTGTCTTGGACGACGTCTTCACTATAAGTATTATCAATGAGAATTGGCAAGTAAGAAGAATTCCAGGACTAGTTAGCCCGGTGTCAGGATAATGTGGCCGGTGTGGTATCATGACTCGTGTCTACGGCGTGATACTACAGTGTGGACCCCAAGGTGCGTTCGACCCTAAAGACATAACTAACAGAGATACCAAACTCTGATATAGGTAAAAATCGAGTAAATAGAAGCTCTTTACGATCATGTGACCGCGAAATAACGTGAGATTTTTAAATGTGCTCATATCAATTACAAATACATGTGTATACTAAGTTTTTCCTTCAAATTATTACCGAATAAACCAACTATGTATGTCTCTTATTAGGTCTCTTTTATCAGTGCTACTGTAAAGCGTCTGTCTGTTAAGCGTCTGAAAGCGTCTGTAAGATATTAAACGTCTCAGCGATATCTCGTTCAAATCCTGCTCACCGGGTTATTGTTTTTTGTTGTTGTTGTTGTTGTTGCTGTTGTTTTCTTCCTCACGAAGAAAAAAATCGGACCGTTTCATATCTCTGTTGAATAGATCATTGGTTAAACACATCTGAATGGATTTAGGTCCCAAGGAAAGAATTTCCTATTCAGATAAAACGTCTGGAGCATCACGTATTAGTAAAACATTTAAAAAGAAAGAAATGTATCCATAACAATGAAAATAAAATAAGAACAAAAAGTAGGGACAGTTATAGGATTCGAACCCACGTGCTGTTTGTGTGCTCCTTGCTCATTGAGCTAACGCTCTATTTAATGATTTTAACTGTTAAAAAAAAAAAAAAAAAAAAAAAAAAAAAAAAAAAAACATTATGGGACAACATGTTTATGCTCTGCTTACACGCTCAATCCTCACTTACAGAAGATGGAAATATGTGTCCATCCATCCTTGTAATATATGTTAATAGAGGTCACCGGTAAATTAACAATTTTTTAAGCAATAACAACAAACATCATCTCGATTTCAAAGATCATAGTTCTACATATTCAAAAACATGTTATTTTATACACATCATTTAATGCCTATTATCTGTGTGTGTGTGTGTGTGTGTGTGTGTGTGTGTGCTCATTGTTTACCCTTTTATTTCAGCATAAAGAAGGTCCTGGGGTTTTAATTTATTCATTGTTTAATAACATTTTATTTTAGCATAAAGATGGTCCTAGGAACACTTTTCACAATTTTGGCTTTTTCGTCCATCTGTTACGGGTAAGAGCCTCTCTTAGACTTTTTATATTGCCACAAGTAATTCCCTTTCAACTCTTGGTCACCGAATATGGGGCATATGAAGTAACGCTCTATATGAGTTATAGTGATATCTGCTTTAGCGATATTTTAAACTTATGATCATTTTGATTTAAAATATTGGTCCGGATAAATAAATAAATAAATAAATAATAAAACTGATTTTAATGAAAAAAAGATAGATGAAGAAAAAAAAATGTCATTAAAATCAACTTTTTCCGGATTGAGAAGCCATGAATAAGGATAAACCCACGAAAAAAAACTTTTACTAAAATTCATCGAAATACTGTCATTGGGACGTTAAACCCAACAAACAAACAAACGTACATCATGGTTCTTCTCAGTCAAGTGAAATCTATCCTACTTTTTAGAAAAATAGACACCGGTTATACGTCATGTGATTAATTCATGATAATTACGTCTGTTTCTACTTGTTGGATTTACCACAAGGAACTGTTACGTTAACGTCAGATTATCTCCCCAGCCTGGACATGTCAGACGTGCAACCTTACAACCTGACGGCCCACGCCATGTTCCTGACTGAGGACCTTAATCAAGATGGAGTAATGAAGTTAAACGAGATTGAAATGATCTTTGACCGATATGATGCAAACGGTATCTTCATGTTCATGTTTTTTTACTGTTGTTGATGAAGAGGACGAGGACCAAAAATGAAGATGATGAAGATAATGATGATTTTTTTTATTTTTGATGATGATGATGATGATGATGATGATACACACATGACGATGACTTTACTACTACAATTAGTCACACTAATAATAATGATGGTAAGGATTATGTTAATTTGATTAAATTACCATCTTCGCCAGCATTATCATCATTATGTTTAATAGTGTCACTGCAACAAAAGCAGTAAAAAATGAAACAAAAATATCATCAAAAGCAACATTAACAACAGCTATACATTGTTATCGTTATAAATCATTTAGTAATTAATCACGTAATTAATTTAGACATTGATTTGATAAATTTATAAATTGATTGCTTGATTGATTGATTGATTGATTACCAAGGCAACGGACAGGAGAGTCGCCATGAGTACACGACATTCATCTGCGCCACGAACCCGGCCCTGTATCAGATCTCCCACTATCTCTATGACGACTACGACGTCAACGGCGACCACGTTCTTAGGGCGGAAGATTACGCTGCATTCTTCAACAAAATGGATGTGAACAGTGTGTTCAAATTTCACTCTCAATACGGGCGTAATGAATAAGTTTGTTTATTTGTTTGATGAGGTTTAACGTCTCAACGACGGTATTTCAGGCTTTATGTGACATTTGTCTGGAACTATGTGCTGAGCGCCATATTATCATAACAATATTATTAATTCTAAACGTTTTATTGATTTAATGAAATACTCACGTGTGTTTCTTTCTTTAATAATTTACAAATTATAATGAAATATTCTGAATTCTTTTATGTTTTCACGCCTCAACCCCCCTCCCCTCCCCACTACGGGCAGCTCCCTTACTTGGCTCTCAACATATAAGGGTAGTTCCAGGACTGGTTGGCCTGATATCAGGATAATTTGACTGGTTATGGTATCATTCCACATGTCTATTACATGACATTGCAGTGTGGCAGCAATATATCTGTCTCAAGTAGATATAGTCTACGAATGATTAAAATACTGTCGATGGGACGTTAAATCCAACAAAACAAACAAACCTTATAGTATTCATGAATGAACTGCTTATATGAGTAATGTTCTACATTAATCTATTTCTCATTTACGAAAATGGAGGTCCTCAATTTTCAATTTATATACATGTATATTTAAGATATAGATCTTAAGTACTTGCATACAAGTCTTCAAACAAAAATATCAACGCTGGAACACCCTAAATTGTTATTTTAGATAAAGATATTTGATGTTTTGAACTCCATAAATGAGTAAAAAATTATTAAATCATTTATTTTCGTTAATTTCGTGGAGAATTTTATTCACGATATCATCCTCCATGAAAACCATTCATTGAGTACAATTCAGTTTTTCTAGGAATAAATGAACCTTCGAAATGTCCTTAAGTACATAACGAAATTTAATGCCAAAGAAAATGAAAATATATATATAGAAGAGAGAGAGAGAGAGAGAGAGAGATTAATTAACATGAAGCCAAACCACCTTAAAATGAATGTGCATATCGGGCTAACTAGTGAAAAGCAGTACAAACCTGCGTCAAACAAATGCACGTGAATCTTGCTTTCAGTATTAGTTACCTTTGTTCAACAACTTCCGACAAGACGGGGATATATCTGTTTTATGTTACTTACATTCAAGAACATAGTATGACTAATAATGAATTAAAAATTTGTACAGGTGATGGTGAAGTGACTGACGAGGAGTTTGTCGTGTATTGGAATGCAGTAAGTATTAATTTGTATTATTTATATGATTGTTTCTGGGAGAAATTTCGTGATCTGCTATGGTGACTTTAAAATAACACAGTACACTGCAACACAACTATTGTAAATGTTATTAAGTAGAATATCGGTAAATAATATAATTAATGAAAATAAAAAAAAAGAAGTATCTTTAAAAGAAGATACACGGCCCTGGTATATTAATTATATTTAGTGTTTATTCTACATCTTGATTAGAGGACATTTGACCCAAGTTTTATGAATGTCTTTCAAGCGTTCAAAATATATAGAGCGGATATGCAATTGCTGATGAAAGGACAGACGAACGACCAGCTCATAACATAATACGTCACTTCAGGTTATACAACTGGATTGGTGGTTCTAAACACTTGGGTCACCTGATTTCAAGCAGTTGTCAGAGAAAGGGTGAACATCAAATGTTCAAATTTATACTTAACACTATACAAAACAACTTTGGAGTGTATCCACCATATAGTATTGAAGTTATGCTCTGGTACATCACATCTTAAAGAATGTGCGATTTCCAGTATACGAAGGGATCTGAAGGTTTCAAATCGACTTGTGTTATTCATCCTTTAGATATGTTCTTTGTGTAGTTGAATTAATTATTTTGAACGTTAAGACATGTATCAATATATTTCTGTCGAAAAAATCGAGTTTTTTAGGAATGTATATACAAAGTGAACAAGCTGATCTCTTTTCCGGAGGGATACTTTCGATTTTTAAGTCGACCAATCAAAACCTACAGTACTCATCCGCTGTTTAGTGACCTTCATCTTTAAGTTTAGACAGGAAGTTCATTTGAAAACAAAACGGCCGACGGCCGAAAAAAAAACAACACTCAATAAAACAACAGAGATGCAAAGGTATTCGTGTTAACGAAATATGATAAGAATTATTAATTAGTAAAACCGAAATACTATACAAAGTATTTCAAAATAATATTTCGTTTTTACCAAATAATATGCTATTTCTGAAGAAAATATTTTTATCCTTTTAGGAAATAAGTGTTCGAATATAAGTTATTGGATATAAATTGATATCGTTACCAGTACATAATTTTTCGTACGTACGAAACATAATAAACGTGTCGCATGGGAAATTAAAAGAGTGCATTGTCTTTAATGGGGCTGTGTACATATCTCCACTGTGTAGGACATTTTATCGTATATTTTATCGCATGTTGTCAAAGAGAAATATTTTGAATATACACATAAAATGAAAACTTAAAAAGAATCATATATCTGTAAATTATTATTATTACTATCTTTATTATCACTATTATTATTATTATTATCACTATTATTATTATTATTATTATTAAGAATTATGTATCACTGGTAATGTATGGTTACTGACTGACTTACTGAGATAACTTCTTTCAGTTGTTTACTAGCATCGAAGGACAGGGAAATCATCAGCACGGGAATTCGCACGAGCACGGGGCCAGCTCCTGTCATGTTTAGAGAAATACGCGTCGTCAGAAACTTAATTTAACATGTCCGATGCCTTTATTTTTGGAAATCAATAAAAGTGTTGAGATCCTTGTCGTTGTTTGAGTCCCATATAAATCCACGGTTACTCTCAGAGGTAAACTGTGTTATATGTAACTTATCATTAATTTACGTGGAACACTAATTTTCGTCGATTTCGTGAAGGTTTTTTTTTTTCATGAATATTAAACCCCACGAAAACATGTCTCTTACATAGAACTCACGTTTTCTAGAACATAGATCCGCGAAAAAAAAAACACCCACGAAATCAACTCGGTAACATAATCAGCAAAATTTAATGTCAACGTAAATTAATGATTTTACAGTCATGAAATATATTAAGAAAGAAAGGAAACAATCTTAGCTGCGATAATCGCGTTTCTTTAAACTTTACTTTACGATGTTTAGAA
>CM037778.1:5485579-5498529 GCA_021229015.1 Solen grandis
TATTCGTGATAAGTGTATTCAAGGAAATAAATATTTTGCCATCTTGCAGGTATATTTATATAGACATTTTCAACAGGAGCATCGACTATACCCGATATAATTTGCAGATACTGATGAAAGAAACAAGTAAACCTAAAATGAATACTTATGCTGACTTAAAAGCCATTGTTTTGAGAAGATTTTGTGACTAATTATCGATAACAAAACTACATCAAGACGATAAATGGTAACAGTAGAAAATCCGCAGATTAAACGTAGCTGTTAAACGGTGAAAGCCGTTTTGCGAGCCCATGCGGTGATTCGAATCAATGTGTAAAAAGGCAGAAAAAGGGGTGCATAAGATAAAAAAAATGAAATAAGCATTCATTTTTGGTAAATTATTTGTTTCTTTTATCAGTATATGTCAATTCATCAGTGTTATTTTTGCTTTAGTTTTTCTTGAGAAATTTGCGAGATCTCTTCCGACTAATCTGTTAAGACCTAGATGCCATTGGCTAATTGGCTGTGGGTCTTTAAACAGTTGATTTAAAATAATAATAAAAAAAAAAAAAAAAAAAAGTTTTTGAATTCGTTATCATATTTACAGCGATTCTTTAGGCAAAGAGTTTTTTGTACCTGCATGTCTTTATTCAGCCCTTCCACGCATGAAAATCTACCAATGGTCAAAGAAATTGCGGCAATTGAAAGGATGTACGTTTCAATAGAAGAAAAAAAAACTACCTTCTTATTGCATATAAGGTTGTTAATTTTTTTTTTTGATGGGCAGTTTTTAGGTCAAAACAACGTACCGGGTAAATTTGATGTAGATTTAGTGTAGATTGCTCGGGAAGTTCTCATAGCTTTACGACTGATTTCGGAGTGAAATGGTCTCAAGAAATAAAACATGCTATTTCACCGATTCACCTCACCTATTCATGGCTAGATCAACTTCTCACAAATAATACAGTACATATCTTATTGTATAACCCAAGTTAACCATGACTACCTTTCTAATTGGTAACTAAATATTTTGCAATTTTCTGACAAACAAGCACCCAGAATCAAACTTTTTAGCAAAAAAAAAAATACAAAAAAAAATACCAGCAATCTGTTTAGGACAACCAAGTTTAAGTCACAAAATATATTGAGGCAATGAGCTGTTATATAGGATACGATTTCTCGAACTGCTTTTTTTATGTTCTTTCTACTCTCTATTTACTCTTCTGTCTCTCTCTTCGAACATCATGGGTAGGTGACAATTAATCAAATAATACTATGCGTTTCTTTTGTGTTGGTGGACCTTTTATTCCTTTTCCTACTAAAACGGATATCATAAATAAAAGATATGATAAACTGTCCGCCAGTACGACTGCGTAAAAAGATCGAGGCTTGTTGGTGTCTGTCCCTATTTTTCTAGCTCTGCCATAAACAGTGTGTCAAGTGTATTTATTCTCACTGTATAAAAATGACCATGCTAGGATCATTCCACGTTCCAGTGTAAAACGTGTTCTCGCTGGAAAGTCTTTTCGTGCAATTTGAACTTGGCATATCTTTTCTTGAATTTTCTTTTATCATCGAAAAATGGTTAGTATATCTGATCCTTATATCAGAAATGTCACTAATCGAGGACTACTCTGTCTCTTTGATTGTTATCGAATTACAAAGATTTCGTTATCGCTTTACGGATGATTAATTTTCATTTTCTTATAATGTTGAAAGTGTTCAGCATAAAATCATATTTTTTTTACGGAACTTAATGCTTTGTATCATGGCTTTTACAGAAACATGTTAAATACTAAATTTCTTCAGCGAATGAATTATGGGTATAAAAACGTATTGTGTGAGGGGGGGGGTATTATTACTCAAGATTCTCTTTTGAACGCGTATATTGACTTCAACTTAAATGTATTTGGATCAAGTATTTTGTAAAATCGTAAAGTTTATTATTTGAACGATTTATAGGCACTAACAAACTGCTGCTTACATACATATAGTGATCGATAGCATTAGCTATTAACTCAGAATAAAGTGTAATTATTACAGTGACTTAAACAATATAATTCAAATCAGCTAACCGTATAGAATAACTACATTTAAAACTTTGGTCTCTAACAGTATAAAACCCATCATTACATGAACACTTCGCTCATCTGACTGAATTTCAAAACTTAGACATCTTATATTATCGAAAGGGTGATCCTTTCTCAGTATGTCATCGCTATATGTCCAGTATTCGGTATTTTAAGTTCGAAGTCTTATGCAATAATACCCACGGATAGGCTCCATACTTGGTCCTCTACTTTTTCTGATTATATAAATGAAATAGTTGAAAATATTGGATCAAATATGAGACTATTTGCAGATGATACAATATCTCTTCATCATCGTAAATGATCCAGTAACCTCTTCTAACATTCTTCAAAATGATATTCAATCTATTTCCGAATGGGCCGATAAGTGACTTGTTGCCTTTAACCCCCACTAAAACTATTTCTGTTACTTTCTCTTGGAAACGGAACCCAAAATCCTATCCAACTCTGTATATGTACAATCAATCTATACCCGAATCTTCTTCCCATAAACATTTAGGTGTTTTATTATAAAGAGATTGCACATGGCATGATCATTTCCAACATATACAAGAAAAAGCTCCGAAAAGAATTTGTGTTCTCAGAAAACGTAAGTTTCGCCTTGATCGGAAGACACTTAAAATCATATGACTTTAGATTTATGAGACCTATTCTAGAATATGCCGATGTCGTATGGGATAATTGTACTGAACATGAAAAAGATTTACAAAAGACACAAAATGAAGCTGGTCGCATCGTATGTGGTGCAACTAAGTATATCTCAATATCTGAACTGAATAAAGAACTCTGCTTGTCCACTGTAGCCGCAAGACGGCGAAAACATAAATTAATGTTTATTTTTCAAAATGAAACACAAATTAGTTCCAGAATATCTTACATCTCTTGTTCTAGCCACGGTTGGATCTGATAACTATCCACTCAGGAATGCCCTTAATTCACAAACAGTTTTTGCTAGATCTTCATCATATTATTCGTCTTTCCTTCCGTCAACGGTGCGAGAATGGAATGAACTTCCCAAACCTATAAAAGAATACTAATCATAATCCACTTTGTATCTTGATAGGGGGTCCAACCAGTGTCCATCATACTTCTACTACGGTGACCGCAAACTTCAAGTTCTACACACAAGGCTAAGGACACACTGTAGCGCACTTAATTCTCACCTCCATTCAAAAAATATTATTCTATCACAATTATGTTCTTGTGGAGCCATAGAGGACAATTATCATTATTTTTTTTCTTGTCCAAACTTCACGAATATGCGTCAATCACTTCTTTATAATGTAACAAACATATGCGAAACAAGTCTAGCTGTTATCTTATTTGGGAATTCCAAATTAGATCATATAACCAAATGTAAAATATTTGACTTTGTTCATAGATTTTTTCGAGATACTAACCGATTTACATAATTTACACAGCCTCGCTTAAATTCAAATTTGAATAGTTGTCACGATAAAGGTACCCGATTTCTTTCATCACCTGTTTCTCTTCCATCTTATTTCTTTACCAGTTTTTTTTATCCAGATACAGTTGTATATTCATTCTTTTTTATATTTTTAATTGTTCAATGAAACAATATCATGACTTTGTATCATATTATGTCATTTTCCTTTTTAATGTATGTATAGTTTAATAATTGAACAAACCTTTTCTATTAATGAGTCTTTTTAAGTCTCCCCATTTGCATTTGTTTTTAAACCCTTTTGGGTTGGAGAGAAGTTTTATAAGCAATTGCTTTCATTTAAATCCGTTATTTCAAAAATTTTTGGGAAAACCTATTCAAATTGTTTTTTCCCTTTTTGTTTTTTAAAAATTATGTTTAAATAAAATAAGATACTGCAAAACTGATCGCATATTTGAAAAAAAATATTTTTTTTTATTTGTTATAGAATGTTCTTTTTGGGTTTTGAACGATCTCAGTAGGGCTATTGGAAAGTTTGTTTGAATACATTTTGAAAACACTGGAAAGGACTTCAATTCATTTTTTTTAATTTTTTTTCATTTCCAAAGAAAAGGGGTAATGCAGTAAGTAAATCTTTTATATACTTCAAAATTATATATATGATAAAAATGACCAAATTTTAGTGCCAGACCCTTTGTTCCTAAATTCTTTTTTCCGGGCTCTTTTCACAAAAAGTCCTAAATATTTCGAAAGGTTTAAAAATTTAAAAGTTACCATTGTTAACCCTTAAAAATTAAAAAAGTTTTTGTCATTTGCTTCGGTTTAATGTCCCCATCGACATTCTATAAATTTCATTCTTTTTTAATGAAAACGACAAACGACTGCTTGTATATAACACAATAAAAAAACAATGACTCACCCAATTTGCGGGGGGCTATAAATTTCTGTCCCTGGAAAAAGCTATAATAAACAACGGCCCTTGGAAACCCGCTCTGAATTTTGGTTTCACAGTGTCTCCACTAAATCGCAATTCTTCGGAGAGTATGGAAGTGTCTCCCTTTTTTAGCAGGGAAAATTTTGATCTAAACATTGAATGGGGGCGTTTCCACTTTTTGTTAAAAATACGAGAAAAAATAAAAAAACCCTTTCCCTCTCTGTCTTCCCCTTAAAGGTCCCCAATGGTCCAGTGTTAATGCACGGGATGCAGTTCAAAGGGTTTTAAGTTCAAACCCCGGGCCCGGGGAATCATTATTGATGGCCTTTTCATGCACAAAGTACACTCTAACCAAGGGACCGTCGAGGAAAAATTTGGACAATGGGTAAAGACTTGTTTCCCGAGCGAGTAAAAAAACTTTCTCTGCAAAGTAAGCAATTTCCCAACTAGGAACCCCCAAAAATTTATTTACGGGGAAAACTGATGTTAAAGGCAGCCCAAGGGGTGTTCCAGCCTATCTACGGTTCTTGAAATTGATGCGTATAGCCGAAATAATAAGCAGTTTGACTTTTGATATCGGCATCCATGACAGGCTACGTCTTTCTCAAGACTTTTAATGACAGAATGTTCATGCTTGACATCCTTTGTGTGTCCTTTCTGGTACATCGGGGTTGTGACATTTGTTGATTTTAGATTGCTTTGCTCTTGTAAATTTTTTCCATTATGCCTCCAATTTTCTGCCGCGTGGACCCTATTAACTAGCATTTTTGAAAATCAGTTTCGGATGATGGGGAACAATATTGGTTTTATTAATTCGGCCATTTTCTTAACTTCCTATAAGTATTCCCTTTTTCGTATAAATTAAAAAAAATCTCGATAAGTAAATTTTTTGATTGATAAGTGGTGTTGACATAAATTTGGGAAAAATTTAAAGTACTGTCGGGTAAATTCAGTGGGCCCCTGCTAGTATGCTGGACAGCAGCGGGAAATTTTGAATTTACCACTGTAAGTACTCACTGTTTAAAAGTTCCCGTGCACGTGTCATGACGTCATATAAACCCCAGAACCCAAAAAAGGAACCCAAAAGTAGACACAGTTGAACCTTTTTTTTAAAAAAAATGTTCTAAACTATCAACCCGCTTAGTTATTTTGAAATGACTGATGTGTAAGTTTAAAAAAATATTCTGTTTGGTTAAAATCACATTTATTTAAAAATTTTTCTCCCCGCGCTCGCGCATGTGCATTAGTGATATTCGTGGGGTTTTTTTTTGAAAAAGACAAAAATATTTTTTACCTCCGTGTTTGTAAATTTTTATTGAGTTCAAAAAATCTAAAAGTATTTAAAACTATTACTGAAATTCAGCAGATTTCGAAACATGCGTCCGTTAAACACAAAATAGTAGTATCCTTTTTTTTAGTAATATTATCAATTTATTTATGTACGTGAGAAATTTCATTTTATTGTGATCCCGTTTTCTGTCTGTCTCTTTTCGTCTCTGTCTGTTTTTCTCTCTCTCTCTCCCCCCCCCCTTTCTCCCCGTTAAAAGTTGTTATAAAAAATTTTCTTTGCTTTGGATGATGACGAAAAGGGAAATTGTTTAAGTTAACCCCCATGTAAAATTTTTTTTTAACCATAAATCGTCACAAAACATGTTAATTTCTCTACTCTTGGTGCTTTTTCAATGACTAAGTAAGGGAAAGACATCATCGCATCTATAAAATACAGATGTTTGTATATTTGTCCCCTGTTAATGCTCACTTCTCCCTCAATTAAAACCCAAATTTTTCGGGCTTACCACCCCCGTAAAATGTGAAAGAAAATCCCGCTTCCACTAATGAATCGAATTTCCCGACACGTTTAAGGCAATCTGCCCCGAGCTCCTCTCTGAAAAGTCCCCAGATAAATATGCTAATTTGCTGTTTACGAAGCTTCACTTTGGGCTAAATATCCATCTGGGAAAGGAAAAAAAAGGTTTAATCTTTTGTTGTTAACCCTTGGGGGGTTTTGTGAGAAAAAGGGCCCGAAAGCAGTGTTTTTAAAAACATCTTGAGTGTTGAATATTCATGAGAAAAAAAGTTTTAAAAAAGAAAATTTAAATTCTTTGTGTTGTATAAAAACGGAGCTTTAAAAAATTTAAATTTTTAAAAAAGATTCAGAATTTTAAATAAATTGTTTGAAATATGTCTTTTTTGGGGGTTTAAAAAGGAAAGGTTTGACGAAATTAAAAGAAAAGATTTCCTACGTCAGTGTTCCAGATGTTGAAATCCCTTTAGCATAATTCTTATAGTATTTGACCTAAAATAATATACCTGTACTTAGTATAATTAGTTTCCCTGTAATATATTTTAAAATCCCAATTTTGTATTCTTTGCATTTGGAGATTTCTTTCAGTGCTTGTTTTGAATTTTTTGCCCTCGGGGGAATTTAGTTTTAAACCCCTTTCGTTAGCCTACATGCTTTCACAATAAATTTGAATCTTCGACTTCTGATTTCTTTGCAGACAAGTTCTGAAAATTATCTGCAATTTTGGCGATTCTGGTATTTGATCTTCATCTTCCTGCTTTACTTTTGTAAACGAGATACGTTTGTCAAGCGATTCTTATTTTCTCTTTCTGAAACGATAACTAAGCATCGTGACTTGGACTGGTCATGCTCTGCTTGACTTGGACCACCGGGGCCCTTATCATTAGTTTTTATTTAGATATATTCAATTCCCCGTCGATTTGGAAGCACCTTGCTTAGTATGGTCAATAGTTTGTGTCAACAGTATATTCAACCTGACATGTATTGGAAAACACAGATGCAAAAATAAATGCCAATTCATAGTACAGGCTATCGACGTGGGACAATGGGCGTGGGTTGGGGTGGAGGGAGGGGGCTCTCTTCTAGTCTATTCCTCTGCTACACCCCCAATGAATACAAAGTAACTACAGTATTATAAAATTATAACAAAATTTCACAATTCCAACAAAAAAAAATGGGCATCGGCTTTTGTGACAATCACAATGTGACTTTTGGGAAATAGCGATTCTTCGGGTCATCGATTCAATATGGTAGCCGCCAGTCATAACAAAATACAGCAGTCGAATGAGGGTGGAAAGCATCGAAACTAGACAAAAAAATAAAATACTTTACAAAACAAAAAACAAAACAAAACAAAAACAAAGCAAAAAAAGAAAAGGAAAAAGAAAAAAATATAAATACTCTATGAAGTTGCCGTTGAAAAGTTCAATGACAGTGAAATGCGTTGCTTCGGTCACATCGTGTCCGAGGACGGTTTTCAAGCGATTTCGTGACTCGTATTGCCTATAGAAAATCAACTCGGCCTATTATTTCCGTGTTAAACAAGTCTGGCGAATTTGAAAACGGCTGAAAATTGTGTCAGACACGAAGTTCAGAATACGACCATGCTAGTTTTCCTATAGATTGAAATACTTTGAACGATTGCCTTGTCAGAAATTTCCAAAGTGCTAAGTGACCAATTAGAAAAGTTGTTCAATGGAGTGTTTTCAGGCTAAATGTTCTTTATCAAATGAAGACAATAGGACACTGTTGAGTAATACTTTACTCCGGAGATGAGTCCTTGCCATCAGTGCTTATTAGATATTCACCAAGTTGCATTTGGCGAGGTCCGTGACTTCTTGTTGTTTCTCGTTCTTTCTTAGCAAGTGTACGACAATATCGAGAGAGCAAAATATAGAGTAGACGTACATTATGAGGACGAATGCGTCTACTCAGTTCTAATGTTGGCTGTATCACATGGAACTATATACGTATGAAAGAAAACCATATATTAGGCCGGTACATGATATATATATATATATATTACTTGCATATGCAACTTTTCAGTTGGTAACCATGGATTTCTGGAATCCGTTTGTTTTAACTTCAAAACGCCTTATTTCGGAGAGGATACTGTTTCAACTGTTAGACATAATATGTTTGCCAATAAATTCAATGATTCCAAGGAAGTATCTCATTCATTAGAAAAAAAAAGAAAGGAAAAAAAGAGGCATTTCCAAAAAAGAAGAACTGTGTTTGAAAAGCCCATGTTAAGTGCATGAGACTTTGGCTATTTTCTCACGGCGGTTGTAGAATGCTCATTTATAAATCTATCGCGATGAAGTTAATCAAGTGAAAATTAAATCACAATTTGCATTTCTTGTTTGAATGTGAGCTTGCTGTGCACCAAACAACATATGACCCAAAACCCCAAACACGTGACTGATTGAAGATGATTGAACACGGACCAAGTCTTTCCAGCACTTCTGTATAAATATAATACTTCCAGTATGACGCATGGTTCTAAAACACAGTAGCGTTTAACAACGTTTATCTGTAAAATCGAATCCGAAAGATTGATATATTTGACAAACAATGGTAAAGTTTTTTTTATGATTTTATCATCTGTAATTTAAGATAAACCTTCCCTATAAATCATAATCATGGTTCAAAAGACTTCATTACAGACGCAAACATCATTGAGACTGAGCTATAGGCTTTTTTCTCAAAGACTATAAAGGTTGCAGTTACTGAAAAATTCCCACGATCACGTGATGAAGTATGATCTCACTTGGATTATCTTAAGGTGTGACATCATCTTTATTTTGAACCGCTCTCTACAGCTTGTACCGAATAGCACAAAAGTACTTTAGTACAAAAATACATTTAAAAAAAAAAAAAATGAAATGTGCAAACTTTTTACCAAAATCTGGCAAAAATTTTTCCCCACATCGGTATTTTACAGTAAAAGGACTGAGAAGAAGAGACATTTGTTATATTTTTTTTTTTTTTTTATTTTAAATTACATTTTTTGTCAAAACTTGCGGGGGGGTACTGTTCAGTTTAGTGAATTCGAATAAACCCCTTTTGTTATTTTACGTGATAAGTTTGCATCCTAGTCAAGGATGTTTAAAAACGTTTAGGGGGGGTTTTTTATTTGAAGAGACGCAAGTTTAAATACCCCTTCCCTCCACACAAACACAAACCCAAAAAGGGGAATGAATAAAGAAAAATCATTTTAAAAAGGAAAATTTTCTTTTACATGAAGTATCGTTCCCACTTCTGCCCCAAACTTATACCAATCTTATAAGGGGGGATTTCCCGGGGAATACCGCTTTAGTCTTGGGGGTATTTTTGAAGATTCGATTACAAATTAATCAAAGTTGTTAATCCAAACATTGCAAAAAGGAATACTTCACTTAACAAGATGTTGTTGGCAAAAGCATCACGCTTCCCGTGCCCAGAGATATTAAAAGCCTTTTGATTTCTCAGAGCGTACCTCTAATTGAAATCCTATAAATATAACAATTAAGAGCCTTTTAAACTTGGCTTCTCTCAGGGTTAACCCCATCATGCCAAAAAGCTTATATATTTGGACTGGCATTTTCCCCTTTTAAAAATAAGCTTTTTTTAAAATGTCCCAAACCCAAAGGGAATCAGGGGGCAAATTTTTTAACCCTGTTTTTTGATAAAATTTTACAAAGTTTTCCCCCCTTTAAATTAAACCCCCCCCCCTTTTTAAATTTTTTTTAGTTTTTTTTCCATGAGTTTTTTTTTCCCCCTTTAAAAAAAAATAAAAAAGTTGGAAATTTTTTCCAAAATTTTTCCCCATGGTAAAGGTTTTTTGACTTTTTCCCCCGGGAAATTTATACCAAAAAAATTAAAAGCCTCCCTTCCCACAAAATTTTTTTCCCCATAAAAAACCCAAATTTTTAAATTTTTTTTTATATTTCCCCTAAAAAAAAAATTTCATATTTTTTCCCCCTAGGGCCTTTTTTAATGTTTTTAAATTTTTAAGCGGACCCAAAACTTCCCCCAAAATTTGAAAAAAAACCCCTTTAAAAAAAACTTGGTTGGAAAAAAAATTTTTTTTTTTTTTGAAAAGTCCCCCCTTTAAAGTTTAAAAATTTCATAGAAGTATAACCATCCCCCTTTGGGAAGAAAACGGAAATTTTTGGGCCCCAAAAAAGGGTTTGGGAAAAAAACCCTTAAAAAAGCCCCCTGTCCCCCAACCCGGGGGTAAAAAGAAAACTAAAAAAAATTCCCCAAAATTTAAAAATTAACCAAAAGAAAAAAGCAAATTTTTGTTTTTTTCAGGCGCAGTTTTTTTTTTGTTTTTTAAATTTTTTGCCTTAAAAAAAAAATTTTTTAAACCAAAATCCTTTTTTTCTTAAAAAAAGGGAAAATTGGGAAAAATTTTTCCCAAAAAAATCAAAACTTGGGGTTTTAAAAAGAAAAAATCCCCATTTTCCCCCGACCCCCCCAGGGGGAAAAGCCCCCTCCCAAAAGGAAAAACAAGGTAAAAAACCAATTTTTGAAATTTGGGAAGAAAGAAAACTTTTAAAAAATTTCCCTTTAGGAGAAATCCCCCCAATCCTTTCTTAAAACAAGGGTTCCCCCCAAATTTTTTTGTTTTTTTTTACCCGCGGTCCCTAAACAGGACGAGGGGGATCCCCATTTTTTAGTCCCCAATGAAAAAGGCCCCCTTTTCCCCAATTTAAAATTCCCCCTTAAAAAAATTTTAAATGATCAATTTGGGGGATCGAGTCCCCCCCTTTTGGTTAAAAAATATATTTGGGGGACGGGCATTTAATCGATTCCCTTATCCCCCTTTTTTTTCAATTGTCCCGAGACTTCCCCCCGGAGTTTTTTGGGGGAAAACCCCCCCCCATTTTTTGGGAAATTTGGGAAATTTTTTAAGGGGGTTTAAATTTTAAACCTTTTTTTCCGTGGGAAAAAGACCCCCTTTTTTTTATTTTTTTGATGTCCCCCTGCAAAAAAGCCACTAAAAACAAGGGAGGAATTTAATTTAAAAACTGCTACTTTTTTTCTCTTGAGGGGAAAAAGGCTCAGACCAAAGAATTCAAAAACGTTTGCTTTCATTGGACAAAAAATTTTTTTTTTTGGGGGCCGAAAAATGTTTTTAAACTCCGGTTTTTAAAAAAAAAAAACGGAATGGGTTTTTTTTAAACTAAAACCTGAAATTAAAAAGTCAAACGGGTTTTTTTTTTTGCGACGGGAAAATTTTATAGGTTTTTTTTTTTTTCCTTTTTTCCCCCAAAAGCTTAAAAAAAACCAACAAATTTTAAAAAACTTTTGGGTATCCTTTTCCCAATTTCCCAATTTTAAACTTTTTTTTTAAACCCAAAAAAGCCCCCGTGTTTTTAATTTTAAAAAACAACAGCCTTTGAAGAACTACACCGTTTTTTTTCAAAAAAGGAAAAAAAAAAACAGTAAAAAGCAAATTATCCCCGGTTTATCCTTTGGAAAAATTTTCCCCCAAAAACACTGATTTAAAAAACAAAAGCTCCCAAAACTTCTAAAAACAAAAAGGGGGAAATTTTTCTTTTTTTTCCCCTTATTATTTTTCCCGTAATTTTTTGGTTTTTTTGTTTTTTAAAAAAAAAGCAATTTTTTCCTTTTTTTTCGTTTTTTTTTAAAATTTTTTTTTAAAACTCTCCCGGCATACCGACCAAATTTCAAAATCCGAAAGGAGGCCCCCCAAAAAAAACAAAAATGCGAATTTTTTTAAATTTAAAACCCGCAAAAAAAAACGCCAAAGCCCCCCGGAAAAAAATTTAAAAAAAATTTTTTATTTTGGGAGATGGGTTTTTTTTGGAAAAGGTTGGGGTTTTTAAATTTTTTTCCCCATTTTTTAAAATAACAAAAAAAAAAAGAACTCCCCCAAATTTTCGGTTTTTTTTTAAAAATTTTGCCCACGTAAAAATTTGATTTTTCTAACCCCGCTCCCGATTTTCCAAAAAAAAAACTTTCCGGGCCCCCCTTTTTTCCAAAAAAAATTTCGCTGAAAAAAAAAATTCCCTCCTTTTTTTTGAAAAAAAAAAAAAACCCCCAAATTAACGGATTTTTGATTTTTTGAAAGTGTTTTATAAAAAATTTTCCCGCTTTTAAACCCCAAAAATTTTCCCCCGGTTAACTGAAGGTTTTTCCTTTTTTTGGGGTAAAAAAAAAACAAAAAATTGGGGGGAAAAAAAGCCAAATCCCCCCTGGGGTTTGTGAGTCCCCAAATAATCGTTAAAAGGGAAAAGGTTTTAAAATTGGGAAAAATAGGAAAAATGAAAATAAAGTGGAAGGAAACGAAAAAAAATCTCCCCCCGAAAAAATTAAAGTTTGAACCTTTTTTCTGTGCCCAAAAGCCCCGGCTGGCCCCTTTTTTTGGCAAAAGGAAAAAAAACCCCTTTTAAAAAAAAACAGTTGTTTTTTTTTTTTCCTTTTTTTTTTTTTATTCCCATTACATTTTGGTTTGTTTTTTTTTTTAAACCACCCTTTTAAAATGCAATGTAATTTTTTTTTGTAAAAGGGTTTTTTTTGTAAAAGTCCCCCCCCCAACAGTTTTTTTTTTTTCGGCAATTTTCCCGGGGCCCCCTTTTTCCCCTTTAAAAGAAACCCGATATATTGTGCCTCGCTTTTTGGGATCACATTTCTTGGGCCAAAAAAGGAACCCCCAGGCCCCCAACCCCAAAAAAAAAAAAAACCCTTTTTTGGGTGGTGTGGGGGGTGGGTTTTGGGGGGGGGGGG
>CM037778.1:5498629-5545924 GCA_021229015.1 Solen grandis
GAAATTCAAAATTTTTAAAATTTTTTTATTTTTTAAAAAAATTTCCTTAAAAATTTTTTCCCAATTTTTCAAAATTAAGGCCCAAAAAATTTTGTTGAAAATTTTTACTTTCAACGTTTTGGGGTTGGGGGTTTTTTTTTTATTTTTTTTGAGATACAAGCTTTTAAACCTCCTGAAAAATAAAAAAAAATCCCCAAAAAGCTATATGCAGGGAATTTCGTTTTTTCCCCATTTCTCCATGAATCTTAGGTAAATCATTAAACTTTAAGCATCAAAAGAACGGCCAAACATTGCTTTAAAAAATATTAATATCTTTTTTTCAAAAAAAAAAAGGGGTTTTCAAAGATATAAAAATTTTAAACACAACGGGGGCCCCCAAAAATTTTCATTTTTCCTCATAACTAAAACCGTTTAAACCCGGTCATCAAAAACTAATTTCATTAAAAGGCCCTTTCAAAGCACATAATTTTACGCATAGTTCCGATAGAATATTTACCTTTTTTGAGTTTTTTAAAAGGGCCCGAAAAAAAAACCCCGAAAATTTTGATATATAAACCTTGATTTGGGATTTTCCAAAAACGGAATTTAACATGGCTCCTTTAGAATTAATACGCTTTCTTCAGAAAAAATTTAAAAAAAAATTTTCCATAAAAAAAATAAAACCTACAGGGCTTAAAAGGTTAAGTTTTTTTACAAAATTTTTTAATAGCTTTATGACGTCATGTGACTTTCATATGGCGTTCATTTTTTCAGAATGTAAAGAAGCCCATAGAGATTTTTTTATTAGTGGAAGCTTTTTTTTTCGCATTTAAAATTTTGACGTCATTAGTTGAATTTGGTTTCCCGCCAAAAAAACCTTTGCCTTTCAAAATTGGGAAAAAAAAAAAAGGACACGGGATGCACAACTAGAGCCTAAAATACACTTTTCTGTGAAATTTTGTTGAAAATCGGTCCAAAAATAAGGGGGGGGTAGACCGCGTACAAACTTTTACAATGACGTCAAATCTAAAGTTAAGGGATTTTTTTAAAAATTCATTCCCTTCCGAAAGCTCCCTGGTTTTTAAATATTTGCCATAAAATTTTCATTGTTTTGAGTCAATGGGAAAACACCCCGAAATTAAAAACAAATATTAGAGGAAAAAAAAAAAAATAATTTAAGAATTTGATTTCATTCGTTGAACGAATGATAGGTTTTGTACATTTGTCAAACACCAACAGAAAAAAAAAAGTAAAAGGATAAAATTCCCTCCCTTTTAAATTTAAACTTTTGTATGACCAAAAATTCAAAAAATTCGAAAAATAAACCGCTTAACTTGGGGATATGGCAAAAGTAACTGAAAATCATTTTTTATATCGTTTTCTTTTTAACTTTTTTTTAATCTATGTAAAAAAAAAAAATTTTTAATGAAATGTTAAAATTCGATTTTCACTTGATTCGGTTAGCTTTGGGGGTTTTTCAAGATAAAGTAAAGAAAAAACTTAACATTTTTTTCGGAAAGGGAAAGTGACTTTGTTCCCTGGATCACGGGATGCCCTTTTTAAAAATTTTTCATGAAAAATCAAACAAAAAAAAAGGGGCCTTTAAGGTTTTTTAAAAACCCTTTTTTAAAATTTTTAACAAAATTAACTTTGACCTTATACAGTCACTTTGCGTTATACGACATCCATTTCAAAGAATGTTAGGAAGACTTGTACGTTATATTCACTCCAAAAAATTGTTTTTTTTTATCTGGAAGAGATTTTATACGTATTTGAAATAAAAATTTCCCTTTAAATTTGCTTTTTATTTGGATTAGCCTAAAATCCTTGCTTTTGAAAAATTTTGGAAAATTTGGCCCCCGGTTTTTGGGCACATCTTTGCTTTTTTTACACATTCGGGTAAAAATTTTTATGAAACTGCCCTTGAAATAATAGCTGTGCCCCAAATCCCAAACTTGTTTAGTAAAAACGACAAGTTTGATGTCTTTGGGACGTCATAGGGAAAAGGGAAAATCGATGAAATAAAATTTTTAAAAAGTATCTTAAATATATCTTGTAAGTTGTTCGGCCCCTTGGAATTTTGAAACTTTATAGAAATTTAAACGGGTAGATAACAAACATTTTTTTTGACCTTATGACGTCAAGTGACGTCAAATGACGTTAATCCTCACAAAAAAGAAATAAGTCTTAAAGAAAATTATTCAGCCCAAAATTATCACTTTCTAAATCATCGGAAGCAAATTTTATACGTTTTTGAAATTTGACGTCAAATGGTTCGAAACTTGGATTCCCATAGAACATTCCCTTTTCGAATTTGGAAAGGGAAAGGGGAATACAAACAGAGGGTTACAAAACATTCTGTGAAATTTTGATGTAAACCCCCCAAAAAAATTTAAGGGCTTTTTCACCGCGAAAAAAAACCTTTTGTCCTGATATAAAATCTTACGTGTTTATAACTTTTCATTATTATAGAATAATTGCATTCTAAAGTAGGGGATTGATGTATAAATTTTAAAATTTTCCTTGGTTTGGGAAGTTATAAAACATTTTAAAATTAACGGTATATATCAGAAATTCCCTTTGACCGTTATGACGTCATTAAAGTCAAATGTCGGTTATTTCATGGGGAAAGTAAAGCTCATTTGGGGGTTTATAAATATCCCAAAATCAAACTCTCTAACTCTCTTGAAGCGATTTTTCGTATTTTGAAATTTGACGTCAATGGTTCGGGAAACTTGGATCCGCCCTAAAACTTTTCCCTTTTTTGGGAATTTTTGGGAAAAAAGGACACCGGATGCAAAAAAAGGTGTAACTTTCAATTCTGTGAAATTTTGATGAAAATCGGCCCAGAAAAAAACGGCTGTAAAACGGTAAAAATTTTTTTAAGACGACGTCAAGTTTGACGTCACAAACGTATAGTCAAATGAAAATAATTGAAAAGTTTGTAAATTTTAAAGGGGGCTCGACGTTTTCAACATTTTAAAAAAAACACGTAAAAATTAGAAATTCCTTTTCCCCTCAGGGACGTCATATGACGTATATGACGTTCATCTTTAGAAAATGTAAATAAATCCCAGAGACTTATTTTTCTGTCCAAATTTCTTTCTAGCTCACTTTAAGCGATTTTTTTACACATTTGAAATTTGGGCGTCAATTTTTTTCGAATCTTGGACCCCCATAAAAGCTTTGCATTTTCGAATTTGAAAAACAGATACCGGAAAGCAAACTAGGCCTAAAATAAACTTCTGTGAAAAATTTTGATTAAAACGGTGCAGAAATTTAAAGGCTGTAGACCCCGTACAAAATTTTAAAAACGACGTCAAGTTTTTTACGTCAAAAACGTCATAGGCAAATGAAAATCATTGAATGCAAAAGTTCTATTGAAGCATTGCTTTTTCATTTTCAAAGGGGCTCGGGGCGTTTTCAATATAAAAAAATTTTAAAACTTTAAAAAATTTGAAATTTTCCCTTTTTACCTCATGCGTCTTATGACGTCATTTGAGTTTATCTTTGTTTTATAAATTTAAAATTGAGACTTATATTTTTCCCCAAAAAACATCTTTATTGTCATCTGTAAGCGATTTTATAGCATTTGAAAATTTTCCCTCAATGGTTTTGAATTTGGAAACGCCTAGGGAAACCCTTGCCTTTTCGAATTTTTAAAAAAGAAAACCCCGGGGTGCACAACTAGAAGGGGGCCAACATAAAAATTCTGTTAAATTTTTTGAAAGAAAATCGGTCCGGGAAAAAATAGCTTTTAGACCGCGTACAAAACTTTTTCACCCCGAGTCAAATTGACGTTATTTGGGGCGTCATATGAATATAAAATTTTATTGCATCCCGGAAACCATTGGGTTTGAAATAATTGCCTTTAAAAATTTTTTTTGTTCTGAGTCCCAAAGGGGAAAACATCGAAAAATTAAAAACAAATTTTTTGGGGAAGAAAAAAGATTAAAAAACTAGATTTCATTCGTTGATACAAAAAATAGGACTTTCTGCTAAAATTGAAAAATATTAAGGGTTTTTTTCCCTTAGAAAGAATATATATGAAAAATTTTCTTCCTTTTACTTATTTTTTTTTCGTATGGGCTTCTTTTTTGCTTTTACGTCAATGACGTCATTTGGGGGCTGAAAATTCCCTTTTTTTCAAAAAGCGCATATTTTTCTTTCGTTTAAATCTGAAATTTTCCTTTTTGGGGAAAAACTGGCTAAAGTCCAAAATTTTTCCCTTTTTTAAAAAGAAAATTAAAAAAATATGCTTATGAGTCACATGACGTTAAAAAGACGTCAAGCTCAAATTTGTAGAAAAATTCTGCAGAACTGCAACTGTGTAATTTTCAATTTCTATTTTCCATCCTGAAGTTTTTTAAATCGTAAAATGAAATTTTAGTCCTATTTTGGGAAAACTTATTTCAGCCACGTTTTTTCGGTTTATGAATTTCTGTTACCGGGAAGGATATAAACCCCTTAGTTTAAAAAATAAAACCATCTGTAAAATTTTTGAAAAAAACCGACCATAAATGGCGGCTGTAGAGCGGGGACCCATTTTTCACTTTTTTAAATGTGAGTCACTTGGACTTTCATAGGTGCTGTAGATGCTTTTTGTTCAAAAGCGCATATGTTGCTTTTTTTTAACTAAAAAATTTTTTCTTTATTCTAAAAAAAGGGGGCATCATGTCGTTTTTATTGCCCCTAAATGAAAATTAATATTTTTGGGCTTATAAAGTAAACATGACTTTCATTGAGTAAAGACTCAAATCTATGTAAAAATTCTGCAGAACTGCAAACTGTGAAAGATCAGTTTTTCTATCTCTTCTGAAGCTTTTTCAATCCAAAAATAAAATTTTTTTGGTCCTATTTTCGAATCTTTTTTCAGCCAAAAAACTTCGGGCTTTCGGAATTGGGGTTAGCTGCGGATATACACTCTTTATTTTTCAAGTTGTCCCATCTGTAAAAAATTTGAAAATCCGCCCAAAAATGACGGCTGTAGAGCGCAAACCCCAAATTTTTTTCACTATTTTTAGCTGTGTTTTTCATGTGACGTCTTAGGGTGCGGAAGATGTTTTGTCAAAGCGTTTGGGTTTACTGTCAAAAGTCTGAAATTTTCATTTTTCCCCGAAAAACTGGCATCTTTGTAAAAATCTTTCCCCAAAAAAATTGAAATTAAGAATTTTTGCTTATGAGTCGATGACGTCTTTAGGGACGTCACGACTAAAATTTGTATGTAGGAATTCTGAAGAACTGAAAAACTGTTTTAATTTTTCAACTTTCAAACCATATCCTGAAGCTCTTCAATCTTAAATGAAATTTTCGGCCCTATGTTGAATCTTATTTCAGCCACAAAACGGGGGTTTTTTTTGGGAAATTTGGGTTTAGCTGGGGGGATATGCATCCTTAGTTTAAAGATGTACCTTCTGTGAAAATTTGAAAAAAACCCGCCCAATAAAATGACAGCGTAAAACGCGAACACCATTTTTCACTATTTTAGCTGTGATGACATGTGATTTCATAGGGTGTGTTGATGCTTTTTTTTAAAAAAGCACTTAATTTTTGTCATAACTTAAAATTTTTCATTATTCTGTAAAAACTGGTTTCATGTCGAAATCATTGCCCTAAAATAAAAATTTTAAGAAGTACGCTTATGACGTCACTAAAGATTTTGGGGCCCCCTCGACTCAAAATTTATTTGTAGAAATTTTCACCTTGCAAACTGTGTAAGTTTCAACTTTCTATTCATCCTAAAAGCTCTTTAATCCAAAAATAAAATTTTTCGGTCCTATTTTTCAAATTATTTCAGCCACAGAATTTGTATTCCGTTTATATAAAAAAAAATATGTTTTTTTTTAGGGAGTCTATTTTTTTGGGGGAAAATTTTATTTTTAAATTCCCTGAACTTAAATCCCTGTGATATTTATTTCAATTTAAAAACACACACTCACGAAAAGTGAATTTTTTTAAAGTTTTTAAATTTAATTTTTTTTACAACAAGAAAATTACCAAGAAACAGGGGATTTCTCCAAAATGCCTGGGTTTTTTTTTCTTTTAACGCCCGAATTCAGCCCCTTTTAAAAATTTTAAAAATTTTAAAGGTTTTTACGATTGCGGGGGAAAAAAAACGCAATATTTGCTTTACCCAAAATTTTGAGCGTAAAAATCCCCCTCATCCCGAAATGTACTGCCCCTGTGGGCCGGTTGTTGTCCCTTTTTCGGATTCGCAAAATATTTCAAACAAATAAAATTAAAAAGGGGGAAATTTTTTTCACGACAAAATTTTTTTTATTTCGTTTGAGAAAAATATAAATTTTAAATGATTCCGTATGTTTTAAATTCATAGATTTATTTGAATGATTTGAAAAAACGGAGTTGAAGCGAGTCACCCTGAAAAGATGTCCACCCTTTTTGAAAAGTGTTTGTACAGTGTGTGTGTGTGGTGTTTGGGGTGTTTTGTATGGGAGCAAGTCCTGTGGCCTAGGTAAAAAATTCGGTTTTTATGCCCTTCTTGATAGGGCCATTCCCGGGTTAAAAAAGTGTCAAAAGTTGATCAAGATTTCCCGTGATTCGTGGCTGGAAATTTAAATTTTTTTAAAATTTGTAAAAAAATTTATTTAATCACGACAACAATCGATATTGTTCGGAGGCGTCCCCATCCAGCCGTTTTCCCGGGAGAAATTGTCCCGATTATCCGTTTTCAATCCGATTTTTGTTTCCCATTTCGCAGAATTTGTCACGGGCATAGTCACGATTGTAATCCCCTAGACAAAATCGGCTGAGTTTCCCCAAAGTTACGGGGCGCACCCAACTGTCAGGGTGCTTGGCCCACCTCTCCCCGGGGGATTCCCGTTCCCCCTAGGATCTGTTTACGAACATATACGACTGGTTCAGACAATGTTTGGACTTTTTGGGGTAGTAAACCGACTTTTTTGCTTTTCGTGTGTGCGCTGTTGATTCAAACGGGGGCCCCCAAACGAACCCGTGTGAAGCCGCTTTACCCGACAAATTTGCTTGCCGCGTCTTGAACGGATGGGCATGGGGTTGTTTATTTTGTTTTAAAAAAAATTTTACACTTATAAAACCCCTCAAAGGTATCTCAAGCTGGCAATTTTAAATTTTAAATTTTACTATAAAAAAAAATTTTTACATTTGGGTTTTATTTTATAAATTTTTGGGGAAAAAAAAACTTGTACAAAAATTTATCGATAGATTTTTTCAATAAAGTCGGGAAAAATTTTTAAAGTTTCAACAACGGTCAAAATGGGGGTGTGTCAAAACGCTCAAAGGGTTATGGGGTACAAAAATGCGCAACTGATATTCAAAAAATTAAAGTAAATAAAATGAAAATTTTTTAAACATTTAAAACATTTTCAACACTTGTTTAATTTGTTTGTTTGTTTGTTTCGGTTTTAAAGTCCCCCCGACAGTTTTTCCAAATTATTTGGGAGACGTTTTCCCACTTTAAAGCAGTTATAGTTTCTGCCCACTGCCGTATCAAAGTCGTTTTTCATGTGGCATGTTTTCCACCCCTCACATTTTCCTGATACCGGGGCCCCAAACCCCCCCGCAACTTTCCCCTTTTATGCTAAGTGTCAAAAAAAAAGGGGCTTTTTCAGTACCCTTTTTTACGACTTTGGTATCGAACCCACGACCCCCCGCTTCGGGCGGGGGCGCTTTTAAACACTCGGCCACCGGGGAAAAGGTACACCCGTTTTTGTAGTAATATCATTTTGATATAAGAAAAAGTTTTTTTTTCATTTTTTATAAATAATCAAATCTGTAATTAATTTCCGAAAATGTTCAATTGGGGGAAAAGGAAAAATGGATTTTTTATGAAATTTTAAAAAATGGTTTTTTTTGTTTTTTTTATGAACTTTTATTCTTGATATTTCAAAATTAGGTCCCCAAAATAATGTCAAAAAATTTCAAAATCCATGCTTAATTTCTTATTTTTAATTCTAAGTTTTAAGTCTTTTAAAATTTGTGAGGAAAATCGTGAAATTTTTTTTTTTTTAAATTTTTTTTTGATGTTATTCCCTTATTTTTTATTTTTTAAAAAATTTTTTGGTAAAAAAATACGTCTTAAAATTTCTACTCTCATTCGTGAAAGTGGGGGTTTTTATAGGGGTTTTTAAAATTTTAAAGCCTTGAATTTTAATAAGAAAATCGTGAAATTTACAGTTTAATTTTTTTTTGATGTAATTCCTTAATTGGATCTTTTTAAAAAACATTAGGTCCAAAAAATGTTTTAAAATTTTCTTTTTCCGTTTTTATGGGAATTTTTTTAATATTTTTGGTTCAAGCTTTAACCCCTTGAAAATAAAAAAATCCCCAAAGTATATGACGTTTTTTTTTTTTTCCCATTATATAAAAACTTAGGTAATATTAAATTTAGATAAAAAAAAAGCCCAAACTTGTCTAAAAATAATATTTTATCATTTTTTCAAAAATCAAAATTTCGGATATAAATGTTAAATACTAGGGTTACCAATTTTTGTTTTTTCCCCCTTAATCAACGTTAAACCCCGATCATCAAAACAAAATATAATCTGAAAGGGCTTTTAATATAAAATTTAGTGTGTCTCGTGATTTTTTTGTTTTTTAGAATTTAAGGGAAAAAAAACCCTAATTTATATGACCCTTTACCCTTTTTGGGTTTTCGGGAAAAGGAAGTGGGGTGGCTTAAGTTCTTAAAATGATTTTTGAAAAATTTAAGTAAAAATAAAAAATAAAGTAAGGGGAAAAAAGTTTTTAAATTTTTTAAAACGAAAGTTTTTAAAGTTTTGACGTATGGAGTCATATCGGTTCTTTTCAGAATGTAAAAGATCTGGAAATAATATTCGCTTTAAACTAGTTTCTAGTTTTCTGGAAGCAATTTTTAGCATTTTAAAATTTTTTCGTCATTTTGGGTTTTTTTTTTTGGATTGATAAAACATTTGCCTTTTGAATTGGAAAAACGGAAACCCAGATGAAATGAGTAACTAAATTCTGTGAAATTTTTATGAAAACGATCCCGAAAAAAAAAGGTGTAGACCGCGTAAAAACTTTTTACCTGAGCAAATTGAGTTATTGGTATATGAAAATCAATTCATTGCATGAAAGTATGGTTGAAATTGCCTAAAATTTTTTATTGTTCTGAGTCAATGGCAACACTCGAAAATTTAAACAAATATAAAAGGGGAAAAAAAAAAAGAATAAGAAGAAGAAGAGAAAAGAAGAATAAAGATTTTTTTGTTGTAGAATGAAGGATTTTGCTAAATTGAAAAAAAATTAAGAAAATTGTGAGAAAGAATATATATTAAAAATTTTTAATTTTTTTTTTTTTTTTTGATGGATTTTTTAGTTTGAGTAATGACGTATGGTTGCTGAAATTCTTTTGTTCTGAAGGCATATTATTGTAACTTGAAAATTTTATTTTTTGAAAATGGCTCTGTCGAAAACATTGAACTAAAATAATTTAAGAAAATGTTTGAGTTTAAAAAAGGGCCTTTGACGTCACGATCAAAATATTGTAGAAAATTTTTAGAATGCAAAATTTGTAAGTTTAACTTTATTATTTTGAAGTCTTTAAAAGTAAAAAGAAAAATTTTGGTTTTTTTCGAATTTATTAAAGACAGAACTTGGTTTTCGGGTAGGTTGCTGAAGGATTGCAACTTGTTTCGGGGTATTTTGTGAAAATTTAAAGAAAATTGAATAAATGGGGGCTGTGAGGTGAAACCCTTTTTTTCATATTTTGTTGGTACTGACGTATGCGTGTGAAAATTATTATATTCAAAAGGTTATTTATGTTAAACTTAAAAATTTTTTTATTTGAAAATGGTTGTGAAATCATTAGTTAAATGAAAATTTGATGTAGTTATGACGTAATGGTCATATGCGCCCGATCAAAAATATGTAAAAATTTTGAGAATGAAAACGTGTAAGTTTTAATTTTTTCATTGAGTTTTTACCCTAAAATGAAATTTTCGGTATGTAAATTTTATTTAACAGATTGGTTTTTCGGTTTGGGTTTAGTTGAAGGATATGCCCCCTTTAAATTAAGATGTAATCTGTAAAATTTTTGATGAAAATGCCCTAAATGAAGGCTGTAGATGGCGAACATTTTTTATTACTTTTTTAGTGTGAGTAGGTGACGTATGGGTGTAAAGATGTTTTTTTTTAAAAAGCGTAATTATGTTAACTCTGAAATTTTTTATTTGAAAATGGAAAACATGTAGAAATCATTCCCCAAAAATGAAAATAAGAGTTGCTATGAGTATATGAGTCATCTCAGTCGGACTCAAAATATGTAGAAATTCTGTAAAACTAAAACTTTGAAAGTTTAATTTCTTTATCCTGAAGTCTTTTACCCAAAAATGAAATTTCGGTTATGTTCGATCTTTTTCGCAAAGAACTTTGGTTTTTTTGGAATTTGGTTGTTGACAGGATTGAACCTTTAATTAAAGATGTACCATCGGGAAAAATTTGAAGAAAATCCCCCCTAAGAGGCTGTAGAGCGCGAACAATTTTTACTTTTTTTCCCCTGAGCAATGAGTTAGGGTGCTGATGAGTTTTGTTCAAAAGGCTCCTTACTTTCATAATTTGAAATTTTAAATTTATTCTGAAAACTGGTCTGTAAAATCATTCCCCAAAAATAAAAAATTAAAAATTTTGTTTGACGTAATTAGTCTTGACGTCAGATCAAATTTTGTAGATTTGCGAACTGCCTGTGTAATTTTAAATTTTTCTCATCTAAAGCTTTTTTTAAAAATGAAATTTTGGTTATGTTGAATTTTTTCAGGCAAAATTGGTTTTGGAATTTTTTTTGTAAAGGATTGAACCCCTTTGATTAAGTAAAATTGTGAAAATTTGAAAAAAAACCCGCCCATAAATGGGGTGTGGCGGAAAAAAATTTTTATTTTTTTTCTGTGACTTTGGGAAGTTGGGGGGAAAAAATTTGAAAAAATTTTTTTTTCCGTGAAAAATAAGCCATAAAAATTTCTGTGGGCCTTTCCCAAATAAAAAAAAAGGTTTTGTTAGGAAAAAAAAAAAAATTTTAATAACTGAAGATCGAAAATATCAGGTTTTTCGAAAAAAAATTTTATCTTAAAACGAGTGATGTTCAAAAAAAATTTTCTTTTAAGGTTTTTTAATATTTTTTCAGGGTTTTTAAACTTTTTGGGGAAAATTTTTTTAAAAGATTTTTTCCCAAAAATATTTTTGGTTTAGCAGAAGTGTGTGATATAGGGTTTTCAAAAGCATTCCCTTTGTTGAGTTGAGATTGAAGAATTTTTGTTCAATGGCTTGTTTTTTACTGTTAGCAGTGTCTTTTAAAATTTCTGTCAATTTTAAAAAGACTTTTTCCAAAAAAAATTTTTTTGGTTTTACCCGTCAGTTATGTATTTTGCGAAATCGTTTTCCCCAAAACAATTTTATTCAGTTCCCGGGGGATGTTTAAAAAAAAAATTTTTCTTTTTTGGTTGTTAAAAATTTTTAAAAGGATTTTAAACATTTTTGTCCAAAGTTAAGAGACTTTTTCCAAAAAGAACATTTTAAATTTTCTGTCTGTTATGTGTCGAAATTAAAAACCCCTTTTTTCGGCTTGGGGTTATGAAATTAGTTTTTTGTTCTTTATGATGGCCTAGACAATTTTACCGAAAAAGAATTAAAGAAAAAAAATTTAAAATAAAAGCGGAAATGATTTGAACCCCCAAATTTTTGATTTAATTTTACATTAATTATTAAATTTTCATGAAATTCGCTTTTTTTTTTGTTTTTCCCCAAATTTATGTCCCAAAAAAGAATGAAAAAAATTGCTAAAATGATTCAATTTTTTATTATAAGAGTGATTTAACCCCAAAACCCCCCAGCGGAAAAAAAAGAAAAAAATTGAGTAATTTTTTTATTGGTCCCTTTTTTAATGCAGAAAGGGTTTTTTAAATTAAAGTGATTAAGTAACTTTTTTTCCCTTTTTTATAAAAAATTTAAAAAAAAAACCCGATTTAAATTGTTTTAAGAGGTTTAAAAATTTTGGGTGCCTTTTAAAAGACAAAAAAAAGTTTTTTAAAAAAAAAATCAGGGGAAAAGGTTTCGAAAAAAAATTTTGTTCTCCCTTTTAAAAATTTTTTTGTTTTGGGTTTTTTAAAAAAAAAACCCAGAAAAGAATGCCTTGCCTTTAAAAATTTATTTTAACTTTTAAAATTTTGGGGGAAATTTAAAATAAAATAATAATTGTAAAAAAATCTGGAAAAAAAATAAAAATAAAGTCGGAGGCAAAAACCCTGTTTTTGAAATTTGATTTTCCAAATTTTTTTTTAATTTAATTTTTAGGGAAAAAAAATTTTTTTTTTTAAATTTTGCCCCCCAATTTTGTGGTATATGCTTGAAAAATTTGGGGAAAAAAAAATTTTTTATTGATTTTTTAAAAATGGAGGTTTTTTGTGACCTCCCTTTTAAGTTTTTTGCGAGGTTCGAATTTAAAAATTCCCCTTTAGTAGTAAAATTTTAGAAATTCCGGAAAAAATTATATTTTTTTGGGAAAAATAAAAAGGAAAAAATGAAACAAACCGCTTTGGGTTTCAGCTTAAATTTTTGATTTAAAGAAAATTTTTTTTTTGAAACCCCCCCCAAAGGGGAATTTTTGAGAAAAAAAATTGTTAAAAATTTTCCCCTTGGTTTTGAATGCCCCAAAAAGTTAAAAAAGTAGCAAGTCGCACTAGGGGGAAATTCTATTTTTATATTAAAATTTTGAAGAAAAAACTGTTTACAATTATTTCAAAAAAGGATAAATTTTGGAGGAAAAATGCCCAAATCAGCCGATTTCAAAAACTAAACATCAGGAAAAAGGGAGTCTTGAATAAAAAAATTTTGTTCAAATACTTAAAAAAATTATTTTTGTTTTGGATTTTTTGGGGCCAATTTTTAAAAAACCCAAAAATCAAAAGACCTTGTTTTTAAATTTTTTTTTAAAACTTTTTAATTGGGCCCTTTCAAAAATTTAAATTTTAATTTTAAATTGTGAAATATATAAAAAAATTAACAAAAAAAGTCAGAAAGCGATAAAAAAAGTTTTTAAACCCTTTAAATTTTTTTCTAAAATTTTTTTGAATTTTGGGGTTTCCGGGCCAAACTTACTTTTTAAATTTTCCAAAACCCCATTTTTTTGTGGTATATGTCTTGAAATTTTTTGCAGAAAAAAAATTAATTATTGTCTTAACAAAAGGGAAAGGGTTTTTTGGGGGACTCCCTCTTTTCCCATTTTTTTGCGGGTTCGAATTTAAAATTTTTTATGTTCAATTATTTAGGAAGTACCCTAAAACCCTTTATATTTTTTTGGGGGATAAAAGAAAAGAATAAAAAAAAGTTGGGGAATTTTGGGCCTTAAAAAGTATTTTTTAACTTAAAAAAATTTTTTTCCAAAAACCCCCCTGGGGGGAAAAAGGGAAAGAAAAAAATGTTTTTTTTAAGTTAGGTATCTTCAAAATTTTTTTAAAAAAATTTAAAATTTTATAAAGTGGTTTTTAAAAAAAGGGATTTCCCGTTTAAAAAAAAGGGTTAGAAAATAAAAAAAAAAATCAAAGAAGAAAAAAGGTTTTCGCACTGCGAGGTGAAAAAACCATAGATGTTTGGAAAACGAATGTTTGGATTTCTGAAAAATGTTTAAAAGCAAAAAAAGGGATAGAAATTTAAATTTCTCCCCCGGTTTGTATTTATTTTATGCTAAAAATTTTAATTTATATTCCCAAATCAGTGAAATGTAAGAAAAATTTTAAATTTTGGGGGTTTCCTATGTTCGAGTCTTTTTTCGGGGCAACAAAACGGGGGTTTTTTTGGGTTTTTTCGGTTTAACTGACAGGATATGAACACCTTAGTTTAAAAGATGTACAATCAAAAAAATTTTTGAAAAATTGCCCAAAAAATTGGCGGTGAAAAATTTTTAAAAAAATTTTTTTCCCTATTTTTAGCTCAGAGTCACATGACGTCATAGGGTGCTGAAGATGCTTTTGTTAAAAAGTAAAAAACTTTTTTGTAAAAAACTAAAAAATTTTTTCATTTTTTGAACAACTGGCATCATGTCGAAATAACCCCCCTAAAATAAAAAAAATTTAAGAAGTATGTTTGACGTCACATGACGCATTTGACGTCAGGGACTCTAAATTTTTTAAAAAGGAAATTTAAAAAAAGAACTGCAAACTGTGTTTTTTTCCCCAACTTTTATTTCATCCTGAAGCTCTTTAATCCAAAAAAAAAAATTTTTTTAGGTCCTATGTTCAAATTTTTTTTTTCCCCCCCACAAAATTTTTCCCCGGTATTTCGGAATTTCGGTTAAAAAATTTTGATAGGGAAAACCCTTTTTTTTAAAAAGATGTACAATCAAAAAAAAATTTAAAAAGGGAAAAACCGGGGACCAAAAAGGGGGCTGTAGGGGCGCAAACACCATTTTTCCTATTTTTAGCTGGGGAGTCATGTGACGTCTAGGGTGTAAAATTTTTTTTTTCCCCCTTTTTTTTCAAACCCGAATTTTTTTTTTGGGGTTTTCAAATTTCCCCAAAAATTTTTTAAAAAAAGGGGTTTAGGGAAAAAAAAAAAAAATAAAAAAAAAAAAAAAAAAAAAAAAAAAATTTGGGCTTATGAGTCACTTGTTTTTATATGACGTTCCGCCCCAAAAAAATTTGTAAAAAAAAATTTTGGGCAGAACCCCCAAATGTGTAAGTTTAAAACTTTTATCTCATCCTGAAGTTTTTTAAAATTTCCAAAAATGAAATTTTCGGCCCTATTTTAAAAATCTTTTTTTAGCCACGAACTTCGGTTTTTTGGGAATTTCGGTTAGCTGAGGGAAAACCCCCAAAAACCTTTGATTCAATTTTTTCCTCTGTGAAAATTTGAGAAAATCCGACCAAAAATGAGGGCGGGGGGGAGCGCGAACACCTTTTTTTCATTTTTTTTTGCTGGGGGGTTTGGGGGGGGACTTCATGGGTGCTGAAAATCATTGAAATAAAAATTTCCCCTTCACGTGCTTTTAAAGCCATAAAAATTTTTTAGTCCTAGGTCCATTGCAAAATATTAAAAAAAATTTTTTTATTTAGGAAGAAGAAAAAAAAATTAAAAATAATAAACAGAAAAAAACCCAATAGGATTTTGTTTTAGGAAAAAATTTCCCCAAAAAAAAATAGACTTCTTTTGTTTTAACAAAAGATGGGGCTTTCTGCACGCAAACCTAAAAAAACCGGGTTTTTTTAAAAATTTTTTGGCAAAATAAAATCCTGCAAAAAAAAAGGGGTGAAATAAAAAAACTTTTTGTGAAAATTCCACGTAATCCGTCCTTAAGACGGCTATACGGGCGGGATTTTTTTGGGGTAGTTTTTTTTTTGTTCAAACGTCATGTGATTCAAAAAAAATTTTTTTTAAACTTTGGGAATCAAATTTTTTTAAATGATTACCTACATGGGGAAAATTTAATTTTATTTGTCAAAAAAACCCCTTTGCAAAATGATTTAAATTGAAAATCAAGTAATCGGAAATTTTTTACTTTTTGGGGTTTGGCCTTCTTTGCTTTTCATCTTTACAAAAAAAAAAGGAAAAAAACCAGAGAGGAAAAAATCTCCCCAAAAAAAAAAAAATTTTCTTTCAAATTTAAAATTCGATTTTATATGTTTTTGAAATTTGAGTCCTTAGTTCGAATCTTGGATTGCCATAAAACCTTAGTTCTTTTAAAAACTTGAAAAAGTATAAAATTTTTCCCGCACAATGAGATCTAATTATACTTCTGGAAAAAAATTCCCCTGCAAATTTTTAAAAAAATGACGGCTGTACGGGGGGGGCAAACTTTAGTGTTTTTTTTCGGGTTTTTAGTATGTGAGTATATGAAAATTTTAATCATTGAATCAAAAAAGTTAATAAAACCTACTTTGGGGGCATTTAATTTTCATTGTCTATAAACCCCTTTTAAAAAAGGGGAAATTTACATAATAATTCCCCGGGAAAATTTTACAACTTGATGCTTTTTTTGCTTTTTTTTGGGGGGGTTCTTTTTTAAAAATCCCAAAAAAAACCCCAGAGCGTAAAAAGCTCCCCCAAAATATCAACTTTTATTCATCTAAAAAACGTTTTTACGTTTTTAAAAAATTTTACGCCCCTTTGGGTTTGAATTTGGTTTTGCCAAGAACCTTTTTTCTTTCGAATTTTTTGGAAAAATTATATATTCTGCAATTTTTTGGGGGCCCAATATTAATTCTGTAAAAAATTTTTCCCTGCCAATGTCCTTAAATAAACGGCTGTCAGCGGTACAAACTTTGGTAGCTATTTTTAGTTCTGAGGGGAAAGTGACGTCATATAAAAAATTTTTTAAACTTTTGGGAAATTTTAAATTTTAAAATTTTTACCTACATGGGGGCTTTTTTTTCATTCAAAAAAACCTTTGCAAAATGAGAAAAAATTGGGGGTTAAAAAAAATGGGAAAAATTTATACAACTTGATAAAGTCATATGACGTCATAGGGGCTTTTATCTTTAAAAAAGGAAAAAGGGGGGAAAAACAGAGATTTTTAAAAAGGGTCCCCAAAAAAATCACTTTTATCTAATCTAAAAAAAAAATTTTTACGTTTTTGGAAATTTGACGTCTTGGTTCGAATTTTGGGGTTCGCCATAAAAACCTTTTTTTTTCGAATTTTGGGAAAAAAAATTTTAAAAATTTTGCAAAAATTTTGGTTTTTAAATATAACTTCTTTTGAAAATTCCTTTTCCCAAAACCGTCCATAAATAACGGTGTACAGCGCGTACAAATTTTGGGAGCTTTTTTTAAATTCTGACGTCATGGGGGGGGTCATATAAAAAATTTTTAAACATTAAAACTAATTTTTAAAATTTTTTTTACTTAGGACTTTTAAAATTTTTAAAGGGGCTATCCCCCCTTTTCAAAATGAGTAAATTAAATTAAAAAAACCCCAAATTCTATAAAACCTTGAGGGGCGTCTTTTGACGTATATGAGGGGTTTTTTTTTTACAAAATGAAAAAGGAAAAAAAAAAAAGGGGGAATAATCTCGCCAAATATAACTTTCTTTCTAATTTAGAATCGATTTTTTTTGGTTTTGAAATTTGCCCCCCCTTTTTGGTTTAAAAAATTTTTGGGGGATTCGCCATAGAACCTTAGTTCTTTTGAATCTTGGAAAATTTTTTATAATGGGGGAAAAATGAGGTCTTAATTTTTTAATTTCTGTGAAAATTCCATGAAAAACCCGCCCATAAATGACGGTTTTCAGCGCGTAAAATTTTTTTGGGTTTTGTATTTTAAGTTTGACGTCATGTGACGTTGTGAAGAAAAAAAAAAACTTTTTCCAAATACCATTGCTTCATGTGTCGGTTAAATAGAATTTTTTTTTCCTCCCCCTTCGGCTTTTTTAAAAAAAAATAAAAAACAAAAAAAGGGGTTTGGGAAAAAAAAAAATAATAATTAACTAGACTTTTTTGTTTTGAAAAAAAAGTTGGGCTTTCTGCACAAAAAACCCCATAAAAAAAAATTGGGGGGGGGGGTTTTTAAAAATTTTTTGGGAAACCCCTATACCCCCGGCAAAATGAAGTGTAATTTAAAAATTCGGTGAAAATTCCCCCCCAACCCCCCCCAAAAAAAGACGGCTGTGCGCGCGGATTTTTTTGGGTTTTAGCTTTTTTAAGTTTTGATGTCATGTGACTCAAAAAAAAAATTTTACTCATTAAGTCTTAATGAAAAAGTTTAAAAAACTTTGGACTTTAAAATTTTCATTGTTATAAAACCTTTAAAAACATAAATAAATTGACTTTGGGGGAAAAATCGGAAATTTTTTCCCCCCAAAAATTTTTTTTTTTGGGGGGGGAAAACCCCCAGGGGGATTTCATCTTTAAAAAATGAAAGGGAAAAAAACACAAAAAGGGGAATAAGCTCGCTAAAAAAAAAAATTTTCTATCTCATCAAAAAATCGTTTTATACTTTTTTAAAGTTTGACGTCCTTGGTTCGAATCTTGGATTCGTCAAAGAACCTTAGTTTTTTCGAATTTTGGAAAAATTTTAAAAAAACCCGGCACAATGGGGTAATTTAAATTCGGGAAAAATTTTCCATCCCAAAAAAATAAATGACGGCGTACGAGCTGAAAACTTTGGTAGTTATTTATATTTTCTGAAGTCATGTGACGTCATATGAAAATTTTAAAATTGAAAAAAAATTTTTCCGATTAGGGAAAAAAAAAATTTTTAAATTTTCTTGTCGGGAAATTTTTTGCAAATGAGAAAATGGCAAAGAAATCGGAAATTTTTTTAAAACTTGATGGAGTCATATGGGGACAGTGACGTTCTTTTTTTAAAAAAAAAAAAGGAAACACAGAGTATTAATCACGCCAAAAATCAACTTTCTTCTTATCTAAAAACGATTTTTTTTTTTTTGGGGAAATTTTGGGGGGCCCCCCCTTGGATTCGAATCTTGGATTCGCCAAGAACCTTTTTTCTTTCAAATCTTGGAAACCCTTTTTTAAAATTCCTGCACAATGGATCGTAATTTTTAAATTCTGTGAAAATTCCCCCCCAACCCCCGGGGCCCAAAAATGGGGGGCTTCAGCGCGTCCAAATTTTGGAGCTTTTTTAGTTCTAAAGTCATGTGCGTCATGTGAAGATAAAAATAATTTTTCCAAAATGCCATTTTTCGGGTGTCTGTTGAAAAAAATTTCTTTGCCCTAGCCTTTTCAGCTTTTTAAAATGAAATAAAAAAAAAAAAAGGGGTTTGGGAAAAAAAAAAAAAATTTTTAATAAAAGACAAAAAAAAACCGGGGGGCTTTCTAAAAAAAAGCAGAAAGCCCTAAAAAAGGGGGGAAACCCCAAACCAAAAGGTCTTTCTGCGGAAAGCAGAAAGCCTAAAAAAAAAAACCCCAGAAAAAACCCCCAATGGGACTTTCTGCCTGTGGGGCAAAAAGTCCAAAATAATAAAAAAACAAAAAAAACCCCAATAGGATTTCGCCAAAAGGGCAGAAAATTTAAAAATTAATAAAAAAACAGTAAAACCCAAAATTATAAATTTCTGCCTGTAGGAAAAAATTCCTAATAAAAAAAAGAAGAATAGACTTCTTTTGTTCGGGGACAAAAGAAAGGGCTTTCTGCACTCCCAAACCATGTAAACCCCTCTTACTTATTAATTTTTTTTAAATCCCCCATCCCCAAAAAATTTAAAAAAAATTTCCCTCCGAATGGAAAAGTGTAGGTGCAAACATAAATAAATAGCAGGGGGGAAAACGGGGGATGTCATATAACTTTTAATTTTAAAAATTTTTTAAAATCATTGCTTTTTCCCAAAAAAGGGAAATTTTTTTTTCTTTTTTTTCAGTTAAAATTTTTTTAAATTTTTAAAATGACAATGAAAATGTGAAATCTAGCTTTTTTCAAATTAAAAGGGGCATAACTCCTGACCTAATATCAATTAAAATTTAGCGGGGGCAAAAAGGGGTTGGGGGCCTTGGGTTTTTACAGTTTTTTCTAAGATTTGACTGGTGCCCCTTTTTTTGTTCATGTGATAATTTTCGAACTCACCCCAAAATTTTAAAATTTTGAAAAACTTTTTGGGCCCAAAAATTTTTTTTAAGTTTGGGGGGAAAACTGTGGGGCCCCTTTGAAAAAATTAAAAAAGGTTTTTTTTTGATTTGATCGGGGTTTCCCTTTTTTTTATCCCAGGGGGCCCCAAAATTTCCCAAAATCTTGCAAGATTTTTTAAAGTAGCAAACCCTTGATAAAAAATTTTAAAAATTGGGCCAAAAATGTGGCCTTTTAGATTTTTCAAAAGGGTTTTTTTTTAAGTTTTTATTTTATGACGTATTTTTTTCCCCCCCAAAAAATTAAAACCCTTTTTTTAAAATGTAAAAAATATGTAGACAAACACCCTGATTTTTTTTAAAGAAGTTTGGGGGTTTTAAAAAAGGGGCCCCTTGGGGGTTTTTTGCAAGTTTTTCTAAAGATTTTCCCTGGTGAAAGTTTTTGACCCTGTAACCAATTTGAAACTCATCTGGATATCATGTGGGAAAAAAAATTCCTGATCAAATTTTAAAAATTTTTTGGAAAAAAAACGGGGGCCCCTGTAGGGGTTTTAAAAATTTGTTTTTCTAAATTTTTAAGGGGGGAAAACCTTTTTTTTGGGCCCCCCATGCCCCCCAAATTTGAACTCACCCGAGTATCATGTAAAAGACATCCCCCCCAAAAAGATTCATGAAGATTGGGTTTAAAAAAATTTGTGGCATCTGAGTTTTTAAAAATTTTTTTTTCAAATTTTTTGGGGACCTGGTGCCCTTTTTTTTTTGCCCCCACACCCCCCAATTTCGAAACCCCCCCGGTATCATGTAGACAGACATCCCCCCCAAGTTTCATGAAGATTGGCCTAAAATGGGGGCCTGTAGAGTGTTCACAGTTTTTCTAGTTTTTCCCCCTGGTGCCCTAGTTTTTCCCCCCCACATGCCCCAATTTCAAAAAACATCCGGAACCCCCTTGTAGACAGCCCCCCCTGACCAAGTTTCAAAAAATTTTTGGGGCCTAAAACGTGGCCTGTAGAGTGTTCACAAAGTTTTTTTTTAGATTTGACCTGGTGGACCTATTTTTTCCCCCCTACACCCCCCAAAATTTTAAAAAATCATCCGAGATATCTTTGTAAAAAAAACATCCTGACCAAGTTTCATGAAGTTGGAAAAAAAAACACTATTTTACTTTTTTCTTATTTTTTTTTTAAAAATTTCCCTTTATATTAAGTTTTTTTTTTTAAAAAGCTAGGTACCGGGGGGAAAGGTTTTTTTTTTTTCCCCCAACAATTCCCTCGCTTCATAATTGTATTTTTTTTAAAAAACATTTTGGTAGCTAGGGGTTTTTTAAAAATTTTGGGATACAAAAAAAAGGGGGGGGTTTAAAATTTTTTGTTCTTTATGGGTTTTGTTTTTCCTTTTAAAAATTAAAAAATTTTTGGTCAAATTTTTTAAAATTTTTAAATATTTCCCCCCAAAAATTTTCATGTTTCTGTTATCTGGGGTGTTTTGTAATACATCAATACTTTTTTTTGGTCCAAAGTTCAAATTTTTGGGGTTTCAGCCATAGATCCTTGATCTTTTCAAATATTGCAAACGTAAAAAACCCTGACAACAAAAACCCCAAAAAATTTTTTATTATGTGAAAAAAATCAAGAAAAAGGGGCCAATATGGGGCTTTTGAGCGCTTTTAAAATTTTGTAGCTTTTTCGGGGATTTTAGGGGCATGTGAGTCAAAGGGGAAGGGGGAAAAAAATTTTTACGATCATCGGTATCATGTAGACAGACACCCCCGCCCAAAAATTTTTATGAAGTTTGGGGGTTTTAAAATGTGGCCTCAAAAAGGGGGGTTCCCCCCGGGGTTTTTTTAAGTTTTTCCCGGTAAAATGTTTTTGGCCCCAAGCCCAAAATTTTGAACTCATCCAGATATCTTTTGTAAAAACCCTCCTGCCCAAAAATTTCAGGTTTGGGGGTTAAAAAATTTTGGGGTTTTGATTGTTCAAAAAGGTTTTTCTAAGATTTGAGTGGTGACCAGTTTTTTTGACCCCACATGCCCCAAATTTTTAAACTATCCAAGCCCCTTTATGAAAACAGACACCCCGGCCCAAAAATTTTTGAAGTTTTGGGGTTTTAAAAATGTGGCCTTTTGGTGTTTAAAAGGGGTTTTTTTAAAAAATTTAAATTTTGGGGATGGGGTTTTTGGCCCCCCGGGCCCCAAATTTGAACTCACCCCAGATTATAAAACAAATTCCTTAAAAAATTTTCAGGGGCGTTTGGGGTTTAAAAAATTTTTTGGGCCCCTGATTTTCAAAAGGGTTTTTTTTAAGATTTGATTTTTGGTTTTCCCCAGTTTTTGCCCCCCCATGACCCAATTTAAAAAATCGTCCGAGATATCATTAGACAAACCCCGGGCCAAGTTTTAGGGAAGGGGGGCCCAAAAATGTGGGCCTCTAGAGTTTTTCACAATTTTTTTTAAAAATTTTTTAAATGTAAAACCCTTTTTTTTTACCCCACATGCCCCCCAATTTTTGAACTCCCCGAGATTTTTTTGTAGACAAACACCCCGACCAAGTTTATAAAAATTTGGGGGAAAAAAAGTGGCCAAAAAGTGTTCAAACCCAAATTTTTGACGAGGCGACATGACGCCCACGAGGGGGCAAAAGGAAAACCCGAAAAGCTCCCCGAGACAAGTGCTCAGGTGGCAAAAAAAAAAGGTTTATTTTTCCCAAAAAATTTCCTTTGGGTTTTATATTTAAATTTTCTGTTACGGGGGTTTAAAATTTTTTTGAAAGTTTTTTTTCAAAAAAAAAGGGGAAAAAAATGGGCCCCAAAAAGAGGGGTTTTTGTCTTTTTTTGCCCTTCGACAAAAAAATTTATAATTATGGCCCCATCTTTTAAAAAACTGCATCCATTAGAACCGCCTTGATACGCTAAAAATTTCCCCCTTTTTTTTGTTATTTTCAAAAAAAATTTAATTTTTTTTTTAGAAAAAAAAAAAAATCAAAAGATTTGGGACTAAATGCAGAAATGAATTTTAAAAAAAAGGTTTTTAAAAGAATTCTTTTCTCATCTAAAAATTTTTTAGGATTCCCATGTCCAATTTTCAAAAGGGGGGGTTTCCAAAATTTTTAAAAGGGCCTTTTTTTAATTTTTTCCCAAAAATTTTACTTTTTTTCATGTTTCAACTTTTTTTTTAACCCGGGTTTGAGATATAGAAAGTTTTTTTTAAAGGGGAAAAAGGCAAAAAATCGGCAAAAAGATGTTCGGGGCTATTATTGCTTTCGACAAAAGTTTAAATTTAATTTTTGGCCCCATCATTAAAATCTGTTTCATTAGAACCCTTTTATATGAAAAAAAAAAAGTATGTTTTTTTTAAAAAAAAATTTTTTGTTTTTTTAAAAAAAAAAGGGGGAAAAAATTTTTGATCGGGGGGGGAAAAGCGGGAGTGCATGAAAGAAGGTTTTACTGCATTCTTTTTTTCATTTTTTTTTCCTTTTTTATTAGTCCAATTTTAAAAAGTAGGTACCGTTTGAAAGGTTTTTCATTTCCCAAAAATTTTTCGCTTCATAATTTATTTCTTTAAAACACTTTGTTGCTACGGGGGTTTAAACCTTGGGGCATTGGGCCCAAAATCGGGGTTTTAAAATGTTCAAAATGTTTTTTTTTTTTGTTTTTAACTTAATGAATATTGGGTCAATCTTTAAAATTTAAACACAAAAGAACGGCCGGGGATTGATCTAAAAATTTAAAATTTTTCTCTTTTTTAAAAAAATCAATAATTTTGGTATAATTTGTTAAGTGCACTTGGGTTGCGCATTTTTGTTTTTCTAATAACTAAACCCCGATTCAACCCCGATCTTCAAAAACTAAATATCGTCAAAAAGGTTTTTTAAGCATACAAATTATCCCCTTGTGTCTCGATAAAATATTTTTTTTTTTTTTAGATTTTTAAGGCCGAAAAAAAAACCCCCTAATTTACAGAGACCTTGACCTTAGTTTTTTCCCGGGGGAAAGGGGGGGTTTTACTGATGAAAATTTAAAAAGGCCCCTTTTTTCCCCTTTAAAATTTAAAATTTTATGCAAAATCGGTAAAAAAAATTTTTTTTTCCCGTGCAAAAAAAACCCCTATTTTTTTGGATACAAAATTTGATAAACCTCAGGGCGTCATTTTTTTTTCAACGACGAAAATTTTTTCCCCAAAAATTAAAAAAAATCAATAGGAAAATTTTTCCCCCCAAAAATTTTATGTTTCTAGCTTATCTGGGGTGCTTCGTAAAAAAAACAATAATTTTCGGGGCCAAAAATTCGAAACTTGGTTTACCCCTAGTTTTCCCTTTCTTTTCAAATATTGAAAAAGATTTAATCCTGAAAAAACCCGAAACATAATATATAAATTTTTGAAAAAATCTATTTTAAAAGGGGAAAAACATGGGGGGCCCCGTAGAAGGGCGTTAAAAACCCCTTTTTTAGTTTTTTTTTACCTGACGTCATGTGATTTACATGAAAAAATTTTTAAATTAAATCGATCAAAACCCAAAGTCATGTGTTTTTTTTAAAAATTTTTATGCTTTTGTCACGGAAAACCCTTTTTTAAAATTTTAACCTCAAAAGGAAAAAAAAAGTAAAAAAATTTTAAAAATAATATTTTTAAAATTTGTTTAAAAAAAAGGTAGGACTTTCTGAAAATCGCTTTTTATAGTTATATATAGAAGATAAATTTTAATTTTGAAAAATTTTTTCCAAAATTTGGCCCCAAATTTTTTCTCCCCTATTTCTATTTAAAATAGCCAAAAAGAAAACATTTTTTTTAATTTTTAAATTTAAAAATCCCCCCCTATTTTGGGCCCCTGTAGTTTACATACTAAATTTATATTTGTCAGGGGCATGAAAAAAAAAAGAAACAGGGGTTTAAAAAATTTAAAATTTTTTAATTTTATCACCATGAATTTCATCACTCCAGCTCAGTTGTAACCTTTTTTAAAATTTTTTTCCCCCAGTGGGAAAGGGGAAATATTGAAAATTTGTATAGTGTTTTTCCCTTTTGACTCCTGAAAAAAGTAGTTAAACGTAATTTAGCGTTTTTTTGGGTGTTTGGGCTTCCGTTGTTTTTCCATAAATTCCTGGAATTTCGAACTTTGGTGTATTTTGAAAGGTAAAATCCCACCTACAAATGGGGGGGAAATTTTTAAAAATCGTTTTTTGCATAACAATGGTTTTTAGTGGTTCTAAAATGTTGGGGGGGGGTGTGAATTTTTTAAGGCTTGCAAATGCTCGCTTGCACTTTGTGTTGCAAAAAACGGTTTTTTCTTGTGCCCTTGTACATGTATTAACTTCAAAAATTATTTTGGAAACAGCAACATTCGACAAAAAAATCAAAAAAAAAAAATATATAGCCCCCCAATTTCAAATTTTTTTTTTTTTTTTTTTTTTTTTTTTTTTTTTAATCTTTTCGCAAGGGATTTAAGCTTTGGTGACCCCCGCGCGTGACCTTTTCCTTTTTTTTATGATGCATGATTTGAAATATCTTATTTTCCCGGGGGCTTTCTTAAAATGAAGTCCCCCTTTTTAAAAAATTTTTTCCGTTAGAAAAATTTTTAAAAATGTACAAAATTTTTTTGCATAAAAATTTTTAAATTATCTTCAGCGTTTTTTGAGAATTGACTGTTAAAAAACCCCCAAAAAAACAGCATATTTTCAGCAAAAATTTTTAATTTTATTTAGATTTTTTTGCCCCTTTTTAAAAAATTTTATTGCATAAACCCCTTTTTAAAAAAAAAAAAATCTTTGGGAAAAGTCCAAAATTTTTTAGCTTTAATTTTTATTTTTTAAAAATAATTTTACAAAAATTTGAATTTTTTGAGTTTTGGCAATTTTTTGCGTTGGGTGAAATCAAAATTTCCTCACGTGCCTAATAAACCCCCCAAAAAATTTTATCGTCCTAGGGAAATTTTCAAAAAAATTAAAATAAAAAATTTAGTTAGGAAGAAGAAAAGAATAATTAATAAACAAATGCCCCCCCCGTGCGTCATTTTGAAGTTTTTTTTCAAAATAATTGTTAAAAAACCCAGAGGACCCACTAACTGACAAAAAATTTAACTTTCTATCTCAAATAGGAAAAGTTTTTTTAAGCATTTAAATATTGACGTCATTGGTTTTTAAACTTGGGGTCCGCCAATATGTTTTTGGGGGTTTTTGAATTTTTTAAAAAAAAAAAACGGTATACACAATAAGAAAATTTTAAAAAACACACTTGTGAAAAATTTTATGGGGAAAAAGGGCCCCCCAATAAAAACCCGGGGGGGTTTTACAAACTTCTGTAGTCCCCAAATTTTTTAAAGTGACGTCATAGGCTTCTGAAAAACATTGAAAAAAAAAATTTCCGCGGGGTTAAAAAAAATTTTTCATTTTAAAATTTTTTTTTCCCTTCGACAATTTCAACAAATAGAAATATCTTTTAATATTTTTAAAAAAAAATTATATATAATGACGTCACGTGAGTCTATGTCGTTTTTTTTTTAAAAAATTTTTTTAAAGACTCTTAGAGACCTTTTTATGACCAAAAAATCCCCTTTTCTTTTTTAAAAAAGGGGCGATTTTATATCTTTTTAAAAATTTTGGGGGCCTTTTGGTTAAAACTTAATTTTTGCTATAGAACAGGGGGCTTTCGAATTTTAAAAAAAAGGGCCCCCGGGGTGGCAGAACTAGAACTTAATATCCCCAAAAATTTTCTGAAAAATTTTTTGAAAATGGGCCCCCTTAATAATGGCTCTGGACCGTGTTCAAACTTTGAAAATAAAATTTTAAATGTGACGTAAAAGGGGCGTCAAGGCTTCTGAAAAATCTTTGGGGAAAACGAAATATCAGATCTGAAGCATGGGGGTTTAAAAAAATTTTTTGCCCTTCAAAAAAAATTTAAATTTTGAAATAATTTGTTAGAATTTTAAATTTATTATATATAATGACTTTGTGGGCGTAAAATGACATTTATTTTCACAAAAAGTTTAAGACTCCCCGAGACCTATATACTGAAACCCCAATTTTTATTTTTTTTAAAAACAAATAGGACCGATTTTATAAAAATTTTAAAAAATTTTGCCCTTTGGGTTTGGGGAAAAATTTGGGAAACGCTATAGAACCATGGACTTTTCGAATTTTGAAAAACCCCGGGGGCCCCGGGGGGGGAACTAGGGGAATTTAAAAATTTAAAATTCTGGGGGAAAAATTTTTAAAAAATAAAATTTCCCCGGGTTTTTTTTAATTTCAATGGGGTTCCCGGAAAACCGGGGAATTTTTAAAATTTTTGGGGTTTTTTTTAAAATTTTCCCAAGGGGTTTGGGGGGGCGGGGGGAAAAATTTGGGGGGGGGGGTTAGGGGGACCCCTGGGGGAAACATTTTGGGGAAAAAACGGGGGGGGGGGGGGGTTTTGCCAAAATTTTAAGGGCCCCTTTTTTTTTTTTTTTTTTTTTTTTTTTTTTAATTTTTTTAAATTTTTTTTTTTTTCCCTTTTTTTTTTTTTTTCAAAAAAAGAAAAAAACTTGTTAATTTTAGAAATACAAAAATTTTTTTTAATGGACGTCAGTGAGGGTTTTTTTGGGGGAAATTTTTTTCACCAAAAAATTTTTAAAAAAATTGGGGGACCTAAAATACTGAATAAATATCAACTTTCTATCTTTTAAAAAAGGGCAGATTTTTTTAAGCATTTTTTAAAAAATTTTTTTACCTTTGGGGTTTTTAAAAATTTTTGGGGGTTTTTTATAGAACCATGGACTTTCGAAAATTTTTTTAAAAAAAAAACCGGGATTTTTCAACTAGAACCCCTTTAAAAAACACAATCTGTGAAAATTTGATGAAAAAAAAGGTTCACAAAAAAAATGGCTGTAGCCCGGGGGAAAACTTTTGTGGGATATTTCAAATGTGACGTCATATGACGTCCTAAAAAAAAAGGGGGATGAAAATCATAGAAATTTTAAAATTTTTTCGGGGGCAAGTAAAAAGCCATTAAAAAAATTTTTGGCCCTGGGACCCTTTTTTAAAAAGCTTAAAATTTTAAACTCAGTTTGGAAGAAAAAAAATAAGAAGGGGAAAAAAAAAAAACACTAGATTTCATTGTTTTTTCGATTTATGGATTTCTGCCCCCCATTGAAAAAAAAAAAGATTAATTCCGTTAGAAAGGGTTTTTTTTAAATTCCCTTTCCTTTTTTTTTTTTCGTATGGCTTCTTTGCATGAAAATTTTTGGGAAAAAAAACCATATTCCAAAAAAAAAAAAAAATGGTGTTTAAACAAAAAATTGAGTCCCCCACCGGTGAGGTGCATTAAAATTTTTTCCAAATTTCCCCGGCCCAAAACCCCCAATTTTTTGGGCCCCAAAAAAAAAAAGGGGGTTTTGGGTTTAAAATAAATGTAAGGGAATATTTAAGTTTGTCCATTTAAGCAGATTTAAAGTAGGGGTTGTTGTCTCTGCTGTGCCATATACAAAATTTTTGGGGGGCAAGGGGGGAAAGCAAGAAATAGAATTAATAATAGTTAGCTTGCCTGATCCCCAAAAAATTTTTTTTTGGTCTTTAGTCTTGTTGTTTAGAATTTAGGGGAAAAATTTACTCTGCATCCCACCCTGACTATAAAAAATGCCCCTTTTAAAAATTTTTTTTAAAATTATCGCGGTGCGTGATCCCCTTTTTTTGGGGCCCCCTTTTCACTATTTCCGTTTTCCTTTGCAACCCCAATTTTTTGTCAAAGGGGAAAAAAATTTTTAAAAAAAAAGTGCATAATCTACATATTCCTTTTTGTCATATACCCAAAAAATTTATCAAAAATTTTGTTGCTTAGTTATAAAGTTTCATGGGTTCCCATTTTTGCCATATTTTCACTATTTCCATTAAATAGCAACAACAATTTTAGTTGAAGAACAAAATAAAAACAACGTGCATAATCGACCATTGCCATCTAGTTCCAAGTAGTTTCATCAAGTTAACTTCCCTTAGTAATAAAGTTATCGGGGATTCCCTTTTTTTTGCCATATTTTCCTTTTTTCCGTTCCATAGCAACCACAATTTTAGTCGAATAAAAAATAAAAACAATGGCATAATCTACACATTTGCCATCGAGTATAAACCAAGTTTATAAGTTAGTTGTTAGTTATAAAGTTATCGCGGGATCTTTTTTTGCCATATTTTCACTATTTCCGTTACCATAGCAACCACATTTTAGTCGAATAAAATAAAATAAAAAAAGTGCATAATTACACATTCCCATTAGTCTAAACCAAGTTTCATCAAGTTAGCTTGCTTAGTTATTAAGTTATCGCGGGTCCAGATTTGAGCGGAAGACAGACGGACGGACGCGGAGGGCAAAACCTATAGTCCTCTCCGGTGTGAACACCGGTAGGGGACTAATAAATCTTTATTTTGATATCGCTTTCTTTTTAATTGACAATTTTACTTTTTAGGTACCAAAAAAAGGCCTGAAATTCCATTGTAGCATTTTTGGGTTAGTTTTTTAGGTTTCAAAATATAAAAAAATTAACTTAAACCTCTTAATTGGATATAATTTTTTTTTTTATTTTGTGTACATTCGGGGAATGAAATAGTAAATCAAACATGAATAGAATCGTCGACGCGTGTAGACTGTGAGTAAAAATAAAATTTAAAACACTTTTTCATACGATCGAGACGATGTTTTACACAAAGTTATAAATTTTGCGCTTTTAGCTAATGCCTAGGCCCAAATTCAGGATTTTTACTCCCCGTCTTGATAGGACCATTCCGATTAAAATGTTTCAAAAGTCTGATCAAGTCCTGTGATTCGTGGCTGGAAATTAAAAAAATTTTTATTAAAATTTGTAAAACATTTATTTAATCACGACAACAATCAGATTTGTTCAGGAGGCTCCCGCCCCACCCGTTTCCAGCAGAATTCGTCCCGATTTTTTTCAATTACATTTCGCGGAATGAAAATAGTAAAGTAAAGTGAAGTTCGTAGAATTTGTATTCCGTAATAAAAAAAAATTTTTTTGGGATTATGGGGACTATTTTTTCGAATTTTATTTTTTTAATCTGAACTTAAATCCTGTGATATTTATTTCAATTTAAAAAAACATTTACAGACAAGTGAATTTATATTAAGTCTTTAAAAATTTATTTTAAACAAGAAAATTACAAGAAAAAGGGATTTTCTCCTTTCTGCCTGGGTTTTTTCTTTTTTTCAACGCCCGAATAGTCAGCCCTTTAATAATTTAAAATTTTTTCGGTTTGATAGATTGCGGGAAAATAACGCCAATATCGCTGACCAATTTCGCAGCGTTAAATACCGAATCATCCCAAATGTACTGCGCTGCTGGTCCAGGTTGTTGGTTCCTTTTTCGGATTCGATATATTTCAAAAAAAATAAAAATACAAAGGAGGATTATTTTACGAAATTTTGTATTTTTCGATAGAGAAAATTTTTATTTGAGTGTTTTGTATGTTAACTTCTAAAATTTATTTGAATGATTTGAAAAAACGGGAGTTGAAGCGAGGCGACCCCTGAAAAGATTTTCCACCCCTTTTTGATAGTTGTATGTACGTGTGTGTGTGGTTTGTTTGGTGTTTGTGGGTGTGTGTGTATGGGGCAAGTCCTGTGGCCTAGGTCACCATTCCGGATTTTTACTTCCGTCCTTGATAGGACATTCCGATTAAAATGTGTCAAAGTCTGATCAAGATCCTGTGATTCGTGGCTGGAAAATTAAACTTTTATTAAAATTTGTAAAAAAATTTTTTTTAATCACGACAACAACATTTTGTTCAGGAGGCGTCCCCTCCAGCCGTTTCCAGCAGAAAATTTGTCCGATTATCCGTTCCCCAATCCATTTGATCCCATACAGCAGAAATTTTTCACGAAAATAGTCACGATTGTAATCCGACTAGACAAAATCGGCTGAGTTTCCCGAATGGTACGGGCACCAAATGTCGGAGTTTTTGGCCGACCTTCCGGACCATTCCCGATCCGTAGGATTGTTACGAAAAATATACGACTGCGTTTTTAGACATGATAGGGGCATTGAGGATAGTAATCCGACTTTCGCTTTTGTGTCGTTTGCGCTGTCTGATTCAAACGGGAGCCATAATGACACTGTTGTGAACGCCGGGATTACAGACAAATTAGCTTTTCAGCGTCTTGAACGGATGAATGTGTTTATCATTTTTTTTTAAAAGTCTTTAATTTTACACGTCTTTGGGATTTAAAATGGCAATTAAATTCATTGTACTATAAAAATATATTTTCAAATTGGTTTTTCTTTATCATAAATTTGGAATTTGCTTTTTACAACATTTTCGATAGATGCAACAATAAAGTCGGGAAATTGCATTTTTTCAACAACGGGCTAAATGACATGTGTCAAAACGCTCAAAGGATTTTGGGTAACACAAGTTTCAACTGATATTCATAAGTAACGTAAATAAAATGATTTGAAAAAATTAAATCATTGTTTAACAATTGTTTAATTTGTTTTGTTTGTTTTGGTTTAACGTCCCACCGACAGTATTTCAGTCATTTGGAGGGCGATGTCTACTTAATGCAGTTTTAGGGCTGCCACACTGCGTATAAGGCGTTAGACATTGTGGCATGATAAAAACCCAGTCACATTATCCTGATACGGGCCAACCAGCCTGCAACTACCTTATTGTAAGTGTAAGCAAGGGGGGCCCAAAAAACCCGTACCTTTTTTACGACTTTGGTATCGAAACCCACGACCTCCCCCTCCCCAGGCGGACGCTCTTAAAACTCGGCCCACGGGAACGGTACACCTTTTTAGTAGTAATATCAATATGATATAAGTAAAAAGTTTTTTTTTCAATTTATTATGACTAATACATATCTTGTAAACTTACATTTTCCGAAAATGCTTCAATTAAGGTGAAAGCGAAAGTAGGATAATTTTATGAAAAATTCTTACAAATGGCTTTATATTCGTATTTTTTATGTAACTTCCTTATTTCTTGATCAATTTCAAACTCTAGGTGCCAAAATATCGTCTTAAAATTCTCTACATCTCACTTGCTTAATGTAAAACTTTTTTCTAATGATTTTAAGATATAAGTCGTAAAAATTCTGACATGACGGCAAAATCGCTGAAATTCTATATGTTTAATTTTTTATTTTTGATGTTACTTCCTTAACTTTGATCAATTTCAAAACTTAAGGTACCAAAATAATCGTCTTAAGATTCTCTACATTTCATTCGCTGAATGTGTTGACTTATTTCATATGGGTTTTAGATATAAGCTTGAAATCTTTTAAACATAACGACAAATCGCTGAAATTCTACATGTTTAAATTCTTATTTTTGATGTAACTTCCTTATACTTGGATCAATTTCAAAACTTTAGGTACAAAATAATCGTCTTTAAAATTCTTACATTTCACACGCTTTATCTATAGGATATTTTTTAATACTTTTTGAGATACAAGCTCTTAAACCTCTTGAAAATGAAAAAATCACCAAAGCTATATGCACGAATTTCGTTTTTTTTCCCCATTACTCCATGAATCTTAGGTCAAATCATTAAACTTTAAGCATCAAAAGAACGGCCCAAACATTGCTCTACAAATAATATTCATAATATCTTCAAAAATCAAAAGGTTTCGAGATATAAACTGTTAAACACACTGAGGGTTACCGAATTTTGTTTTTTCCGCCATAACTCAACCGATTCAACCCGATCATCAAAAACTAAATATATCTGAAAGGTCTTTCTAAGCACTACAAATTTACGCATAGTGTCTCGATAGATATATTTACCGTTTTTCAGATATTTAAGGCCGAAAGAAAAACCCGATAATTGATATATGACCTTGACCTTTGGGATTTTCCGGAAACGGAAGTGACATGGCTCTATAGATTCTAATACTGCATCTTCAGACAAAATTTCAAGTAAATCATGCAAAAAATAAAGCCTACAGGGCTTTAAAAACGTTAAGTTTTAATACGAAGTTTTAAGGAGCATTATGACGTCATGTGACGTCATTATGGCGTTCATCTTTTCAGAATTTTATAGAAGATCTGGAAACTAATATTCAGCCCAAATCTCAGCTTTCTAGCTTTTCTGGAAGCGAATTTTATACGCATTTGAAATTTGAGGTCATTAGTTCGAATCTTGGATTCGCCATAAACATTTGCCTTTTCGAATTTGGAAAAAACGGACACGGGATGCACAACTAGAGCCTAACATACACATTCTGTGAAATTTTGATGAAAATCGATCCAGAAATAATGGCTGTAGACCGCGTACAAACTTTTTCACCTGACGTCAAATCTGACGTTATCTGACGTCATATGAATATACAATTCATTGCATCCGAAAGTCATGGTTTGAAATATATGCCATAAAATTTTCATTGTTCTGAGTCAATGGCAACACCTCGAAATTAACACAAATATAAGAGGAAGAAAAAAAGAATAAGAAGAAGAAGAAGAAGCAGAAGAATAATAAAAAAACAGTACAAACCCAATATGACTTTCTGCCTGTAGGCAGAAAGTCCTAATAACAAACCCAATAGGACTTTCTGCTTTAGGCAGAAAGTCCTAACTAGACTTCTTTTGTTCTGGACAAAGAAAGGGCTTTCTGCACTTCAAACCATGTCAAACCTGATCATACTTATTTTATTTTTACACCATTTTTAAAAATTGAAGGAAATCCGTCCCGAATTGACAGCTGTAGAGTGCAAACATAAATGAATAGCAGAGGAAATCTGTGATGTCATATAACATAATTTAAATTTTAAAGTCATTGCATTCAAAAGGGAATATGTGGCTTTGTTTTCAGTTATTATTTCATAATGCTAATTTTTCCAGAACCATCTTTAAGATAACTACAATAATATTCAATCCTCATGTTCTGCAAGGGAATGAAGTATCACTAGTCCTCTTAACATGCTAAAAAGGTATACGAGATTCCTTTTCTACGAAATATCACATGGGATCAACTGCAGAAGCACAAGGCATTTTTTCCAGAAATTCTTACTTTCATGCAACTATGATGTCCGATTTTAAAAACCCAGGTATGGTTAGAAAGGTCTTCTGAAATCAAACATGTACTTACTTTAGGTTTAAAACCTATTGTTTTTGCGATATATAAAGTTATTCCTCCCCCCAAAAAGGCAAAAATCGGCAAAAAGATATTCATGTCAACTACTACCATTCGACAAATAACTTAATAATGAATGGACAGATTATTAAGATCTGCATAGCATTAGAACCGCACTGCATCGTGATAAAATATTGTTCTTTATGATATTTTCAACAAGAGGGCCAAGGTGGCCCTAAAGATTCTCACCTGAGAAAAACTGTTATCGTTGCCTGTAGAAGTTATTAAATTATAGCATAGTTGTACTGAAGACATAATCCATCAGATTATTTATAATTCCACGAACTAAAGAGAGCCTGTTGTCGAAATTTGAAGTCAAACTTGACTCAAAAATTATGGCTTAAAACACACAAATTTAAACATCAAAAGGGGCATAACTCCTGACCTAATTGGCAGATCAGCCATTATCGAACTTGGCAGAAAGAATATGGCTATATACATTGTTCTAAAGATTGAAGATGATTATTTCAGAAATGAAGATGCTAGAGTGCAAATAAAGTGAAATATTACATTTTTATATATCAAAAAGGGGCATAACTCCTGACCTAATTGACATATATCAGCCATAATCGAACTTGGCCAAAAGAATATGGCTATAAACATTGTCATAAACGTTTGAAGATGATTCTTAAGAAATGAAGATGCTACAGTGCAAACAAACTAAAAATTGGCATTTTTTAATATGTAAAGGAGCATAAGTCATGACCTTATGGTCCGATATCAGCCATAATCAAAATTGTCCGAGATTTTATGGTAATAAACATTGTCATAAAGTTTGAAGATGATTGCTTAAGAAATGAAGATGTTAGAGTGCAAAGTGACAATGACAATGTGAAATCTAGCTTTTTTCAATATTAAAAGGGGCATAACTTCTGACCTAATAGGCCGATATCAGCCATAATCGGACTTGACCAAGATTTTATGGTAATAAACATTGTTTTATAGTTTGAAGTTGATTACTTAAGAAACGAAGATGCTAGAGTGCAAACAAACTAATTGTGGACGACGGACGGACGGCGGATTGAAGGACAGAAGGACGGACAATGGACATTCATCGATTCTTATAGCTCATCTTGAGCACATGTGCTCAGGTGAGCTTAGAATAAATTGTTTCTTAGAAAAAGCAATCAAGTGATTAGGACTAATTGCAGAAGTGCATGAAAGAACGGTATAAATTATTTTTTATTTCTCATCTAACTTCCTTATATGATGTCCAATTTTAAAAAAGAAAGGTCTTTATATTTCCAATATTTCACTTGTTTCATGTTTCAACTTTTCTGTTACGTGTTCTGAGATATAGAAAGTTATTTTTCAAAGAAACGGCAAAAAATCGGCAAAACGATGTTCATGTCTATTATTGCCCTTCGACAAATAACTATAATTAATGGTCCGATCATTAAAATCTGCATACCATTAGAACCGCATTGCATCACGCTAATAACACTGTTCTTTATATTATTTTCAAAAATTAATAGTTTCTTAGAAAAAAACAATCAAATGATAGGGACTAACTGCAGAAATGCATGAAAGAACGGTTTAAATGACTTCTTATTTCTTATCTAACTTCCTTATAGGGTGTCCGATGTCCAAATTTAAAACGCTAGGTACCATTAGACAGGCCTTTAAATTTCCAATATTTCACGTGTTTCATGTTTCAACTTTACTATTACGGGTTTTGAGATATAGAAAGTTATTTTTCAAGAAAACGGCAAAAGTCGGCAAAAAGATGTCCATGTCTATTATTTCCTTTCGACAAATAACTTTATAATTTATGGTCCGATCATTAAAATCTGCATATCATTCGTCATGAAAAAAACTTATTTTTCATGTAACTTCCTTATATTACGTCCAATTTTAAAAAGCTAGGTACCGTTAGAAAGGTCTTTTGATTTCCCACAATTCCCTTGCTTCATAATTGTATGTATCTTTAAACATTTTTAGATACGGGCGGTTAAACCTTGAAAAGCTAGGACCGTTAGAAAGGTTTTTCATACTTTTATTAACAAAAATCAATAATTATCGAGATATAAGTAGTTAAGTGCGCTTAGGGTTGCAGCATTTTTGTTTTTCTGCAATAACTCAACTGATTCAACCCCGATCTTCAAAAACTATATATCGTCTGAAATGCATTTCAAAGCACTACAAATTATACGCATAGTGTCTCGATAAAATATTTTTCGTTTCTGAGATATTTAAGGCCGAAGAAAAAACCGATAATTGACATGTGACCTTGACCTTAGCTATTTTCCGGAAGCGGAAGTGACTGATGACAATAAGAGGCTATGTTGCACCTTCAGTGAAAATTTTATGCAAATCGGTCAAAAACTTTGTCTTCCAGTGCTAAAAAACCGTATACTTTGGATTAAAAATTTGGTAACGCATCATTACGTCATTTTACGTCATATGACGTCAGTCAGAGCGGAAAGAAATCATAGTACACATGTTCTGTCCAGATTTCAAGTTTCTAGCTTATCTGAGTGCTTCGTAATACTTCAATACATTTTCAGATCCAAAGTCCTGAAACTTGGTTCAGCCATAGATCCTTGATCTTTTCAAATATTGCAAAATGTATATAATCCTGCACAACAAGAACATAATATATACATTCTGTGAAAAAATCAAGTAAATCGGTTTAATCATGACGGCTGTAGAGCGCGAACAAACTTTTGTAGCTTTTTTTAGCCCTGACGTCATGTGACGTCACACGAAGAAAAAAATATGTTGATCAAAAGCGCCAAAGTCACTGTGCATAATGTTAAAATTTCATGCTGCTAGCTCATCGGCAACCTGTTTTAATTTGAACCTCAAAAGGAAGAAAAAAGTAGAATAATAATAATAAGAAAAAACATAACAAACCCAATAGGTCTTTCTGCTTGAGGCAGAAAGCCCTTAATAAGAAAAAACATAACAAACCCAAAAGGTCTTTCTGCTTCAGGCAGAAAGCCCTAATAATAATAAAAAAACAGTACAAACCCAATCTGTAGGCAGAAAGTCCTAATAAAAAACAGTACAAACCCAATATGACTTTCTGCTTTAGGCAGAAAGTCCTAACTAGATGTCATTCGTGAAAACGAATGATAGGACTTTCTGCAAGCTGTGTTAATGCAAAAAGCAGGAGATAGAAGTTCCATGTAATGACTCACCTCTGGTAGTATTTCATGTTCATGCTGAACAATTGACATTATATTCCGCGAAAAATAAGCCTTTAGTTACGAAGAAAATCGAAATTTCAGCATCTGAAGCCTGTGTCATTAAATTTTCATACCCCTTCGAAAATTTCAACATAAAGAAATAATCCAGTAAATATTAGAAATACATTATCATATAATGACGTCACGTGACGTCATATGACGTTAATTTTCATAAAATCGTTAAGACTCCCAGAGACCTATATACTGACCAAATATCAACTTTCTATTTCAAAAAGGACCGATTTTATAAGCATTTGAAAATTTACGACCTTGGTTCGAATTTTTGAAAAAGGACACCGGATGCAAACTGAAATTAATATACACATCTGTGAAAATTTGATGAAATCGTTCATCAATAATGGCTGTAGACTGCGTACAAACTTTTGTAGCATATGTCAATTGTGACGTCATATGACGTCATAGACATATGAAATTCATAGAAATCAAATTTTCCTCACGTGACTAATAAGCCATACAAATTTCATCGTCCTAGGATTATTGCAACATAGAAAAAAATCGTTTAGTTAGGAAGAAAGTGTCGTGCCGGGCGTGTTTTTCTTGTGAGTAAAAACTACCGCCGTGCGACTGGGTTCGACTGGTACCTGGCTTGAGGTTGTCAGAAATACTAAATAGGGGCTTTGTTAATTCAGTAGATGGAGTATTTATTTAAAATATTGGATTTGAAAATATCTCTCAACACCAAAATAACAGTTCAGTTTTATTTGTTTTTATATACACAGATGGTTAGCGATTTTTGGATTTTATATCCAACAACTGACAAATGTGTAATAATAAATATATTTTTGAAACAATACAATAGAATCTAACTTCAAATTTTGATTACACAAATAAATCTACTTGAATTATGATTATATAAAAGTAATTAAAGCATGAGATAAAATCAAGGTTTCAGCCTAATGACAAATATTGACAAATATTGACAATACCAAATTTTACCAATAACAATAATTACCAATATTCTCCCTACAATGTATTTATATAAACTTAAAAAAATAAAGTACTGCTTTTCCCTAACGATTACCAAAAAATATCCAACAAGCTACACGTGGGTAAACTATGTCGATCTAGGTTTTACTAGATCGAGTTTACATGTGGGTTTATAAAGTTGGAGAATAAGATTTTGAATAGTGCCAAGATTAGCCAACTAGTTTTATTATAATATTTAAGAAAATACAAGTTCTACTAAAAGATTTAATTTATTGGTTCATATTGGATAATGGGGACTCATTGGTATACTTTTACCATGCATAAGAGGTACAAACCTCTTCCATATTGCTGGTCCTTCCTTAAAAGGAAGATCACTGTTTCTATACAGTCTGAGAGTCTAATCTACTCTGATTCAAAATACGCGGCGCCGAACTTTCTAGTAAGGTATGACATCATAACTGCGCGTGAGCTCGACGTCATCCTTATTACAAATAGTTAAATATAGGGAAAAACACCGAGTATTCCAAACAAACTAAAGGCATTTTCAATGAAGAAAACAGAGTAATACAAATGAAATATCATACAAAATGGCTGACTGTGGAAAGAAAGTGAAATGTCAAACATACAAATAAGGTAAATATTCAGTGTCAAAAGTTTACAATGATGAAATGATGAAAGCAATAGAGATAGTACATTTGTTTAACATTAAACATAAAGATTTCAGTCACATCATGCCTTATTCTCTTTAGGAAAAGGTAAGTAATGTTCGTTTAACAAAGTTTTTTGTTGAAATACGTTTACTGATTTTATGAATACAATGAAATGAGAGGTTTAACACAGTATAATACAAAAATTCATTTACTAGCTTTGTTAATGTATGAAAGTAATGTTGCCGGCATTAAAAAAGAAAGAATAATAATAATAAATTATGTAAAATAACGTCACGTGACGTCATATGACGTTTTTTTTTCTCATAATTGTTAGCCCACCCAGAGACCTATAACTGACAAAAATTTCAACTTTCTATCTAAAAATAGGACAGTTTTTATATGCTTTTTAAAAATTGACGTTTTGGTTCGAATCTGGATCGCCATAGATGCTTGGACTTTTCGAATTTTTAAAAACGGACACGGTTACACAATAAGAAAGTAATATACACATTCTGGTGAAAATTTGATAAAAATCGACCCATTAATAATGGCTCTGGACCGTGTACAATCTTTCGTAGTCAATTTCAAATGTTACGTCATATGACGTCATAGGCTTCTGAAAATCATTGAAATCGAAATATCAGCGTCTGAATTTTTGGGTCATTAAATTTTCATTCCCCTTCGAAAATTTTTCAACATATAGAAATACTCTTGTTAACATTAGAAATACATTATCATATAATGAGTCACAGGGACGTCATAGGGACGTTTATTTTCACAATGTTTAAGACTCTTAGAGACCTATATACTGCCCAAATGTCACTTTTCTGTCTAAAATAGGACTGATTTTTTAAGCATTTAAAAATTTACGACCTTGGTTGGAATCTTGAATTCGTTATAGAACCATGGACTTTTCGAATTTTAAAAAACGGACACCGAGATGCACAACTAGAACTTAATATACACATTCTGTGAAAATTTGATGAAAATCGGCCCATTAAAAATGGCTGTAGACGTGTACAATCTTTCGTAGTCAATTTCAAATGTGACGTCATTGACGTCGTAGCTTCTGAAAATCATTGAAATCGAAATTTCAGATCTGAAGCATGCGGCATTAAATTTTCATTGCCTTCGAAAATTTCAACGTATAGAAATAATCTTGTTTAGAATTAGAAATTCATTATCATAAAAATGACGTCACGTGACGTATATGCCCATTTATTTTCAAAAAATGTTAAAACTTCTAGAGACCTATATACTGACTAAATATCAACTTTCTATCTTAAATAGGACAGATTTTATAAGCATTTAAAATTTACGACCTTGGTTCGAATCTTGGATTCGTATAAAACCCATGGACTTTTCGAATTTGAAAAAAGGGGACAGGGGATGCACAACTAGAACTGAATAAAACACCAATCTGTGAAAATTTGATGAAAATCGATTCACAAACAATGGCTGTAGACCGCGTACAAATTTTGTAGCATATTTCAAATGTGAGTCATATGACGTCATAGGCATATGAAAATCATAGAAATAAAATTTCCTCACCTGACAAATAAGTCTTAAAAATTTCATCGTCCTAGGAGTATTGCAATATAGAAAAATAAGCGTTTAGTTGGAAAAGAAAAAAAAATAATAATAGATGTCATTCGTCTAAACGAATGATAGGATTTCTGCAACCTGCGTTAATGCAAAAAGCGGAGATAGAGTTTCATGTAATGACTCACCTTGGTAGTATTTCATGTTCTCTGAACAACTGACATTATTTTCCCGCGAAAAAAATAAAAAAAAAGCTTTTAGTACGAAAAAAAAAAAAAATAAGTAGTAGTAGTATGTTTATGACGCATATGACGTCACCATTAAAAAATTTTTAAGAAATTATGCAAAACTGCAAAACTGTGTAAGTTTCAACTTTCTATCTCATTCCAAAATTTTCTTAACCCTAAAATGAAATTTTTTTGGTCCTATGTTCGAATCTTACTTCAGCACAATATTCGGTTTTTGGGAAATTATGGTTAGTGACAAAATATTCACACCTTATTTTTCAAGATGTCCATCTGTGAAAATTTGAAGACAATGATCATAAATGGCGCAGTGAGCGCGAACACCTTTTTTTCACTGTTTTTAGCTTGAGTATGTGACGTCATGGGGTGCTGAAAAATTAAAATAAAAATTTCCTCACCCCCTAAAACCCCCATTAAAATTTCTGTCTAGGACATTGCAACATTTTAAAAAAAATTTTTATTTGGAAGAAGAAAAAAATAATAAAAATTAAAAAAAGACGTCCGGACTCATTTGACTTTTTTTTCCAAATTGTTAAACCCGAGACTCTAATGACAAAATTTAAAACGTTCTATTCAAATGGACGTTTTTTAAGCTTTAAAATTGGGCCCGGTTGAATTTGGATCCGTGTGTTGGGACTTTTCAATTTTGAAAAACGGCCCCGGTATACCATAAGAACGAATAAAAAAATTCTGTGAAATTTTGATAAAAATGGAAATTTTAAATAAGGGTTTTGGGACCGTGTACAAACTTTTGTGTTTTTTTTAAATGTGATCTTGAGTAAAGGTTCTAAAAAACATTAAAATCAAATTTCGTTTTTTAAGATTCATTAAATTTTTCATTGCCTTCACAATTTAAATAAAAAATATTTTGTTAAATTTTTAGAAAAAATTTCTAAATGCGTCACTGACGAATAAATTTTTTTTTTAAAAATTTTTTTTAAAAAATTTAAACCTTATATGAAAAATCAACTTTTATCTTAAATGGACAGTTTTAAAAGTTTTTAAAAATTTCGACCTTGTTCAATCTTGGATTCGCTATAGAACCAGGTTTTGGAATTTTAAAAAACGGACCCGGAAACCCAAAAAAAAGAAAAAATTTCACTTTTCTGTGAAAATTTGTAAAAAGGGGGCCCTTTGAAATAGTTGGCCGTGTACAATTTTTTTAGTAATTTCAATTGGTATTGAGTCTGGCTTTAAAATTTTAAAATGTTTTTCAGCATGAAGATAAGCTTAAATTTTGCACCCCTTCAAAAATTTCAACATAAAGAAATAATCTTGTTAGAATTAAAATTCATTATCATATAATACGTACTGACGTCATATGCTTTATTTTCACAAAATGTTTAAGACCCCAGGACCTATATCTCCCCAAATATCACTTTCTATCAAAAAAGGCCGTTTTTAAAAAATTTTAAAAATTACGACCTTAGTTCGAATTTTGGGAATCGCAAAAGAACCTTGGACTTTTGGAATTTTGAAAAAGGACCCCGGGTAAACAACGAATTTAATAACACATTCTTTTAAATTTTGATGAAAATGGTTTATTAAAAATGGTTTGGACCGCTCAAACTTTTTTAGCTTTTTTCCGGGGACCCTTTGACGTCTGCTATATAAAAATAGAAATCAAAAAAACATCTTTTGGGAGAATAAACAAAAAAATTTCTTTTCCCGGGGGGCCATATAAATTTAATAATGTGTTTAAAAATTGGGAAATTTTTGATGACGCATAGACTCACAAAACGTCTTTTTTAAAAAATTTTTTTAAAATCTGTCGGAGTCTATTACTGCAAAATATCAACCTTCTGTCCATTTGGGGACGTTTTTTATATATTTTCAATTTGACGTCCTTGGTTGAATCTTGCTTTCCCCAAGAACCTGGCTTTTCGAATTTTGAAAAACGGACACCGAGTGTACAAAAACGTAATTAACTTCTGGAAAATTTGATAAAAACGTTTTTTAATTATGCCGGCCGGTACAAATTTTTGTAGAAATTTGGGCCAAGGTGACGTCATAAGCGTCTAGGCATTTGAAAATTATAGAATTTTTTTAATTAGTATGAATAAAATCCCACAAAAATTTCTTCTCCTAGCGATTGAACAATGAAAATCCTTGAGGAAAAAAGAAATAATAATAATAACTAGATTTCATTCGTTGAACGAATGTGGGACTTTTGCTACATTTTTTTAAAACAATTAAAACTAAAAAAGTAAAAAGATATAAAAATTTCCAGCTTTAATTTGTTTTTAGGGCCATAACTTAAATAACTTTTGAAAAAAAAAACCTTTTTAACTTGGGGGTTTTGGAAAAAGAACTGAAAATCATTTTTTTAATCGATTTTTAACTTGGTTTTATTTTTATTCATGTTAAAAATCAAATTTATTTAAAATGCTTAAAATTCAAATTTTCATCCTAAAAATAATTGCTGAAGCCGAAAAAGCTTTGTAGACAGCGTCAAGTTTGATGTCATGTGACTCAAGGCATAAGAAAATAAATGAAATGAAATATTAAATTTTGAAATATCAATAATTTTTTCATGCTCCTTACAACTTTGCAACATATAAAATTTTTAACGCGTAATTTTTAAATTCTTTTTGCCTTAGACTTCAAATGACTTAACCCCCACAGAAATAAAGTTCAAGACTAATATTCAGTCCAAATTCAATTTTCTAAATCTCTGGAACGTTTTTAATGTTTGAAATTTGACGTAAGGGTTCGAAATTTGGATTCGCCTGAACCTTTTGTTTTTTCCAAAATTTTGAAAAAGGGAAACCCGGGGATACCAATAAGAGGTTAATATCTTCTATAAAATTTTGATGAAAATGGGCCCAAAAAATAATGGCTGTACACCGGTAAAATTTTTTGCCCACTAAAATCTTAGTGAAAAAATCCATTAAATGAATTTACTTGCTTCAAAGCACACGATTGATGTACCCATTAGATTTCCGGGCCCGGAAATAACAACATTTAAATAACGCGTATAATCAAAATTATTTTTGACCTTATGAGTCTATGACGTCATTGAGTTCTCTTCATAGAATTAAAGACTCTTGGGACTTATATACTTCCAAAATATAATTTTAATTTCTAACTTTTTGGAAACGATTTATAGTATTTGAAATTTGACGTCAATGTTCAATTTTTGGCCCGCCATAAAATTTTGCTTTTTAAATTTGGAAAAAGGGACAAGGAATTACAATTTAACTTTAACATACACACTGTGATATATTAATGAAATCGGCCCAAAATAATGGCTTAGACCCTACAACTTTTTTAGACGCGTCAATTTTTGCGCAAAAACGTCATTCAAATAAATTTATTGAAAGGGAAACATTTTCTATCTAAAGAAAATGCTTTTAAAATTTTTCAATGCCGGGGACGTAAAAAAATATAAAAATTTAAACACATAAAAATTAAATTACCTTTCCCCTCATGACGTCTCATGACGCAATACGTCATATATTCATTTTCAAAAATAAAAGTACCCTCGGTTTTATTCTTTCCAAATATCACTTTCTAGTTTTTTTGTAACGATTTTATCCATTTAAAATTTGCGTCAAGGGTTTTAAATTTTGGGTTTCGCCATAAACTATTCTTTTTCGTATTTTAAAAAGGGGACCCCGGGAAGGCACAACTGGCCCAACATAGCATTCTGAAAATTTTGATAAAAATCGGCCCAAAAAAAGGGCTGTAACCGCTACAACTTTTTTTAGACACGTCAATTGACGCAAAGCACGTCATGAAAAATGAAAATTATTGAAATCAAACTTTCTATCTAACAATGATTAAATTTTTAAGGTGCCAACTTGTAAAAATAAAAAAATTAACATAAATATTGAAATTACTTTCACCTCATGACGTCATATCGTCAATACTTTTCATCTTAAAGAATTTAAAGTAACCATTGAGCTTATTTTCCCTGTCCAATTCATCTTTCTAGCTCTTTTTTAAAGGATTTATACGCTTTTGAAATTTGACGTCAAGGGTTCGAATTGGGGATTCGCCATAAAACCATTGCCTTTTTCAATTTTTAAAAACGGACCCCGGGAAAGGGCACAACTAGAGCCAAAACAACAATTCTGTAAAATTTTTGTGAAAATGGGCCCAGAAATAATCTGTAGCCGCGTACAAACTTTTTACCTTACGTAAAATCTGACGTTAATGACGTCTTTTGAATATGCTTAAAATTTCTTCAAAAGCTCTGGTTTGAAATATACCAAAAATTTTCTTGTTCGGGGCCTTTGGGCAACATCGAAATTAACACAAATAAAGGGGAAGAAAAAAAAAAAAAGAAGAATAAAAATAACTAGATTCATTCTTTTAAAAAACGAATGATAGGATTTTCGCAACATTGTGTTTTTGTATATATATGAAATACATAATAGATAATCTGCCCAAATCGAAAGTTTCTATCTCCTCTTTTCTTTTAAAAAATAGCACAAATAACACATTCTGTAATTTTAATAAAAGTCCCCCCAAATTCTTGCACATGAGTTTACTACAAAATTTTACTATCAAAGGGCATGAAAAAAATGAAACAGTGTTCCAAGTAAGTTTCTAACTGTCCACACATAGAATTTCATACTCCAGCTCTTTTACCTTTTTTAATTTTGCCCAGTGGGAAAAAAGTATGAATATTTGTAAGTCTATACCCTTTCGACACCTTAACTAGTTAAACGTATTTGGGATTTTGGCGTTTTTGGGGCTTCCGTAGTTTTGCCAAAAATTCCTGGAATTTCGAATTTGGTGATTTTTAAAAGGTAACATCCCAGCCTACAAACTGATGAAATATAATATCGTTAGAAAACAAGCGTTTTTAGATGGTTTAAAATTTGGGCGCGTGTAAAGGGTTTTCAAGTTGAAAATGCTCGCTAGCTACAAGTTTGCAAATAGGTTTTTTGTCTTGTGCCGTTTACATGTTTTAATTTCAATGCTTTTTTTTGGGAAAAACAGTCAACTTTCGACAAAAAAAACAACAAAAAAAAAAAAAAGAACAAAAAAAGATATACCCCACAATTCAATTTGATTTTTTTTTTTTTTTTTTTTTTTTTTTTTTTTTTTTTTAAGTCTTTGCCAAGTTTTTAACCGGGTGACCCCTGCGGTGCCTTTTCCATTTTTTTTGATGCATGATTATGAAATATTTTAAAATTTTCCATGTAACTTTCTTATTGAAGTCCAATTTCAATAAACTTGGACGTTAAAAAGCTCTAAAAACATGCTACATTTTTATCCAAATGTATAAACTTATTTTAGTCGTTTCTGATATTGGTTAAAAACCCAAGAAAACAGCATTTATCAAAAAAATTACCCTTTCATTTCTTTTAGTTTTTTGTTTAAAAAACTTTTATTTGCGAAAAACCAATTTTAATAAACTAAATATCTTTGGGAAACTCAATTATTCACTAAATTTTTATTCTACATATATTTAAAAAAATCGTATTTATTGAGATATGGCACTTTAAATGCAGTGGGGGTGAAATAAAAATTTTTCCTCCGTCCCTAAAAAAACCCAAAAAACTTTTCATCGTCCTAGGACATTGCAGATATTAAAATAAGCGTTTAGTTGGGAAGAAGAAAAGAATAAAAATAAAAACAAAGACGTCACGGACGTCATGTACGTTTTTAAATAATTTTTAAAGACACCCAAAACCTACAAAACTAAAATTTCCCCCTTTATCTCAAATGGACAGTTTTTTTAACATTTAAATTTGAGTCACTGGTTCATCTTGGAACCGCCATATATCTTGGACTTTTCGAATTTTGAAAAGGGGACCCGGATACACAATAAGAATGTAAATCAAAACCTGTGAAAATTTGATAAAAATCGGCCATTAAATAAGGGTCGGCCCGGGGAAAAAACTTTTGTAGCTTTCTGTGGGGCATATCTCTTGCTTTGAAACTTTTAAAATCAAAATTTTTCAGCTCTGAATCATTTTCATTAAATTTTCATTCCCTTCGATAATTTCAACAAAAAAATCCTTGTTAATTTTAAAAATACTTTAAAAATAATAAAGTCACGTGACTCATATACGTTTTTTTTCACAAAATGTTAAGATTTTTAAGCCCTAAACGACCAAATATCACTTTTCTATTTTAAATAGGACCGATTTTATAAGCATTTAAAAATTTCGATTTGGTTCGAACTTGAATTCGTTTAAGAACCAGGACTTTTCGAATTTTGAAAAACGGACACCAAATTTAAAACTAGAATTAATTACACATTCTCAAAAATTTTATAAAAAGGGCCCATTAATAAGGCTCGGGCCCGGTTCAACTTTCGTAGTCAATTTCAAATGTGACGTCAATGACGTCATGGGCTTCTAAAATCATTAAAATCGAAATATCCAATAAGATGCGGCAAAAAATTTTCATTCCCTTCGAAAATTTCAACTATAGAAATAATCTTTTAGAATTAGAAATTCTTTTCTTAATGATCAACGGACGTCATATGACATTTTTTTTCACAAAATTTTTAAGATCCCAAGACCTAATACTGCCCCAATTCATTTTTCTATCCAAATAGGACCATTTTATAAGAATTTAAAAAATTCGACCTTATTCAATCTGGAATCGCTATAAACCTTGGACTTTTCGAAAAAACGGACCCCGGGGATCACCCCAAACTTAATTTTTTCCTTTCTGTAAAAAATTGATGAAAACTTCATAAACAATGGCTTAAAACCGGTACAAATTTTTGTGCATATTTCAAGTGTGACGTCATATGACGTCTAGGACATGAAAATCATAAAAAACAAACTTTTAGGATTAAAGCAGTGCATTAATTTCTTTCCCCTTTTTCACAATTTCAACATATAGAAATACTTTTGTTAATATTAAAAATACAATACATATAATGCGACGTGAGTCAATGACATTTATTTTCACAAAATGTTTAAAACTTTAAGACCTAAACTGACTAAATATCAACTTTTTTCAAAAATAGGACAATTTTATAAGCATTTAAAAAATTTTTCGACCTTGGTCGAATCGGGATTCGCATAGAACCGGACTTTTAAATTTTAAAAAACAGACACCGGGAACCAAAACTAAACAATAACACAATCGTAAAAATTTTATAAAAAATCGGTTCACAAAAAATGGCTGTAGCCCGCTAAAAAACTTTTTGTAGCA
>CM037778.1:5546024-5573825 GCA_021229015.1 Solen grandis
AAAGAAACCAAAATTCCGAAAGACCGAAGTTCTGTGGCTGAAATAGATTCGAACATAGGACCGAAAATTTCATTTTAGGAATTAAAGACTTCAGAAGAGATAGAAAGTTAAAACCCTTACACAGTTTGCAGTTCTGCAGAATTTCTACAAATATTTTGAGTCGTGACTCATAAGCATACTTCTTAATTTTTATTTTGGGACAATGATTTTCGACATGATCCATTTGTTCAAATAAGGAAAATTTCAGAGTTATAACATAAAGTATACATTTTGAGCAAAAACATTTTCAGCACCATAGACGTCATGTGACGTTAGAGCTAAAAATAGTGAAAATGGTGTTCCCCGCTCTACAGCCGCCATTTATGGTCGATTTTTCTTAAAATTTCACAGTTTTTACATCTTGAAACTAAGGTTTGCATATCCTGTCAGCTAACCGAAATTCCGAAAGACCGAAGTTCGGGTGGCTGAAATAAGATTCGAACATGGGGACCGACATTTCATTTTAGGATTAAAGAGCTTCAGGATGAGATAGAAAGTTGAACTTACACAGTTTGCAGTTCTGCATAATTTCTTAATTTTTTGAGTCGTGACGTCAAATGTCGTCATGTGACGTCATAAGCATACTTCTTAATTTTCATATTAGGGCAATGTTTTCGACATGATGTCAGTTGTTCAGAATAATGAAAATTTCAGTGTTATGACAGTAAAGTATGAGCTTTTGAACAAAAGCATCTTCAGCACCCTATGACGTCCTGTGACGTCAGAGCTAAATATTTAAACAGGGTTCGCGCTCTACAACCGCCGTTTATGGCATTTTTTTCAAATTTCCAGATGGGACACCTTTAAAATAAGGTCTACCTGCCACTAACCGAAATTCCAAAAAAACCCAAGTTTTGTGGCTGAAAAAAAATTTCGAACATAGGACCCAAAAATTTTATTTTTAAATTTAAAGCTTCAGGGTGAATAGAAATTGAAAAATTACCATTTGCGTTTTTGCGCATTTCTACAAAAATTTTTTAATCGTGACGTCATTGGGGCTCATAAGCAACCACTAATTTTTAATTTTTGGGAATATTTTTTGACTATGCCATTGTTCAGAAAAAAGAAAATTTCAGAGTTATTGCAGAAATGGCCTTTGAGCAACGCAGTTTCACACCCTATGACGTCAGTGGTCAAGAGCTAAAATATTGAAAAATGGTATTCCGCGCTCTACAGCCGCCATTTGTGTCCAATTTTTTCTATTTAAATTTTTACGACGGGGACAATCTTGAAACTAAGGTGGAATATTTTGTCAGCTAACCTTAATTCCGAACCATAGGACCTTTAAACTAGAAAATCAAGTTTGCAGTCATGTCCTAACGCATATAACATCAGTTACGGGCACAAAAGACTAATACTAAGTTCTTATCATTTGCACTAATTTCGGAATATAAAGTCAATGTTTAGCATGAACATGAAATAACTACCAGAGGTGAATCATTACATGAAACTTCTATTTCCTGCTTTTTGCATTAAAAACAGCTTGCAGAAAGTCCTATCATTCGTTTTCACGAATGACATCTAGTTATTCTTCTTCTTAATTTTTTTTTTCTTCCTCTTATAATTGTGTTTAATTTCGAGGTGTTGCCATTGACTCAGAAAAATGAAAATTTTATGGCATATATTTCAAACATGAGTTTTGGGATGCAATGTTTTTCATATTCATATACGTCATATGACGTCAGATTTGACTCAATAAAAAAATTTTGTACGGGTCTACACCATTGTTTGTGAACCGATTTTCATCAAATTTTCACAGTTTATTATATTAATTCTAGTTGTGCCCCCGGGCCGTTTTTCAAAATTCGAAAAGTCCATTTTCTAAGCGAATCCAAGTTTTCAAACCCAAAGGCAAAAAATTTTTAAAATGCTTAAAAACTGCCTATTAAATAAAAGTTGATTTTTTAGCAGTATATAGGTCCTAAATTTTAAAAAATTTTTGTAAAAAAAATATCAAATGGCGTCCGTACGCATTAAGTAAGTATTTCAAATTTTAACAAGAATATTTCTATATGTTAAAAATTGTCGAGGGCAATAAAAATTTAAAGACACATGCTTCAAACGCTGAAATTTTGATTTCTATATTTTCAATCTTTAGACGCATATGACGTCACACGGAAATAAGCTACAAAAGATTGTCCCGGGGTCCGGGGCCATTTTTAATAAACCCGTTTTCATAAAATTTTCACGAATTTTAATTAATTTCTAGTTGTGCATCCCGGGTCCGTTTTTCTCAAATTCGAAATTCCCAAAGGGTTCTATAGCGAATCCAAGATTCCACCAAGGTCGAAAATTTTCAAATCTTATAAAAAAATCCTTTTTGAGATAGAAATTATTTTTGGGCCGTATGAGGTCCTGGGAGTCTTAAAAATTTTTTGAAAATTTGCATCATAGAGCACGTGACTCATTATGAAAAATATTACAAACCCTTTAACAAGATTATTTCTATATGTTGAAATTGCGGAGCAATGAAAATTTAATGACAATTTTTTCAGACAATAAAATTTCTTTTTAAAATTTTTTGGGCATTGACGTCATATGACTCACACTTGCCAATTCCAAAAGTTTTACCCGGTCTACACCATTGTTTGTGAACTGTTTTTCATCAATTTTCACAATTGTGTATAAATTCTATTTGGCACCCCGGGGTCCATTTTTCAAAATTCAAAAAGTCCATGGGTTCTATACAATCCAAGATTCAACCCAAGGTCGTAAATTTTTAAATGCTTAAAAATTTGTCCTTTTTAAGAAAGAAATTATATTTATATATATGGGCTCTAAAATTTTTAAGCTTTTTTGTGAAAAGAAATGTCATATGACGTCACGGACTCTTAATGATAATGTTTTTCTAAATTAACAAGAATATTTCTATATTTAAAATTTGTCAAGGGCAATAAAAATTAAAATGACACATCTCAAAGCTGTAATTTTGATTCTGTGATTTTCAATCTCTATGACGTCATATGACTCCCACATAAAAAGCTAAAAAAGTTTGCCCGGGTCCAACCCTTTTTTTTTTAAACCAATTTTCTCATAATTTTCAAGAAAGTGTATATTAGATTATAGTTAGCACCCCGTACCTTTCTTCCAAATTTCAAAAATGAAAAGGGTTTATGGCGGATCCAATTTTCAAACCTTTGACGTAAAATTTAAATACTAAAAACGTTTCCAGATGTTAGAAACTAATATTTGGAAAGTAAATAAGTCCCAAGAGTGTTTTACATTCTAGAAGAGAACGTCATTTGACGCAATGACTCATAATTTAAAAAATTATTCTGAATATACGCGTAAATTTATATGTTGTTAATTTCCCCAGGCCCAAAAATTTTATGGATAACTTTAAAAATGTTTTAAATGCAATGTAATTCAATCAATTTGACGTTATATCACATCAGATTTGACGTCGGGACAAAAAGCTTTTACGCGGTGTACAGCCATTATTTTTTGGACCTTTTTTCAGCAAATTTAAAAGATGATATGAAACGCTCTAGTTGTGTATCCCGGGCCCTTTTTACAATTCAAAAGACGAAAAGGAAATGGTTCTATGGCAAATCCAATTTTTCGAACATTGACGAAAATTTTAAAAAACTAAAAACGCTTCGAGATATTTAGAAAGTTGATATTTGGACGAATATTAGTCTTTAAAGATTTATTTAATTCTGTGAGATTAACGTTTTTGACGTCTAAGGTCAAAAAGAATTTTAATATTCTACGCGTTAATTTCTTATGTTAAAGTTGCAAGGGTAAAAAAATTACTTATTTTAAATATTTAAATATTTTTTTTTCTTTGTTTTTCTTATCCTAGATGTCATGACATAAAACTTGACGTTGCCTACACACTCTTGTACGGGGTCTACAGCCTTTATTACGGGATGGAATTCGTATGAAACGTTTTAAAAAAATTTATTTGTAACATAATTATAAAAATAGTCCAATTTAAATAAATCGTTAAAAAAAAAAAATGTTTTTCATTACTTTTTCCCTTTTTCCTCCAATTTAAAAGGGTTTTTTTTCAAAGTTCTTTTAAGTTTGGCCATACAAAAGCAAGTTAAAGGCACAATTTTTTACCCCTTTTACTTTTTTGCTTTTAAGTATTTGAAAAAATGTAGCAAAAAAGTCCTACATTCGTATCAACGAATGAAATCAGTTTCTAATTTCATTTTTTGTCTAAATATAAATTTTTATTAATTTTTTAAAAAAGTGGTGGGGTGGGATAATTTGCCACTCTGAGGGATGAATACTGAAAACCCAGCTAAAGTAATCGTATGGAATACAACTACTTTTTGGGTAGTCAAACGTGCAAATTTTTTGATAAACATGTTCCGACTGGGGGTAATCTAGATAACTGCAGGTTCGCCATTACGTACGTTATCTGGATAACGCATGGTTGCCAATACTGTAGGGTAATAAATTGGGGTTAAAAATTTAAACATGGGTACTTTTCTACAAAAACTACTCAGGCCGTGTTACAATACAAATAGTCAGAAAGTTTTTTTTCACAGTTCCTTGCTACTGAAAAACATTTTTTCCCCTTGAACATGTAAAAATAGATAGCGCTGAAAAGGGACCAAAATATATTGACATATTTTTGGGAAAATAAAAGCAGGCCCGGGGTACATACGTTTTCGAAAATAGCTGGTGTGCACTGTGTGCAAGTTGTATGGGTTGTATAAAAAAGGGAAGGAAAAACGTGTCAAAAAAATAAAATAGATAAAGTTCGAGTTGTAAATGCATGTCACAGGCTATATAATAATTATATCGTTGCAGTCCCGATGCAGAAATACAAATTTGTAGACTACGCAGACCTAAATCAACAAAAGCGTTCTAAATTAAAAGGTTTTCATTCGCCCCTTCGATTTACTTCAGAATTTGATATTATTACTTTTCCCTTTAATTGAATTTACAAGACAAGAAAAATTTATAACTTTTTCCCCCCCATGCAAACGCAATTAAAAGAACAAAAACCCGTTTTAAGAAACAACCTCATTTTTAAAATCAACACGCGTTCGCACACCCGGTCCCCAGTGTACAGTAAACATTTTTTATGGAAAAGGGGGGGTAAACCGACGCAATAACAATTAAAAAATTAATTTGTTGCTCGGCATGCATATTTTTCTCGGCCGAAAAAAAAAAAAAAATGCATAGATATTGAAAAACAAAAAACCTATTCAAAATAAAGTGACTTTCGGAAAAAAGATTTTTGATTGACTTTTTCTAGCCTCTACAACCAATCATTCATTGTTTTCACGTGATCACAAAATACTCTTTATAGAAAAAAACGCTAACGGACGAAATTGGCGATACTATTGAATTCCTTGCGGCCGAAGAGATATGAATTGAGTAATTAATTTGTTTACTGGTAAATTGCATCGGTTAACCTCGCCCTCTCGCAAAAAACTTTTTTTCACGGAACCGGGTAACGTCCTTTTCGATTTTTTTAAAATGGGGTTAGCTTCTCAAAACCGGAAATTTCATTTGCAGGTAAAAGTTGTAATCTTCTGTCAAAAATTATAAGCTTCGATAGGTGCAAAAACTTTAAATAACCACACAAATAACTGAGATATTGGATTTTTTTTTCATGAGGATATAATTTTGGTCAATGGGGAATACCCCTTGCATTATATATAGATTATGACCCCCCTTTCGTCCCAGACCCCCTGTTAAAAACAACGACATTTTTTGGGGCGCACAGACCGGGTTAAACTAGGCTGCACTTTTTTAAAACTAGTTACAGCATGTCGCACGTGCAAAAACAAATTGTTTTCTTTAAATTGGACTTATTCATAAAAAAATTACTTACTTTTGTATTTAAATTTTTAAAAATTTCCAAAATTAATGAGACGCCTGTGAGTATTTCGTGAAGACACGTGCATCGTACGAATTTTTGCCCTATCTTTTTTTAAGTAACTTAAATTTAACAGAAATTTAAATTTTCGATAAACAGGACTTTTCGGTTAAAACATCGTAAATTTAAGAAATTCCGGAGGTATCAAAATTTAAAATATTTCAACCATAGCCCCTTTCCCCTTTACTGTAACAAAATTAATGTTTTAAAGTCTTAAAAAAGAAATACAAAATTGATATGTTTCACACAAAAAATAGATCTATAAATATTGTTATTTAAAATTTTATTTACAAGCGTCACTTAAACTCACACAATTAGATTTTCGCGTAGTATTTCAGTGAGACTAACCGTCCCTGGCACGGACTTTTTGAATAAATTGAACAGACGAAAAAAGGGCCGACAATCTAGGGATGTCTTGCAAAATAAAGGCCTAAAAAAGGTATTACAAATTTCTTCGATATTAACGCAGAGATCCCTAAACCGCAAGTAAGAAACACCGGTTTTTCGAATTTTCTGTAATGAAAGAAGGTCGTAAAGAATGTAATCTCTCTGAGATCCGCCCCGGGTTATTTTTTTTTTCGTTTGGGCCCCGCGGGGCCCCAGGGGCCCCAAACAAAAAATAACCGGAGCAAATCTAGAAATTACAAAGAAGATGATAAAATCAAGGGGTTTCTCACGATTTATTTTTTTGTCTCCGCTCGTAACCCAAATTTTACCTATATAAAGTACATATATAACAAGAAAAACTCACTAAATCGGCAAAATATTCGATTCGTTCCGTCGCCAAATTTTTTTTAAATTACCCTTTCCAATCTATGAAACCTATTCAATCGAAAGACGATAAATTTCGAACTTTTTAGAAACGTTGTATACTTTTTAACGACACTTTTTTGTTGTTTTATTAACAATTAAAAATTTGGAAATGATGTTTTCTTACCGAATGACGAATAAATAAGAAAAAACATAAATTTCCAAGTTTGAAACTTTGTTAAAATAAATGAAAAGGTTCGTTTAATAGTTTTTTTTGTAAAGAATAGAATTTCATGAAAAGGATTATGCACTTTTTTTTTTCAAGGCACTGCGTTTAAAGAGGATTTTTTAAAATGAATCCCGTTGAAAAGGGGGTTTCACTGAAAAAAATGATTTTTTTTTCTTATACGATAAGATCCAACATTCTTGATTAATACAAGCAATTTGCTTTTAAACCCAAGGCAAACCAATTATGCAAAAAATTTTCCCATCATAAAATTTCCCTCGAAGAGTAGTTTTTCGGGAAAAACAAAAACAAAGACAAATGACAGACTTTTTTAAACACAGGAAGAACTTTTGTTCCATTGTATACCATTGCAGGAGATAACAAATAAAAAATTTAAGGCGGGTAAATATTTTTATAAGGAGTTACTGATTGCAGTTTTATTCCTCTTTTTAGAAGGGGGGGGGGCAAAGATTTTCACTCCCTTTTTTAAATTCATTGTCGCACTATACCCCCAAAAATACCCGGACATGTGCTGGATCATAACTTTACAGGAAAAATTTTTACTAGCATGGAAGTTATTTTTTAAAATTTAACAGTAAATGCAGTGGTACGTTTTCCCGGGAAAAATGGCACATTTAAGTGAAAAGGCACAAATAGGGGCATCTGGCCATGACGTTTTTCTTTTTCCCCTTTTTTCAAAAACTCCAAAAGCGCCTTTAAGTTTCATCCATTCTTGAACCATCGTTACAATTAACTTTTTACAGTTTTGTAAATGTTTAAAATAGCCTTTTTTACTATATTGTGCCATTTTGAAAATTCAAATGTTTGTTTTTAAGATAACGATATAAGCAAGTGTGTGTGTGTGTGGTGTTTTGTTAAAAATTGATAGGAAAGTGAATTTTTTTAGAAAGAAACATTTTGTTTTGATTATCTTTTTGTCAAAAAGACAAAAATACCCGGGTACTGTATACTCTCTCGCTTGGCGCTCAGTACAAAGGGTTTTCCAGTACGTTTTCTTTTAAACAGGGGTAATGGGCATGTGGATATCATGCTACATGCTATGGCATTTTTCGCATGTGGGAGCACTATACGTCTCAATAGATTCGTATCCAAAAAACGAAAAAACTATCGGTGAGACATTAAAACCCCAAAAAACAAACAAAACCCCCCAGACCCCCAAAGGGAAAAAATAAGTATTTACAGTTAAACACAGCAAACATTCTTTTACAAGACTTATTGGGGGCCAGTCCCCCGTTTTATGGTTTTTAATGGATTCCGGGAAACGGTTAAAAAGAATGGGTATTCTCTGATAGGTGCCCGGATTTAAAACCAAATGACAACGTACCACAACAAACCCTGTCTTAACCAATTCTTTAGTAGCCCCTTTTTAAGCAAATTTGAAGTGGCGCATACCCAAGGAATTGATCAGCTTTAACGTACAAAAAAAGAAATTCTAAAATAGATTCAATACCGTTTGCAACACTATTGCCTCAGAGTGATAGAGAAACCCCCCACTTTTTTCTTAACAATGACAGAAAAATTTTCATTGGATGACCAAGGTCAATAAAGGAAAAAAATTAAATTTCACAATGAATGACTATCGTACCAACTGCTTAAAAACTCAAAATATTATTCTTTTATACAGGCCAAAAGACCCGTCCAACCGCTTTGTTGTCAGGTGGTTTAACCCAAGAAACAATATACAAAAATTTTATTTTACGTTTATATAAAAAAAAAAAAAAGAAAAATAAGCTTCTGAACCTTTTTTAATGATACTTTGTTTGAGGCATTTCAGCCGTCATGCATTGGGGAAGTTATATACATAATGTAATCTTTGGTTCCCCTTTGATTTGAATCATTTAATACCTGTTTTAAACCGCCTGTAAAAGCATGTTCTTTTCAACCCGGGAGTAAGCCCCTTGACGCTTCAAAAAGATAAGGGTCGGGGAGAACAATTGATCTCAACTGAAAGAAAAAGTATCTTCAGATCTTCTTAGCATTTCAATAAATCTTTAAAACACTGCAAATACTTTGTCACCAAAATTTTTTTTGCAAATTAAACCCTTTGTTGGAGTATTTACATATTAATATGAAAAGGGAAAATGATAGGGTGGCCACAATAATTGATACCTTGTATTTTATAAATATTTCTCTGTGAAAAAAGACTAGACAATATACAAATTTTAAATTATTGTTCAAAAGCACCAAAATATAATTTGTTTTTATTCATACTGATTTTTTGATAACCGAAAACGAGACCATATTACGTAGGGACTTTACGTAACAAAAGTATGTAGAACTTCAAACAGGAACACAGGGGAAATATTTCTTGTTCAAATAATTTTTTCATAGTTTTTCCCTACTTTATTGTTTGAAAAGACATTGAGAATTTAAAAGATTTTCTTTAAATTTTATATTTTTGTATTAATTGCACTGTTGAATTTGGGAAAAACATCCCAAGGTTTTATGGGGCAACTTAATAATTTTTTTGGCCCTATATCACCCTGCCAATTTCCCAAAAAAATTCAAATGCACCCTGCTATGTTTTTTAATGCGCAAATGAAAATTATAAAAATTACCGGTACATAAACCCAATATTGCTTATTGATCACCCCTACCCAAAAACCAGATAATAATCAAGAATTCTTTTTTATCTGCCCTCTTCAAAAAAGCTTTGAAATATATATTAAGCCATTTTAACACCTTTATGCAAGCTAACAAATGCCGTTACTAATTGGGATTGTTTTATTTTATTAAGTTTTTTCTACTTTAATCTAAAGTGTGAAAAATACCGAACATCCCAGATATTTCTTAATTGTTTTTTTGTCATTGTTGACACATAATACAAAATTTCAAAGTACTTTCGTAATTAACATGTAAATAAGAAATTTTAAAATCCTACTTTACTTTTACTAAATCTACATTTCGGAAAATGTAATTTTACAGATATGTATTTTTATAGCAAACGTCATAAAAATGTCAAAATCTTTTACTACCATAAAAATTTATATTCAACAACAACGTTGACAATAACTTAAAGGGTGTAAATTCATTTTATTTTCTTACTTAAACATATCATGGGAGCAATGCAAAACCCTAATCCTTTTGGGGGCCTTTTAGATAGGTCATTCAGACTTTGGGTGGGTTTTCCAAATTTTTTGTTAAAAACCAATAAATGGGGTACAAACTATAAAACTAAATTCATAATAAAATTTAATATTATGTGAAAAAATATAACCTTTTTTTCAATGTAAAAAATCTTGAAGACCTCATCTCATTTTAAAGCATTTGTTTGAAAACAAAAAATTTTTTTAAAAAAATTTAAACTATAATCCGCCGAAACTTCCCATTTAAACGACCCGAATCTCAAAAATTGGGATAGGTTTTTCTTTTGACTAGTAAAGACACAAATGATTTTTTGATTTGTTTCCTTTTTTTTGGGAAGGCAGAGGTAAAAGTTAAATTCTTTCATGTGTAATAAAGCATTGCCCGACTGATTACCATAACTAATTGACTCCCTTTGGTCTCAAACTTTATACAAAGTTACTTTTGACTATAGGAGGACCCTATTGATTTTGGCTTTTGAACTCAAAAGGGCCAGGTCACATTGTCATAATGAAATTTTTATTAACATTGGTTACGAACATTGTCCCCCAAATGATAACCAAGTATCTTTTTATATGTTTTTTTAAATAGGAAAGCCCTTTTGATTTGGTGAAGTCATCAAAGGAAAAAGTCCAAAGGGTTTTTAATTTAATTCTCATAAACACTGTGCTAAATAATAAAGTCCGCTGAAACCATGAAAAACTATAAACTTTTGTTTAATTATGCATGTTATCTTTACTTTTAAAAAGCATATGCTATAGAAACTCCCCCAATTTTTTTATTTTAGGAAGATATAGTTTCACTTTTAGCAGCCCTCATAATTAAATAGTAAACCTTCACCAAATAAAACCTATGATCTTAGTGACAGCCCCGTTTAGATCAAAAAATCATAAATAAATAAACTCTATATGAGTATTATTTTCAAGAGGGGGGAATATTTTAAAAACATTTTTTTTACTTAAAAAATTTGGGTTTAAAAATTTTTTCATGTAATTTACACCATGCTTTACTCATGACCAGGTGAAAAATGGTTTGAAACTTCATTGTTTAGGGCCATCAGATATTTAAGACAAATCATTTTTTGGGTTTCGGGTTAAATGCAAATTTTTGGGCCCCATTGGTTAAAAATTTTTTGCATGCATTTAAAAAATTCATCAATCGCTATACAGCTTAGTAAAAAACATTTTATTTATCAACTTTAAAGGGTTTTGATTGTTCAGGGGAATCAAAAACAAGGTTTTTTTAAATCATAAATAAATAAGATATAGATTTTGCATTTTCAAACTTAGAATTCAGTGAAAGTTTTACATTCACAGTCTATGTGCTTATACTTTGTAACTAGGGAAAGAACAGTTTTAGATTTACTTGGGAAAGTTTTAATGCAAGAATTTATTAATTTAAAATTGCTTATTTTACGTTTATTGGGGAAAAAACTTATCTTATCCTTTTCAAAGAAGAAAATAAAGTAACATTGATTTTACCAAAAAAATTTTGAATAGCTGAGGGGCTTTTTCCAGTCCTGTTCATTTTTTTGCACCTCTGAAGCAAAAGACCAAGGGAAACTTTCTATCGTTTGTCTTCGGGCCATCCTCTGTCCGTCTGTTGTCCTCAGATTTTTTAGCACACTTCAGCAGGGGACACACATTTCCAAAGAATACTTTTGATTTGCCTATCTAGCATAAAAACAAAGTAAAAAACATTGCACTTTTCAGAAAAAAACGATCACTATTGTTACAACTATTTTTATCAAAAATTTGAGCAATGAAAGATTGAACCACTAGCAAAATTAAGAGAAACTTGGGAAGAAGATGGCAGGCCATTCAAAAGCTGCAAAACTTACATGCAGAAAACTGGTGGCAATTGGGAAAAAAATAAAGAAAAAAAATCAAAACTTCTTTTCCCGAAACCATTGGTAAATAAATTTCAAGGGACCAAAAGGTAAGATCATGGCCCAAATTTCCGAAATTGCTAAAAAATTTATCATCCAATTTTTCCTAAAAAAGGGAAGCTCCTGAATACTTTTTAATTTATGCTTATTCAAGGGGAAAAACCTTTTAAAATTGATTTTAACATTTTTGACATCTTATCCCCTTGAAAATTTTTTCATTGCTATAACCATTAAAAAAGGGGGATTAGGTGCACTTTTCTCCAAAATTCAGTTTTTAGAGAGGGTGGGGGCCCCTTTTATGAGAATATATTTTTTTTGTTTTCTTTTTTCATCCCTAAAATTTACCGGTATACAGTCCCCCGAAAATGGATAACTAAAGCAAAATTTTTTTATGTAAAATTCATTAAAATCTATCGAAACCATTAAAAACAAACCACTGGGTTTTTGCTAGTTCGATTAGCATTTTTATGGGGTTTAAATTTTTTTTAAAAAAATGACGCCCCCGAAACAACTTATGAAGCCCTTTTTTTTGGGGTAAACAAAAAAGTTTTTGTTACGGAACTCAGATGTACAAAGTAATTTGACCCTGGCAAATTTTTACAAAGCGTTTTGTTTTGGGGAAATTTTTACAGTCATTGGTCATTGGGCCCCCTGTTTTTTTCAGAAAACCGGGAAAACGGTTTATAATGCCATGTTATGTGATCGATATATCACCTTTTAAACCAACCCTCCTTAGTGTAACAGTCTAACGGTAATTTTACACATGTAAATAAAACGGTTTTTACCTATGAATTTTCCACGGGGGCGACAAATAACTTTTTAGTCTACAAAATACAACTGCACAATTTCCCCAAACAATATTTCGCCTTATACAGCGATAAACATTTTTTTTTTCAAATAATTTTCCCTGAAAAATAAGGTAGTCAATATACAGAATGGAAATTTCCCTGGAAGGCCGTTTATTTTTTTTAATTTTAATCTTGCGATGTTTCTTTGGGGACCATCGGGGGCCCTTTTTTTAAAAAAAAATACAAAGTCGGCGTAACCAACAAAAAGGTAAACTTTTTATTTGCTGTTTTGATCCTCAATGTTTGTCATAAACACTTTGATTTAATTGACATCTCTGAAAACCCCTTTACAGATTTTTAAAAAACTTTTGGGAGAGAGGTGGATGGCCTTAGCAAAGTTTTTAAATAATTTGTTCAATGCAGAATCGGTTGCAAATCAACAAAAGAAAATCTTAAATTTTCAAAAATTTCAAAAATCTCTGTTAAAAAACACTATTTCAAATTTTATCAGGAGAAATAAATAATAAAGTTTTTTTTTATACTTTTATCAATGTTGGTGAAGTCTATATGAAGTATAGGGCATATTTTTAAAAAAAAAGCATTTTTTTTTAAAAGCCTCTTGGGTTAAATAAACAACGCATTTCCAATCAGGTACTTGCTGTACAATGACTGGAACATGGGACCAGATTCTTCACCATCCTGGGGACAAAGTCATAATAAGTGTATAAAAAAAAAATCTCCTAAGAAGTTAATGCAGCACAAAATGCATCGATCAATCTGTCTGCACAAGGAAAAAAAAAACTAAAAAAAATTTATAGATTTTATGATTTTATATACATTTTGATAAGGTTTATAATCCTTGCATTTAGGGGAAACACCTATATTTTTACATCATGTTAATCATGGGAACTTTCATTTGGGTTTACCATTTCTGTACATGGGTATTGATTGAGATAATACCTACAACATTTTTTAAATCATATTCTTTGTCAAAGATCATCTGTGAGCAAACTTTTTAAAGGGGCCCCGAAAGGCTTGGCCCTAGTCCAATTTAAAAAAAAAATAATGCTTTTTCCAGGCTATAACACATATAACAATTTGAACAATTTTTTAAAAAAATTGTTCCCCTTGTATTAGTAAAAAATACATTTAACATTTTAAAACACCTGCTTCATTACGTTTAAAAGCCATGACGTTAGCGTTTGCTCCCATTTAATCGTAAGGGAAAGAGCAAGCAGGGAATCAAATCCCTACATTACTGGCATATGCTTTAAAGAAAGCAGGGCAGGTTAGTGCTACTTCAAATTCCACCGATCCCCCGGGGGCTGGGGACCTACTGTCATTAAAAAATAGCTCCATTTTTAATTTAAAAGATCCAAATTTTTTTTTCTTTCTGATAAAGTTTTTATGGGAAAAGAAAAAGAATTTATTTCAGTCTTAATATGTTACATTTTACTTTAAATATATATTTAGGAAATATTTCATAAAAGGGAGAAAATGCACGGTTAAGTTCAGTGTGAATAATCTTCACGAAGGCTGTAGGTTTTAGTTTAATTACAAAAGATGGAGCTTTTATTACCCTTAAATCAAATGAGAAATCAAATTTTAATAAAAACAATTTAAACTTTTAATTAGCTATTTTAAATGTTCCTTTTTATAGGGAATCCAAATTTATTGGGTATGTTTAATGTTTATAATAATTATATATTGTTGATGGCTTAAGAATATTTTATAAAACAATTGAAGTAAAATAAAAGAAGCAAACTTGAAATTTTTTTATTCTTTGTATTTTAAACCGATACCCAAAGAGCTTGTGAGGGTTCAGCGCAAAATGTTCGCAACTTGTTTTCTGAATATATAGTGTTATTACGACCCTTTTACGCTGAGCCTAAAAACTGTGCTCTACATCTTCATGTACATATCATATAACTTGTATGATATCTATAGGAATCTGACATGAATTGTTATATCATATGACATTTTAATAAACGTGTTAATAAAAATGTTATTAAGTGAGCCTCTAGTGAGCTTTAAGCATTTTCATGAAAAACTAGACTCCTTTTGTTCTGAACAAAAGAAAGGGCTTTCTGCTAACTATGCAAACCTGATCATACTTATTTACTTTTCTGACATACACCATCTTCAAATATTGAAGAAAAATCCTATTATAAGTATGCTTTTGACGTCAAATGCCATCACGACTCAAAATATTTTAAGAAATTCTGCAGATCTACAAACTGTGTAAGTTTCAACTTTCTATCTCATCCTGAAGCTCTTCAATCCTAAAATGAAATTTTCGGTCCTATGTTCGAATCTTATTTAAGCCACAGAACTTCGGTCTTCAGAATTTCGGTTAGCTGACAGGATAGGTACACCTTAGTTTCAAGATGTACCATCTGTGAAAATTTGAAGAAAATCCGACCATAAATGGCCGTTTTAGAGCGTGAACACCATTTTTCACTATTTTTAGCTCTGACGTCACATGACGTCATAGGGTGCTGAGATGCTTTGTTCAAAAGCGCATACTTTACTGTCATAACTCTGAAATTTTCATTATTCTGAACAACTGGCATCATGTCGAAATCATTGCCCTAAAATGAAAATTAAGAAGTATGCTTATGACGTCACATGACGTCATATGACGTCACGACTCAAAATTTATTTAGAAATTCTGCAGAACTGCAAACTGTGTAAGTTTCAACTTTCTTTCTCATCCTGAGCTCTTTAATCGTAAAATAAAATTTTCGGTCCTATGTTCGAATCTTATTTCAGCCACAGAACTTCGGTCTTTCGGAATTTCGGTTAGTTGACAAGATATGCACACCTTAGTTTCATGATGTACCATCTGTGAAAATTTGAAGAAAATCCGACCATAAAATGACGGCTGTAGAGCGCGAACACCATTTTTTCACTATTTTTAGCTCTGACGTCACCTGACGTCATAGGGTGCTGAAGATGCTTTTAATCAAAAGCGCATACTTTACTGTCATAACTCTGAAATTTTCATTATTCTGAACACTGGCATCATGTTGAAATCATTGCCCTAAAATGAAAATTAAGAAGTAGCTTATGAATGTCACATGACGTCACGACTCAAAATATATGTAGAAATTCTGCAGAACTGCAATCTGTGTAAGTTTCAACTTTCTATCTCATCCTGAAGCTCTTTAATCCTAAAATGAAATTTTCGGTCCTATGTTCGAATCTTATTTCAGCCACAGAACTTCGGTCTTTCGGAATTTCGGTTAGCTGACAGGATATGCACACCTTAGTTTCAAGATGTACCATCTGTGAAAATTTGAAGAAAATGTGATCATAAATGGCGGCTGTAGAGCGCGAACACCATTTTTCACTATTTTTAGCTCTGACATCCCCTGACGTCATAGGGTGCTGAAGATGCTTTTGTTCAAAAGCGCATACTTTACTGTCATAACTCTGAAATTTTCATTATTCTGAACAACTGGCATCATGTCGAAATCATTGCCTAAAATGAAAATTAAGAAGTATGCTTATGATGTCACATGACGTCATATGACGTCAAAACTCAAAATATATGTAGAATTCTGCAGAACTGCAATCTTTGTAAGTTTCAACTTTTTATCTCATCCCGAAGTTCTTTAGCCCTAAAATGAAATTTTTGGTCCTATGTTCGAATCTACTTCAGCCACAATACTTCGGTTTTTCGGAATTAAGGTTAGCTGACAAAATATTCACACCTTAGTTTCAAGATGTACCATCTGTAAAAATTTGAAAAAAAATCTGATCATAAATGGCGGCTGTAGAGCGCGAACACCATTTTTCACTATTTTTAGCTCTTACGTCATGTGACGTCATAGGGTGCTGAAATTGCTGTTGCTCAAAAGCGCATACTTTACTGCAATAACTCTGAAATTTTCAATATTCTGAACAATTGGCATCATGTCGAAATCATTGCCCCAAATTAAAAATAAGTGTATGCTTATGACGTCCTCTGACGTCACGACTCAATATATATGGCAAGAATTAGCTAATGTAACTTCAAGTGTGACATTGCAAGAAAAAAATAAAAACATTCATAAGCTTTCAAATTTTGACTGAAGTTAACTGTGAATGGTGTCTTTCTATGTGTAACAAAAAAAAACATTTTGAAACTTGCTTCAGTTAAAAACAAAGAGAATTACTGAATTTAGAGCATGTAACATAGACACTATTCCCAAACTGAGATTGGTGGTTCTTTGACCTGTTTAAGTTTAGTATTAAGTTTGTTTATTTCAAAACATAGTCCATCATCTCGACTTAAAAAATTGCAATTTTTCAAATTTATCATGTATTTCAGAAATTCTATGAAAACAGGTTTCCTCTTATTGTTCTGTCAATGTTACATGCAACTATTAAGAGATAAATATAATCAAAATTATGTTCTAGGTAAACAAGAACATTTATTTTTTCATTGTGTACTGTCGTATTAGAAAATTCTATCAATATTTTGCAACTTTCTCATTTCATTGATAAAAGTAGTTACACATATGTTGCATGTAACATGGACAAAAAAAAGGGAATCATAAAGCATGCCAGAAATGCTATTAAAACATATAAAAAGCCCCCTAATACACCATCTGTATGTAAATATAATTATACTCCCACATATATCTCAAGTATAATATTGTTTAAGTAGTCGCATGTAACATTGACACCAAAACATGCAACTATTTAATGAGTGTTGAGAAGGGTGTGTGATAGTTGAAAACCTAGAGGTTAGAAGCTACAGCGACCACTGGGGGCAACAATCTAGACCGCTCAGCCCTGAGGCCCCCACATACAGAGAATGGACTGAATAATTGCATGCAGTCATTATGTCTGTAGCATGTAACATGGACTCACAGGTTAAAGGAGTCAATGTTATGTGCACTTCAGCGAAAAGAGTTACTAGTAAATATTGTTAGTCTTAAATCAGTAAAGTCCAACAAATTATCTTTCATGAAAATCCATGTATTGATATTTGATTTAATTTTAAACACTGCCAGAATTTTTCACAAAATGGAATAAATTGGAATAATGTTTCTATTTTTGTGTCAGTGTTACGTCTGGTGTCTTCAAATTGAGTGGTTATCTTTGTAATGCTGAGAAGGAATACAAATAAAATAAATAATACAAATAAATTGAACTGGCAAAGGATCCGTGTTATTCCGTGAAAATTTAAATTAATAAGGCAAACAATACAGTCAGTAGCAAATGTACGTAACATAGACACCTTGCTTTCGTAAATATTTTCGGGTCAAGGATACGCACGGAAATCGTTCCCACTATTTTTAAAAAAAAACGCTATCGTGAGGTCAAAAACCTGTTTCAAATACAAGATCTACTGTGTTTTTGTGAAAAATGCAAAGCAAAATCACAAAACATTATCAAAAATCATATTTTACTCCGAATGTGTGCGTAACTCTTCGTTACGTGGTCAGAATTACAAGATTCCGTGGTCTCGTCATGTTCCTCCACACCGGTAGACGCCATATTGAAAAACTGCATAGTCACGTGTTAACGTAACTAGGAGAGGTTCGAAATGTCGTAAAAGTATTATTGTTACGCGATCTGTTATAGAAATACAACTGTTCCAAAGAGAGGGTGTATTTTAGGGTAGTTTGGACACGAAAATTAATTATATTTCATTACCTGTATATTTTCCGAACTCCAGTTGATTGATGAAAATTACGACAACCATATCGTACATTGTGTTGACACTTCACAAACTTGCAAATGCCGGGTCGATGCGGCGTTTCCAAACAAATTAACAGAGGGAACGTGCACGTAACGATTGTTGACGCAAAAAGTTACGTACACTGGTCTATTTTCAATCCTATTTTTTTTGCAGAATTAATCAAACCCTATACAAAACAAGCGTTTTTTATCGATAGACCCATCCTTTTGCAGTTGATTAACTACTTTTACAGCACCACATTTCTTCAGGCATATAAAAATACGACTCGAAATTTCACTACTGCAGAAATGTCACACTTTTTGCCTATAATTTATCCACTGGCAGCGTACAACTTGTGCTGCTTCCTTGTTATTTAATCGATTAGAATCAATTTCTTTTTTCATATGATGATAAAAATAAACCAACTTTAATATTTAAACCATGTTTATTCTCCACACTTGCATGATTTTGTTGTTTTTATTGGATAAAACTACTTTGACCACTAAAATTTCATTAGCGAATTCTTGCCCATATGTAGGAATTCTGGAGAACTGCAACTGTGTATAAGTTTCAACTTCTATCTCCCCTCCTGAAGCTCTCAATCCTAAAATGAAATTTTTGGTCCTAAGTTCGAATATTACTTCAGCCACAGAACTTCAGTTTTTCGGAATTTCGGTAAGCTGGCAGGATATGTACACCTTAGTTTCAAGTGTACCATCTGTGAAAATAGAAGAAAATCCAACCATAAATGGCGGCAGTAGAGAGCGAACACCATTGTTCAATATTTTTAGCTCTGACGTCACATGACGTCATAGGGTGCTGAAGATGCTTTTGTTCAAAAGCGCATACTTTACTGTCATAACTCTAAAATCTTCATTATTCTGAAAAACTGGCATCATGTCGAAATCATTGCCCTAAAATGAAAATTAAGAAGTATGCTTATGACGTCACATAACGTCATATGACGTCACGACTCAAAATATATGTAGAAATTCTGCAGAACTGCAAACTGTGCAAGTTTCAACTTTCTATCTATCCTGAAGCTCTTTAATCCTAAAATGAAATTTTCGGTCCTATGTTCGAATTTTATTTCAGTCACAGAAATTCGGTCTTTCGGAATTTCGGTTAGCTGACAGGATATGAACACCTTAGTTTCAAGATGTACCATCTGTGAAAATTTGAAGACAATCGACCATAAATGGCGGCTGTAGAGCGTGAACACCATTTTTCACTATTTTTAGCTCTGAGTCATATGATGTCATAGGGTGGCTGAAGATGCTTTTGTTTAAAAGCGCATACTTACTGTCATAACTCTGAAATATTCATTTTCTGAACAACTGGCATCATGTCGAAATCATTGCCCTAAAATAAAAATTAAGAAGTATGCTTATGACGTCACAAACGTCATATGACGTCACGACTCAAAATATATGTAGAAATTCTGCAGAACTGCAAACTGTGTAAGTTTCAACTTTCTATCTCATCCTGAAGCTCTTTAATCCTAAAATGAAATTTTCGATCCTATGTTCGAATCTTATTTCAGCACAGAACTTCGGTCTTTCGGAATTTCGGTTAGCTGACAGGATATGCACACTTTAGTTTCAAGATGTTACCATCTGTGAAAATTTGAAGACAATCCGACCATAAATGACGGCTGTAGAGCGAGAAACACCATTTTTCACTATTTTTAGCTGTGACGTCATGTGACGTCATAGGCTGCTGATAATCATTGAAATAAAAATTTCCTCACGTGACTAATAACCCATAAAAATTTCATCGTCCTAGGACTATTGCAACATATTAAAATAAGCGTTTAGTTAGGAAGAAGGAAAGAATAATAATAATAAAAAAATGACATCACGTGACGTCATAATGACTTTTATTTTCACATAATTGTTAGACACCCAGAGACCTACTAACTGACAAAATTTCAACTTTCTATCTCAAATAGGACAGTTTTTTATAAGCATTTAAAAATTGACGTCCTTGGTTCGAATATTGGATCCGCCATAGATGCTTGGACTTTTCGAATTTTGAAAAACGGACACTGGGATGCACAACTAGAACTTAATATACACATTCTCTGAACATTTGATGAAAATCGGCCCATTAATAATGGCTCTGGACCGTGTACAAACTTTCGTAGTCAATTTCAAATGTGACGTCATATGACGTCATAGGCTTCTGAAAAATCATTGAAATCGAAATATCAGCATCTGAAGCATGCGGCATTAAATTTTCATTGCCCTTCGAAAATTTCAACATATAGAAATAATAATAATAATTGTTAGAATTAGAAATTCATTATCATATAATGACGTCACGTGACGTCATATGACATTTATTTTCACAAAATGTTTAAGACTCCCAGAGACCTATATACTGACCCAATATCATTTTTCTATCTCAAATAGGACCGATTTTATAAGAATTTGAAAATTTACGACCTTGGTTCGAATCTTGGAATCGCTATAGAACCTTGGACTTTTCGAATTTTGAAAAACAGACACCCGGGGTGCACAACTAGAACTTAATATACACATTCTGTGAAAATTTGATGAAAATCGGTTCATTAACAATGGCTCTGGACCGCGTACAAATTTTGTTGCATATTTCAAGTGTGACGTCATATGACGTCATAGGGACATGAAAATCATAGAAATCAAACTTTTAGCAATTGAAGCATGTGTCATTAAATTTTCATTGCCCTCGACAATTTCAACATATAGAAAAAACTCTTGTTAATATTAGAAATACAATATCTTATAATGACGTCACGTGACGTCATATGACATTTATTTTCACAAAATGTTTAAAACTTCTAGAGACCTATATACTGACTAAATATCAACTTTCTATCTTAAATAGGACAGATTTTATAAGCATTTAAAATTTACGACCTTAGTTCGAATCTTGGATTCGCTATAGAACCATGGACTTTTCGAATTTTGAAAAACAAACACAGGGAAAGCACAACTAGAACTTAATATACACAATCTGTGAAAATTGATGAAAATCGGTTCACAAACAATGGCTGTAGACCGCGTACAAACTTTTGTAGCATATTTCAAATGTGACGTCATATGACGTCATAGGCATATGAAAATCATAGAAATCAAAATTTCATCGCATCAAGTATATGACCATTGCAACATGCTTAAATTAACGCTCAGTTTGGAAGAAAAAAAGAATAAGAAGAATAAAAAACAACAAACCCAAAGGACTTTCTGCTTTAGGCAGAAAGTCCTAATAATAATAAAAATAACAAACCCAATAGGACTTTCTGCTTTAGGCAGAAAGTCCTAATTATAATATATGGGTTAACTTCCACCTCCTCCGCATACTACATGATCAACTACAAGTGGGCGAGTCCACTTCTGCAGATTTGCAGGGGGGATTTTGGTCTAAAAATAAACATCGAAATCGATTTTATGCAGCTACGCCGAAAAAGGCGAGAAATGTGATATAAAAGCACGTGACACAGTGCATGAGATAAGCCATTCGGAACATCTCGCCCATTTCTGCGTCGACCACCGACGGATAAGGCGGATTTAGTTACGATTGGAGAAAAGCTTGCAAAAGAAAGAATATTTATATGGAGCGTAGATGGAAATGGTGAGCATGTATTTAAAACATGAATATCTTTACAGTTAGGGTGTGAAATGCAGCAGTATCGGATCTATCCGAGAAAAGCCGATATCCGAAGTACCTCATAGGCGTAACCAGACTGATAATATCCCGCAGTCATAGGTTTTCACGCACTTATGTATTTAGCTCGTTGCGGATGATATTATTTTTATTGAAATCAACTGTTTAACTACCTTGGCTGCAACTTGATGTATTTGCTCTCTTGAACGAAATATCATAAGTGTAGGCCGTATTTTCACGAAGCAGCAGACATTTTAGGGGTAACCCCAAAGGTAACTTTTATATTACGTCATATGTTTTCGCACACTACATGCAATGCTATAAATAAGGGTTTTTTCTGTCTTTCAGCATTGTTAGGACTTTCTGCCTAAAGCAGAAAGTCCTATTGGGTTTGTACTGTTTATTAGGACTTTCTGCCTACAGGCAGAAAGTCATATTGGGTTTGTACTGTTTTTTTAGCTCACCTGAGCACGTGTGCTCAGGATGAGCTTTTAGGATCCATGAATGTCCGTCGTCGGTCCGTCCGTCCGTCGTCCGTCGTCCACAATTTGTTCGTTTGCACTCTAGCATCTTCATTGTATGAGCAATTATCTTCAAACTTTAAACAATGTTTATGACCATAAAATCTCGGCCAAGTTCGATTATGGCTGATATCGGAACATTAGATCAGGAGTAAAGCCCCTTTTAAAATTCAAAAAAGCCAGATTTCACATTGTTTGCACTCTAGCATCTTCATTTCATGAGCAATTATCTTAAAACTTTAAATCAATGTTTATGACCATAAAATCTCGGCCAAGTTCGATTATGGCTGATATTCGGAACATTAGGTCAGGAAAGTTATGCCCCTTTTAAAATTCAAAAAAGCCAGATTTCACCTTGTTTGCACTCTAGCATCTTCATTTCATGAGCAATTATCTTAAAACTTTATATCAATGTTTATGACCATAAAATCTCGGCCAAGTTCGATTATGGCTGATATCGGAACATTAGGTCAGGAGTTATGCCCCTTTTAAAATTCAAAAAAGCCAGATTTCACATTGTTTGCACTCTAGCATCTTCATTTCATGAGCAATTATCTTAAAACTTTATATCAATGTTTATGACCATAAAATCTCGGCCAAGTTCGATTATGGCTGATATCGGAACATTAGGTCAGGAGTTAATGCCCCTTTTAATATTAAAAAAAAGCCAGATTTCACATTGTTTGCACTCTAGCATCTTCATTTCATGAGCAATTATCTTCAAACTTTATATCAATGTTTATAACCATAAAATCACGACCAAGTTTCGATTGTGGCTGATATCGTACCATTAGGTCAGGAGTTATGCCCCTTTTAATATTAAAAAAATGCCATATTTCAAGTTGTTTACACTCTAGCATCTTCATCTTTTGAGCAATCATCTTCAAACTTTTTGACAATGCTTATGACCATAAGGTCTCGATTGAGTTCGATTATGGCTGAGATCCGTCAATTTGGTCAGGAGTTATGCCCCTTTTAATATAAAAAAAAGCCATATTTCACGTTGTTTACACTCTAGCATCTTCCTTTTTTAGCAATCATCTTCAAACTTTATGACATTGTTAATGACCATAATGTCTCGATTGAGTTCAATTGTGGCTGAGATGGGTCATTTAGGTCAGGAGTTATCCCCCTTTTAATACAAAAAATGCAAGATTTCACTTTGTTTATTCTCTACCAACTTCATTTTTTTAACAATTTTTTTTTTAACTTTAAGACAATGTTTATGCCCATAATCTCACAATCGGGTTCAATTATAACTGATATTGACTTGTAAATTTGGGAGTTATGCCCATTTCACCATAAAAAAAGCAGATTTCACTTTTACACTCAAGCATCTTTATTTCTTAAGCAATCATCTTTCTCAGGTGAGCGACCAAGGGCCATCTTGGCCCTCTTGTTATTATTCTTCTTCTTCTTCTTATTCTTTTTTTCTTCCTCTTATTTTTTGTTAATTTCGAGGTGTTGCCATTGACTCAGAACAATGAAAATTTTATGGCATATATTTCAAACCATGAGCTTTCGGATGCAATGAATTTTTTATTCATACGACGTCATATGACGTCAGATTTTACGTCAGGTGAAAAAGTTTGTACGCGGTCTACGCCATTATTTCTGGACCGATTTTCATCAAAATTTCACAGAATGTGTATGTTAGGCTCTAGTTGTGCATCCCTGTGTCCGTTTTTCAAAATTCGAAAAGTCCATAGTTCTATAGCGAATCCAAGATTCGAACCAAGGTCGTAAATTTTAAAATGCTTATAAAATCTGTACTATTTAAGATAGAAAGTTGATATTTAGTCAGTATATAGGTCTTTAGAAGTTTTAAATATTTTGTGAAAATAAATGTCATATGACGTCACGTGACGTCATTATATGATAATGTATTTCCAATATTAACAAAATATTTCTATATGTTGAAATTGTCGAAGGGCAATGAAAATTTAATGACACATGCTTCAAAGGCGGAAATTTTGATTTCTATGATTTTCATATGCCTACAGTGGGGCTTTCGTTCATGTTGGCAAACGAACCGCACGATACACGCACGATAAACGCAAACGAACCGCACGATACACGCACGTTACACGATAAACGAACGAACGAACGATAAACGTACGATGCATATACACGTTTGATGCACGATACACGATGCACGATACACGGACCGCACGAAACGAACGATTGCAGATAGGCACGGTAGCGAGGTTAATCGATTTACTCTACTTTTTTCGCCCAAGTGAACAAGGCAATTAATCAATTTATAAATAAAACCATCATTAAAACTAACACATACACACACCACACGAAAAAAAACAACGAATGTTCTATAATAGGAAGTCACATGTTCTAAATCGTGTCGAAATTACAAATAATTGTTGTTACACATTGAATTTATTAGATCTATAACGATCCTATGCTTTGAACAATTATTTATTCGCGCCAAGCGTCATTGGTAACAGCATAATACGATTTAATTGGCTATCTTACAGCAGGTGAAGTGATCTCCCTTCGTACACAATACAGGGGAGACCAAATACGTAGTTAACTCATTATTTTTATTAAACATGAATCGATAAAAAGACTTAAATTGTAACAGACAACGTAAGTAATCTACAGTTAAATGTTGCCATGCGGTGAGTAACCACTTAACTGATTTTGAAAAGCTGAAATTCTAATGCTGGCTTTTAAGGAAGCGTTGAACTCAAAATATATCGTGCGGAACGATTCACACGGAAGGAACGATGTGATAAACGAAACACGTTACACGATACACGTTACACGAAACACGTTAGAATCGTGCACGATAAACGCACGCACCATACACGAACGATACACGGAAACGGAACGCACGATACACACACGATACACGAAAAATATGCCAACATGAACGCAAGCCCCACTGTATGACGTCATATGACGTCACACTTGAAATTTATGCAACAAAAGTTTGTACGCGGTCTACAGCCATTGTTTATGAACCGATTTTCATCAAATTTTCACAGAATGTGTATATTCAGTTCTAGTTGTGCATGTCGTTGTCCGTTTTTCAAATTCGAAAAGTCCATGGTTCTACAGCGAATTCAAGATTCGAACCAAGGTCGTAAATTTTTAAATGCTTATAAAAACTGTCCTATTTGAGATAGAAAAGTGATATTTGGTCAGTATATAGGTCTCTGGAAGTCTTAAAACATTTGTGAAAATAAACGTCACATGACGTCACTTGACGTCATTATATGATAATGTATTTCTAATATTAATAAGAGTATTTCTATATGTGAAATTGTCGAAGGCAATGAAAATTTAATGACAAAAGATTCATACGCTGAAATTTCGATTTCAATGATTTTTCAGAATCCTATGACGTCATATGACGTCACATTTGAAATTGACTACGAAAGTTTGTACACGGTCCAGAGCCATTATTAAGGGCCGATTTTATCAAATTTTCACAGAATGTGTATATTACGTTCTTATTGTGTTATACCGGTGTCCGTTTTTCAAAATTCGAAAAGTCCAAGCATCTATGCGGATCCAAGATTCGAACCAAGGACGTAAATATTTAAATGCTTATAAAAACTGTCCTATTTGAGATAGAAAGTTGAATTTTTGTCAGTTAGTAGGTCTCTGGGTGTCTAATAATTATGTGAAAATAAACGTCATATGACGTCACGTGACGTCATTTTTTATTATTATTATTCTTTTCTTCTTCCTAACTAAACGATTATCTTAATATGTTGCAATAGTCCTAGGACCATGAAATTTTTATGGGTTATGAGTCACGTGAGCAAATTTTTATTTCAATGATTGTCAGCAGCCTATGGCGTCACATGACGTCACAGCTAAAAATAGTGAAAAATGGTGTTCGCGCTCTACACCCGTCATTTATAGTCGGATTTTCTTCAAAATTTTCACAGATGGTACATCTTGAAACTAAGGTGTGCATATCCTGTCAGCTAACCGAAATTCCTAAAGACCGAAGTTCTGTGGCTGAAGTAATATTCGAACATAGGACCAACAATTTCATTTTAGGATTGAAGAGCTTCAGGATGAGATAGAAAGTTGAAACTTACACAGTTTGCAGTTCTGCATTATTTCTACAAATATTTTGAATCATGACATCAGAAGACGTCATAAGCATACCACTTATTTTTAATTTGGGGCAATGATTTCGACATGATGCCAATTGTTCAGAATAATGAAAAGTTATTGCAGTAAAGTATGCGCTTTTGAGCAACAGCATTTTCAGCACCCTATGACGTCACGTGACGTCAGAGCTAAAAATTTTGAAAAATAGTGTTTGAGCTCTACAGCCGCCATTTATGATCAGATTTCTTCAAATTTTCACAGATGGTACATCTTGAAACTAAGGTGTGCATATCCTGTAAGCTAACTGAAATTCCGAAAAACCGAAGTATTGTGGCTGAAGTAAGATTCGAACATAGGACCAAAAATTTCATTTTAGGATTGAAGAACTTCGGGATGAGATAGAAAGTTGAAACTTACACGAAAAAAAAAAGTAAAAGGTAGAGAATTTTAATATATATTCTTTCTAACGGAATTAATCTTAATATTTTCAATTTTAGCAGAAAGTCCTATCATTCGTATCAACGAATGAAATCTAGTTCTTCTTCTTCTGCTTCTTCTTATTATTCTTTTTTTCTTCCTAACTAAACGCTTATTTTTCTATGTTGCAATACTCCTAGGACGATGAAATTTTTAGGACTTATTAGTCATGTGAGGAAATTTTGATTTCTATTATGTTCATATGCGTATGACGTCAAATGACATCACATTTGAAATATGCTACAAAAGTTTGTACGCGGTCTACAGCCATTGTTTGTGAACCGATTTTCATCAAACATTCACAGAATGTGTATGTTAGGCTCTGGTTGTGCATCCCTGTGTCCGTTTTTCCAAATTCGAAAAGGCAAATGTTTTATGGCGAATCCAAGATTCGAACTAATGACGTCAAATTTCAAAAGCGTATAAAATCGCTACCAGAAAAGCAAGAAAGCTAATATTTGGACTGAATATTAACTCTAGGTCTTCTTCATATTCTGAAAAGATGAACACCAAATGACTTCACATGACGTCATAATGCTATTAAAACTTTCGTATTAAAACTTAACGGTTTTTAAGCCCTGTAGGCTTCATTTTTTGTATGATTTGCTTGAAATTTTGTCTGAAGATGCAGTGTTAGATCTATGGAGCCATGTCACTTTCTTCCGGCAAATCCCAAAGGTCAAGGTCAATATTAATAACGTTTTTTTTTTCGGGGCCCAAAAAAACTCAAAAACGGTAAATATTTTCCTTT
>CM037778.1:5573925-5623925 GCA_021229015.1 Solen grandis
GCCATGTATACTGTAAAATCATTAATTTTCGTTGACATTAAATTTTGTTGATTATGCACCAAATTGAATTTTTGGGGTACATTTATTAGTGGATCTATGTCTATAATGGAGGCAAGTTTTTGTGGGAATTAATATTCATGGATAAAACCCTCCACGAAATCAACAAAAATTTCACAGTAGTAAGCTGTATGACTTATTGTCATGTAGCCAAACCAAAACAAAGTAGGTCATTTTAGTCAATAGTAAGTTTTGACAAATCAGCAAGGGGTAACTGGATAAATGGATGTAACTGAGAGGCGATATGGTCCAGTGATATGCATGATTCATATGATTAAAAACCTGTAAAATTATATCTCAACATACCGGTTTTGACAGAAAAAGAAATTGCACTAAACCAAGTAGAAAACTGTTTAACTGCAAGCATCTTCCAGGCTTATATAGGTAAACTATTAAGTATTCTGTTCTCTACCCATTAATTGGATATAAATGACTAAATAAAACCTTCACAAGAACTATAAGTGATCAATACCCTCACATCCCATCTTGTCTTCATATAATGCCAGTGACAAGTAAGCCCCCACTTCTATGAAGGTGTAGAATAAAATGGATCAAATTACTTGCTTTACAATCATCATCATCATCATCATCATCATCATCATCATCATCATCATCAATCATTCATTTATTATTTTCATTGTGAGTATCAATTTTACTTTATACTTAATGCAACCCATACTTTGCCTTCCCTTTTATATTAGGCTATCATTAAAACAGTGTTGCACCACTCGCAATTTTATCAGAAGATGAATTTTTTTTTTTTCCCAATTTCTGATTTTTTGGTGTGTTTTTTAAATACCAGTATGTAAGTGTGTTGTTTTTTGGTGCATTTTTTTTTGGGGGGGGGGGGGGGGGGGGGAGTTGGTCATTTCATGATGACCTAACATATAGTTTAAACAAATTTTTTTTTTATTTAAGAACTTTACTAATGGTACTTTTATGTAAATACATTGCTAAAGATATAAGCATGAATTGTTAAAAAAGGAGAAAATTTCAAAACCTTCAAGATTCTCATTTTGTCTTTAGAATACAAAATATATTTTTCAACAATGAACTATATATATTGTATGGTGATGTACAGACATATGATAATATTGTTTGTAAAATTATATACTCATATATCAAGGACACTTAGCACCAGGTTCAATAAACAAAACCAATGTATACTTCCTTATTAAATTTACCGCCCTAGTACTCAGATAAAATCTAATAAAAATCCCTACTTTTAGACTTATATAATAGATTCTATTTTCTGTATATATGAATTTGCTATAAATAGAACCACCTCATTCATGTATTCCATGGACATAATTTCCCATCAAATTTTCCTATTATCATAAAATAAGTCGCAATAAAAATGACTGATGCATAACAACTTGAGAACATTTTGTGTTGAGACTGGCAATTATTTGGTTGGTTTTCTGAAAATGACAACACACCTACATTAGTCACTATTAATGTCTACTGATGCAATATTTCTGCCTGAGACGCAATGACTGCTGTCTCCATGCATTCTATAGGCTACATCTTGTTAATCATTTCTGGTGGGGATGAGAGTTTTTTACAACTTGGCTAGGGGTCAAAAGACAGTACAGAAGAATCAGCCCTAGCTTGAACAGAACAGAATTCCCAAACCAACAACTCTGAGGGACTAAAAGCTGTGATTCTAATGCTATTTAAACCCTCGTATGTGCAGTGGTGATTTCCTGACCCTTGCTGTACTTATCATCGGGAAAATAAATGAGGTTATTCCACACACCTTTTCACATCACCTTTTTTTTTGTTGGAGTTTATCTTTGTTTCGACAGTATTTCAGTAATATAGCAACATCCAGATAACTAAGGGTGGAAAGAAAGTGCAAGAAAACATCCAGGTAGAACCTTCAACAGTAACTGTACTTAGCTTTGGAAGGCATCCTCACATAAAATATCTGAGTGACAAAACTTACAGCACTGAGGGCCCACTGAGGGGCTGAGTTTTTGCTGGTTCCTGGGTAATAGACCAGTATGTAACGCCTGGGAAGGTCATAAGAAACCCTTGCCCTAACGGTTTTAACCCTTTCCCTCATAGAGGAAACCATGAAAAGACCTATGCGAACAGCATAAAACCAGATCAGCCTGCGAGTAACTCGCAGGCTGATCAGGTTTTATGCTGTTCGCTGCTCCTCAGCGGTCTTGAAATGAGGATTTTGTAATTAAATTTGGTAAGGTTTAACTGTGGTTTTCTGCAGATCAGGCTTTATGTGGTACCTATTGAGTGCGTCAAAATGAGTCTATATGAGGGAAAGGGTTAAACAAATTTTTGATCAGCACTGGGCCATGAGGTCCTTCACAATTTGAGAAACCTTCCAGGTTAAATTACTATTATTTGTCTTCAATGCAAGGGTCTGTTGGCTGGTTTATGTATTGATGGTAAATTTGAACAAATTGTATCTCAAAAGCAACAGTAAGGCAATTTAATGACCAATGGTCAATAAATCAAAAGAAATCAAATGGATTGGTTGTGGGGTTGTCCTAAGAAACACAAGGTGCAAAGTACTCAGGTCCAATTCAGGAACCAGTGAGATTGAATAGTTTAAGTTCTTCTTTTCCAAATGATCTAGAATAAATGTGTTTAAAAAATATATATGTGTATTTATCAAGAAACCTGGATCAAGCTAAGGAGCTACTTGTGTTAATTTAACCACTGGTATGTAAGGGCATGGTATCAAGCAAACAACCTTCGGTCATTACCAATAGGCCAGCAACACCTGAGCTATACCAGAACCATTCTTAACAACTTTGGTATTTCATGGTGGGGGATAAACCCACAACCTCCAATTTACACTCAAACCACTGCAAGATCACTCCCTACTGAGCTACAATCGAGAATTTAGATTCCTCCATGAAAAAAAATTACAAAAAACAAGAGGGCCATGATTGCCCTGAATCGCTCACCTGAGAAATATTGCTTTCATTGCCTTTTACAACATAGTCATACTGAATACAAAATCCTTGCAGAAGAACAGCAATATAATTTTATTTCCACACAAAAAGTGTTTTGACCCCAGGGCAATGATTTAAACAAACTTGGTAGATGTCCATAAGGCAATGTTACACACCAAATATTTAAACTCCAGGCCTTGTAGTTTCTGAGAAGAAGATTTTTCTAGTTTTTCCTATTTAAACCTTGCAATTTTGACCCCAGGGCCATGATTTGAACAAACCTGGTAGATGTTTATAAGACAATGTTACACACTAAAATATATTTCTCCAGGCCTTGTGGTTTCTGAGAAGAAGAATTTTCTAGTTGTTTTTTTCTCTATACAAGTCTATGTTAAATCAAGTGATCTCCGGGGCGGGGCCAATTTTGACCTAAGGGCCATGATTTGAACAAACCTGGTAGATGTCCATAAGGCAATGTTAAACACCAATACCTTAACTCCAGGCCTTGTGGTTTCTGAGAAAAGATTTTTTTATTTTTTTCAAGCAACCCCTGGACGGGGCCAATTCTGACCCAATGGCCATGAATTTAACAAACCTGGTAGAGATCCACTAGACAATGTCACACACCAAATATCTAAACTCTAGGCCTTGTTGTTTCTGAGAAGAAGATTTTTTAGTTGTTTTTTTTTACTAAATAAGACCATGTAAAATCAAGTGTCCCCTGGGACAGGGCCAATTTTGACCCCAGGGTCATGATTTGAACAAACTTGGTAGAGGTGCACTAGACAATTCTACACACCAAATATATAAGCTCTAGGCCTTGCAGTTTTGAAGAAGATTTTCAAAGTTTGCATTTTATAAATCTTTTTTTAGCTCCTGTGACCTACTTTTTCAACCAATCAAAATAATTTGAACCATCTTGACAGAGGGCATAATAAGGATGATTCCTGTGAAGTTTGGTCAAAATCCATTCCGCGGTTTAGGAGGAGATGTTGTTTAAAGGAAATTGTTGACGCCGAACGGAGGACTGACAAAAGGCGATCATAAAAGCTCACCATGAGCACATTGTGCTCAGGTGAGCTAAAAAAAACAATTAAACTTATTTTGTTGTCTGTTGATGGACAATGGTAACATAATACGACTAAGTTATAAACTAAACCATATATATATACAGTGGAACCTCTCAGCAGCAGTATGTGCAGAAAGCCTTTCTGCAGTCAGGCCAAGGTATTGCTGCTGAGAGATGTTGCTGTACAGAAGTTTTGACTGGTTCCCAAGTAAAACTTTTAGAGGTGGGAGATAAAACCGCTGCTGCTGCTAATCAGTGGTGCCATTTTGAGGGGGGGGGGGTGTTACTGTATATCTCAAGTTTCTAATTTTACATTTTAACCAACACATTTACACTTGATTTGCTTACAAGTAACACCGTGTTTTCAAGTAAAGTGCAAGCAGCAAGCTGCCCTAATTTTTACTGATATAAAGACAAATCATTAAGTGATAGCTATTGATTACAGTAAAACCCGTCTTATCCGACACCCACTGGGACCAACTGACATTGTCAGATAAGACAGGTCGGATAAGGCATGTCATTATAGAACATACCTTTAAAATTGGGACCAATAAAAGGTGTCGGATAATACAGGATGTCATTATGAACAGGTGGACAGGTTGCACTGTAGTACATGTACAATGTATATCAGTCCTCGCATCACTTTGATAAAGTAGGTAGCCAACATCTGAACCATGGCTATAAATAGCGTAAGGCTTTCTACGCAGTACTAGAATAACAGGATCTCCTACTCTCCTACTAACTTATAAACAGACCTATGAACACTTACCACATTAGTATTCATATACACATCTACTACTTGAAAAAAATTAATTCACTGAACTTAAAACTGTATGTGACTGTGTAGTCTCAGCTACAATTTTGTGTAGACAAACTATAAAGACCTTGAGAGGACAGCTCCTGTTCTGATCAAATCATGTCTATCCAAGGTGTTATAAGGGTTGACCACAATAGAACAAAATTAATCTAAATAAAAAACAGTCAATTTTTTGCATATTTTGTGAAATACTATAATGTGGTAGTGAATATAGTTACATTTTTACTTCTCAGCAAAATAGTGCTGTCAAAATGAACGAGGATGAAAAGTAACATAAAGGTGTAAATGAAAATAAAATACATTCAAGCCTTAAATGTCTGATAATAATGACATCAACAGATGAGTCATCTCAGTTTGATTCATTATAAACAATCACGCTATTATTACACCATATGATTGTAATCAAAGTACTGGGCTATCTGTAAAGCCTTTGAAACCAGAAAACAATTTATTGCATAACTTTTTCATTAAATTGCAGAAATAAATCTTTAAGTTCATTGACATACAGTTATAATTCTTTACGATATTTCCTGTATAAAATACAAGACAGTACAATGTCTATGTAACCTCTCCTTAAATATGATTTCATATTATTGGGATAGTAAACTATTACAGATAAACATAACATTGTAATAGTGTGTAATACAATAGTATTGCTTTCAGAGAAATTATGCAAATTGTTAACAAAGAAAGAAAACAAATGGTGACAAGCTTTCACCTTGTCAGTTGTCTAACACCGATAACACACTTGCTATAGTCGGAATTAATACCATTTACATGTACACAACTTTTTGCATTTTCATAAATACTTCTGAGGACATCAAAAATATTGTTTATTGTGTCAAAGGCACCTTTCAAATCAATAAATGCACAACAATATTGTAGGAGTTTAATTAATGTATTAAGTACATATAAGTCGAATAACCAGGTCAAAATCCTGCCTGGAATTTACTTATCATAAATTATCACAACTGGTTAGGGTTGTTGTAAAAAGCTCATACTAAGCATTATAGGACCATAGTTTACTGGATAAGACACGTCACCTTTAATCTTAAATATAAGATTTATTACCCTAACAGCCCAGTTAACAGGAATAATTGCACAAACCGAAAAATGTCCAATATAAAGAACCCCCAGATCAGCACTATAAAAAGGGCTAAAGAAGCAATGGTCAAACTGACACTTTGTGTCGCAGATTATCCACGTGAATACACCAAAAACTGATCTAAATTTTCTAAAAATTTCCCGGCATATAATCATGTCGCCATTATGCACATGCGCACTGCTACATCTCATTTTATTGACGAATATGCAGGGGTTTTCTTAAGTGGGCACCCGCTTGCCCACACCAGGTTAAAATCACTGAGGGCAAGTGATTTTTCAAAGAAGATAGCCCGGTGGGCAAGTTGATTTATGTAAATGAAATCTTTCGGGTTTTTTTGTTTTGTTTTTTCCACTGTATATCAGGGATGAAATGATTGCTAATTGTGTTTGATACATATTGACTAAAATTCAAGTTAATATTACACATATTTAGTTTTAAACATTAACAAACACCAACTAACTTAAAGATTGGGCAACCTGTTTTCACTGTGGGCTAGTAGATGTTCAAAGTTAACTTGCCCCCTGGACAAGTGAATGTCAAATCATTAGGTAAACCCCTGATATGCTATCATAGTCGTAATAGAAATGCCTTGTTAAATAAAATATTAAAATGTTTATGATACACACATGTACACGTTTTAAAAGATGATAGAGTAATGCACCAGTTATCGGCACTTTAAGCTATGTTTATGTGGTGCCAAAAACAGAAATCTTCTTTACAAAAACCAATCATACAAGTTACAGGTATATATCTTAAACATTTTCAGCCTCTTTGTAGACTGTTCTCAAAATATTAGCAGTAAATATGTGCACCTACTGAGGTATATGTATGCTATTATCGACACTTTCCGCAATTATCTGCACCTTGAAACCTTTTAGAAATGTACTTTATTAATGAGGTGACACATATAAATAAATAAGATAATGTGTTGAAATGTTTTATATGTATCTAATTACATTTCATTTTACATTTAAAAATCAATTCACATTAAATTTTGATCCACCATTAAAACCACCAATTGTATGTGAAAATATTCGTACATGGCAAATGCTCTTCATGTTTGTTATCAAGTCATGTCTCAATTTTAAGCTGAAATATTTTACAACAGTCTCAGCATTTAAAAGCAATCACAGCAAATTATTCTACAAATTGAACAGCCTCAATTGCTTTTGTCATGTTCTGGGGATCATACTGGACTGCAGAGGTTTTCGCCTTTTGGATGCAGACAGTCAATTGAGTAGCCATGGTGAATCTGAAATCAAATACAACAGATTATGAATTGAAAAATATAATTCAACTTATGGAGAGTTGAATAATAGAGAGAGAACTCAATGAAAATGGGATCCAAATCTCGAATGTAGTTTGACGAGAGCACAAATAATTTACATATTTGGCAACAATTTGAGTTTGGAAAGATGAATTATGTACCACCATTAAGTCTCATTTTACAATTCTAAAGAAGTGCCAATAAATGGTGACACGCGGTCAGATGTAATGAATTATCAGCACCCTCTTTCAACACCTATCATTTTATATTTAAGTTTTTTTTTACATCAAAACTTTGTTTATCTGTCATATTGGTAAGCATACGGGAAGATAAAGTCACAATTCTACAACAAATCAGTATTTTATAAGTTCAAACAACACTACTTACCTTAACCAGAAACCAGTAAGGCTCCGTCAGAAAAAATTGGAGTTGCTGTAATCAAATTTTCCCGTGGCAAAAACAAGGGGAAGTGACTTCATTCTGTGCCTCATGATATTGGCAATGTTTATTACACAGAATATTATTGTACATGCGCATACAACTCGTTTAAGTTAAAAATGCCGATAACTGATTAAACTGAAGGTGCCAATGTTTTATACACTTACTCTATTTATATTTTATATATTCATTTAACACATGGTTTCTTTCAATGCAAAGGTGGCTCATGCCTGAATTTGGATGGTAGATGAGCAGGTTTTGGTTATTTATCGGTGTTACAATAGTCTATATAGAATAAAAGAAATCTTGAATTCCAATACAAATCTGCATAACTTACTAATAATCATCAAGCTATCACAGATACATCGAGATACCTCCAGGGGTTATTTGTTGCTCTATGGAATGGCTGAAACCTGTACATATCTGCTATCATAAGTTACTAAGGACACAGTATGGAGCCACTGATTTGCATCTATAAATAGACAAGAGGGCCATGATGGCCCTGAATCGCTCACCTGAGTACCATTGCTTCAACTGATGTCAAGGTTTTTAAACAGACAAGGATTCTGATATAACTTAATCTAAAACATTTTACCTCTGACAATACTACACACCAAATATCTAAGCAATGGGCCATATGGTTTCAGAGACGACTTGGGTGCAGGGTCATTTATCACCGTAGGGCCAAGACTTTGAAAATCTTTGTAATGAACCATTAGATGCTACTACATACCAAAAATCTTAGCTCTAGGCCTTATTGATTCATAGAAGAAGATTTTTTAAGATTTTCCTATTTAACTCTATGTAAAACAAGTGACCCCTGGTGCGGGGTCATTTATCACCATTGGGCTATGATTTGTACAATCTTGGTAGTGGCCCATAAGATGATGCTACATACCAAATATCTAAGCTCTAGGCCTAATGGATTCATAGAAGAAGATTTTTTAAGATTTTCCTATATAACTCTATGTAAAACAAGTGACCCCTGGTGCGGGGTCATTTATAACCGTAGGACTATGATTTGTACAATCTTGGTGGTGGCCCATTAGATGATGCTACATACCAAATATCTAAGCTCTAGGCCTTATGGATTCATAGAAGAAGATTTTTTAAGATTTTCCTATATAACTCTATGTAAAACAAGTGACCCCTGGTGCGGGGTCATTTATCACCATTGGGCTATGATTTGTACAATCTTGGTAGGCATCCACTAGACAATGCTTCACATTAAATATCTAAGCTCTAGACCCTGCAGTTTTGCAGAAGAAGATTTTTAAAGTTTGCATTTTTATAATCTATTTTTAGCTCCTGTGACCTAATTATGCAATGGACCAGAACCATTTATACAACTTTAGTAGAGCTTCATCCAAGGAACATTCCTGCAAAATATTTTTCAAATTGGCCAAGCCGTTTAGGAGGAGATGTTGTTTGAAGCAATTGTTGACGCCGGACGCACGGACGCCGGACAAAAGGCGATCAGAAAAGCTCACCTTGAGCACGTTGTGCTCATGTGAGCAAAAAACTGTAGTGCAAATCAAAGTGCTGATAGTACAAAGTTAGCAGTATTGTTGCATGTCTTTTGTTTATCAAAGTAACTTTAATAACTGGGGGTCAAATTTTTGTGCAATAACAATAACCCCGCTTTAACGTTGCATTAAAATGGTCATTACAAGAAATTAAAGATGAATGCATGATTTGTTTCATCAGACTGTTAACAATTGGCACATCGCCACTCTTACTCTCCTTATTTCTATAGCCTACAATGAGCAATTGTTTATTATTTTAATATAAGTTTGATATTTGGCAAAAACTAGGGAGCAGTGGTCCAGTGGTAGGACACGCGCTTCGGGATCGAGGGGTCCCAGGTTAGAGTCCTGCCAAGGACACTGCCAATTTCCTTGAACAAGAAATTTATCCCGCATTATTTCACTTCACCCAGGTGTAAATGGGTACCTGAGAGGGAGGTATAATTCCATGGCGCCATGGTGTGGGCTGCCCTAAGCGGAGTGAAAGACTCCCCAGGGAGATCGAGAGATAGATACAAGTAGCCCGATGACCAGGGGTAAAAGCTGTAAAGTCGGTGAACGTGACCAAGGCATGAAACTTAGACTGTAAAATGCATTTACTTACTTACTTACTTTACACTGCATATCTGTAGCTCATCAAACCCTCTCCCACTTGAGACACAGGCAACTTCAGTGCCTTCAGCGCTTTGATTTTACTACCTTTGAAATATTTCCAAAAACCTTAAAGATCTGATTTGCAGACTGTTTTAAGTTTACCAGCATGATATTTTGGTGTCTTTTAAAATTGTTATTAAAAATATTTTTGTACAATTTACTCTTTATTTTTAAATTCTCTTTATCAAATTTGTTTTTACATGATTTATATCTATAAATCTCGTCTAGCCGTTTTACATTTAGAATTAAACCATCTTTTGTTGTAAGCATGCTCCTTTGGTTTTGTATTACAAGTGCAAAACTGTTTTTAGCACTGTCATGAAATATATTTACAGTATTTGTAATCACGGTTTTTATATCACTCCATCAGGGGTGTAAAATTCCACTTGTCCACTTGCCCTGACCAATGAAAATTAGTGCAAGGCAAGTGAAAAATATTTTAAAATAATAACATTTCTTTGCAATTTTTTTATTTCACTATCTCAAATTTTGAACGGGCCAGGCAGGGCAGTGATAATTTTTGGAATTTTACACCCCTGCCTTACTATCGTTGATATTATTTGAATTGTACAACATATCTAATTCATTTAGTATGGTGTTGATTTCATCTACATCAATGTTATTATAAAACTGTCTTTGTTTTCACAATCCCATAATTTAGCATTTGGCTGCTTGTCTTTACTTTTTTATTTTAATAGTGCCTCTTATACTTACTGGGTTATACACATCCAAATATAATTCACAAAAGTCATTTACAGTTAGATTTACAATTTTTGAGAACAATGTTGGACTACAGATAAAATAATCCACAGTGCTTACTCCTTTACATATAGTATTACCGGTTAAATCACCAGGAATTTGACCATTCTATATATATATAAATGGTTTAGTCTAATAAAATCCATAAACTTATAATCATAGTTGTTTGCAACAGCATTAAATTTTTGTTTCATCAAAGAAAGAGGTGTCATTGTTCATCATGTATGTCATCGAGTTGCATATCATAAAAAATATCAAACTTGTTTGTACATAGTCTTGTAAATCCTTTGTTCTTGAATTCCAGTCACCAAAAAGACAAAAAATACCATACTTATGTGAGAAATTATCCAAGTCATTTTGGATTAGTGAAAACAGGTCATCTGTTGCATAACCTGAGAATTCAGGTGGTAAACACTCTACACCATAGAGTATACCACCCATACCTGTAATAGCATCATTTAGGGTAAACCACAGTACTAAGTCACAATTGGTTTCTATTACCGTTATAAAAAGCACTAAGTGTTTTTGACCCCTGAACAAATCCCCACCTTCATCAGCCCCACCTCATTTCAAAGGGATCTTTCTCCTCAGAAAATTTCTTTATACCATTATCAATGTAACTGGAATACTGTCTAATGCATTCCTAAAAGCCAAAATAAAAGATTCCCTTACGTTTCTGTTCTAGTATAAAGCATACATATAATGATATACCTGTATTTGAAATTATGTCATTCTAATATTATAAAATACTTAAGTCAAAAGATTTTGGATCAGTTGAATATGAACAATGTAAACAATCATGTACACATATTCAAGGGTTTTTTTTCTTCTTTTTCTAAGTTGAATTGAATCAATTTTAGCTACTGAATGGACAACTCTATTTTTAGCATCCGTCCACAGCACTGTATGGATTTATGGATTACAGCTGCCATAATCTATATTTTCTGCTACATGTGACACCCAAATTAGCTCATAATTAGATTGATGCCAGCCAATATCACCTATTATGTCCAATTCACTTCTTGGGATTTTCTGAGTCATCTACAAGCTACATACACCTTTACAAATCAGGAAGCACAGATAGGAAGCATGCATACTGTATCTTAGTGACAAGCGTTTTTGCTGAGAGGAGATTAAATTAAGCTATTTTACTTTGATTGGGAAACAAGTTCTTAAAACTTGTATATGTACTCAACAGTTCCTGGGTTGGACCAGTACTTTGTACTTTGAAGGTCATGAAAATTCCTAGCCCCTAACTTGGTTTTGACCCACAACCTTTGCATCTGCAGTTGAGTATGTTACCACTGGACCATGCCGCCCTAGACAGGAGATGGACCTAGACACAGTGCTGCCTCATCACTATAGCATGTCAAAGAGAAATGGCATGACACCACACCTAGTCACATTATCTTGACACTATTCAATCAGTCCTTGAACTACCCTATGCCAAGCACCAAGCACATTGGGTGTAAAGGGGTCTGGCCTGAAAAGAGAGTCATTTTAAAAATATATCACTATATATAGTATAATATATAGAGAAATATGACCCAAACTTTCGTGCCAGACCCTTTTGGTACCATTTTTCAAGACTGGTATGTTACAACCCAGTAGCAAACCCACAACCCCATAGTAATGGGGTAGATAGTCTAACCAATCAGCAAGGATGTTAATGGTATGTTTTAAACAAGAGCTGTCCATAAGACAGCGCGCTCGACTTTTCTCAGTTGCTAAGACACAGTTTTATGGATTTTAATAGTATGGTACATATCAATGATGATATGTTCTAGTTATAGTAGAAATTATTCTATCACCTCCAATAAACAAATATGACATTTTTAATTGGTGAAATTAGCATGCAGAATCAATTTGAGAATGTGGTGTGCTGATCCGCCAACTCCAGGGTTATGGGCCTTGCTAGTAAGGCAGAGGTAGTGATGGTGAATAAGTACTTGAAGTTTCAGTCAAATACATGTGATAGTACAACTATGTAAAAAAATTACCATGATTTTGGCTGTTTTGTAAGTATGAAAGGGGCATAACTCCAAAAATAGGGTAGCCAGGGTTGTGGGCCTTAGAAGTAAGGTAGAAGTGATGATGGTGAATAAGTAATTTAAGTTTGGGTGGAATACCTCTGATAGTATTTAAGTTATTGATGTTTGAAAAAAACTTTAACCTTGTGTTGCAACGCCGATGCCCGAGTGACAGTATAAGCTCTCATTTTCTTCGAAAAGTCGAGCTAATAAAAATGAGTATAATACATGTAAATACATGATTATTATATAAAGGTTATCTGATGCAGATATTGGAAACTTCCTGACAGTTTTTCTGAAACTACTCCATACTTTTATCCATGTGGAACTAGAGCTATCACTGAAAGTGATTAATACCCCTGCAAAATGCTTTGATACATGAGAAGCCAGACTCCAGGCAGAGCATAGATAAGAACCTGTATACATAGTATATTGGTTATGATAGTAAGTAATAAGTAAGTAATGTTTTTATTTAAAGTGGATAGAGAGTCAGTTATGGTTGTTTGGCACAGTAGTTTAAAAGTGTAGTTACAGTTCTTGGACACTGCACTTTTCCTAGTTGCCATCTGTTTACATTTTAAGTTTCAAGTAAATACTATGTATAATATTCAAGTTCTATTCGGCAAAAAGAAAAAAAAGCAAAGGGAAGATAATTAAAAAATGGGACCAGGTAGAGTCACAGTTCTTGGACACTGCACTCCTCCTAGTCGCCATCTGTTTACATTTTAATTTTCAAGTCAATACCTTGTATAATTTTTGAGTTATGTTCCAGACAAGAAAGGGAGATAATTAAAAAATGGGACCAGGGCAATAACTCTACAATCCTTGAGACAACTCAAGTGAAATTTATGTCACGCACCTCTCCAGCTGATTATGAATGCACACACAAAATTTAAACTGAATCGGTTAAGAAATGTAGAAGTTTGAGTCACAAGATATTTAGAGTCAAATCAGGGGCAATAACTCTGTAATCCTTGAGACAACTCAAGTGAAATTTATGTCACGAACCTCTCAAGCTTATTATCAATCCACCCACAAAATTTATACTGTATCGGTTAAGAAATGTAGAAGAGGTTTGCATCACAAGATATTTTGAGTTGAACCAGGGGCAATAACGCCGAAATTCTTGTGCAAACGAATGTGAAATATGCGTCTTTGCACATCTACAGCTCCTGATGAATATTTATGCCAAGTATCAGGTGAGTTGGACTGATAGTGAAGGAGGAGTTCACTGGACAAGATTCTGCAGACAGACCGACCTACAGGCTGATTCCAGTATGCCCCCTTCAACCTTTGTTTGCAGGGGTATAATAATTATGCAGCATTTATACAGTCCAGTGACTGGTTTCAATTCCACCAATCTACATGTATAATGCTTAGTACATGACTGTATACTATAGTACTTCTATAATCAGGCTTCCAATTATAAAAATACCCTAACTCTTGACCTCAAATAGATTTATTTTGATGCATTGGCAAACAGAGAATAAAAAAGAAGTCTGATCAGGGTCTCCTCTGTTTGTTCATTCAATATTGTTTCTCAGATTCTACAAAGTCTGCATAGTAAAGAAAAATCCATTGTTTCATAAACCATTTATTTATATATTAATTCATCATTTCTTCTTCAACAGAACTTTGTCATTTAATGAAAAGAATGGTGAAATATGATGTTAACTTCCAAGTACATTATTTTACGCAGTACATTGGTCAAATTTAAGCCCACAAAGATATTTTGGAATGATTGTTCCACAGTAATCCCTTTACATTTTATTCTGTCAAAATGTCAGTGTATACCAATGGTACTAGAATTGCAGAATTGGCAATTAATTGTAATCTTTATTTCGATTTTATTTTGTCCTTCTGGACTGTATATAGAACATGTAAAGAACAGACTGATTTCACTTGATTACAGAGGTCATAACTTTGTACAAATGTATGCTAACATTATATTCTATGCACGGTGTGATCTTTGGGAAAAACTAGTCAAGATATTACTACAAAAATAAGGAATAAAACTGAAAGATATCTTGATCAGTTTATCAGCTGTTTATAATCTACCTGTATCTCTCTGTAAATTCTTAGAATTTAAAGAACCATTTTTTTTTAACTTTTGAAGATTCATTTGTTGTTTTTGTTTTCTTACATTTTAAATTTAGAAAAAATACACACTTTCTCAGCATTGGGAACATAACAGAATGCCACTTTAAAGCAGCTGGAATAAAAACCTGCCTAAGGCTTCTAACTAGTATGTGCATGCTGCATAGATCTCAAATTCTCAAAATACATCATCCTGTATCTAAATTTCCATTGTATATTTCACGTTATTTCATCATTTAATTGACAGGATATAAACCAATCTATCAAGAGTTTTCCACCTTTATTTCTCATGCCAATATAAATCCTGCAAGAAATATATATTGATTAATGACTGAAATGTTCCCTAGTATAAACGAAAGCATGAATTACCTGGCAAATTTTGGCAAACATTTTGCATTTCCTTGGAATGAAAACAAGCCATGCAATATATGCATACACACAGAAATGACACTTTAGATAACAGGATGACTATGTATCACTGAACAACTTTTATATCTATGTTGTAACTTTTGACAGAAATTCTGTGAAAGTCATCATCAGTGTTGTTTTCGTTTTCATGCGTAAATGTTCCATCCTTCATATAAATAAGAAACACAACAATCAACAGGTGGCAATAGCAACATTCTATCCAATGACTGGCATACGTATGCAATATACACATTATTCATGTGAAAGTGACTGCATAATGTCATTTGATATGTTTTCAGTGAAAACCCCTTACAAATTGAGTGATATTGTGACATTATTGTCAAGACCTAAAAAATAGTCAAATAAGAAAAACTGCTGGTATAGATTTTTCTTTCTCTGGTTATTTTCAAAATTTGTTTGGACAATCAAAATGGAATTTCTGAAACAAAATGCGGAATGGCTAGAACACTTAAAAATTTTTGGCCCAACATTTATTGGCAGGCCTTTTTTTTCAGATATTGGGAAGGGGCCTTAATATCATATTTGGGGGAAAATATGACCATTTTTTTTTTCATTGAAAAAAGAGTAAGATGCAAATTTGGGGAAAACTGCATGAATTTTTCGGAGGGTAATGTAATGACTGTGTCTGCATGGATACAGATAGTTGTTTGATGAGTATGCCAGTAATTAAAAGGGACTAGTTTCAACCCTTTTGTTAATTAACACTTATCTTTACAAAAAACTCCCCTGGTGGCCGAGCGATTAGCAAGAGGTCATGGGTTTGATCTCCAGCCACTTCATACCAAATTTTACAGTATTAGATTCAAGTACTATCCCGGGAACTTTTGAGGGGTGTTCAAAACATATGCGGAAAAGTGTTCTCATTTCTTTATTTTAGATGGCTGAGTAATGAAACTGCACTATAATGTAAGTCAATATATTGCCATTTCAATGTGCAAAAATTATATCTGTACCCCTTTTGTGGAATAAAATATAGTTTCCATAGTAACGTCACTGTTGTCTTCCCGGTCCAAAATCTGGTCATTTTGATGGAAATGGTCTCAAATTATAACGTCTCAAATATACAATTTTCACTGTATGCCTTTCAAACTACATATACATATTGGGCTAACATTAGCAATGTCGTTCATGACTTCATATTGATTTCTGATGTCAAAAATATAAGCAAAAGATGTATTATCTGCTGACTGATGCATAAATAAGTGTTGAGCAAAACAGCCATCAAATTTTGTGTTCTGATTGCAAATTTTCAAGACTAAACTATTGAAATGGTACGTAATGCCTATAGTGAAACTGCTGTGAAAAACAGTGTTATTCAAATGGAACAAGTGGTTTGAGTAGGACAGGGAAAACATTGTTGACAACAAGCGCAGTGGCCGTCAAGTGACAAAGATGTCATCACATGACGACGCTGTGTAAAAGTTGCAGAGATCGGCGCATTGCCATCCCTGAAATTATGGACAGAACAGACTCTAGTGCAACTAGACTGTCTTCAACATAATTCATGACCAGCTAAATATATACATGCCACATGTATGTGCCTGTTTTTTTGTATTTTGAAAAGTATTAAGCAGTGTTCTTAATACATTAATTATGAATGTGTATGAATGGTGACATTCAAATCATTCTGTGTTGGGTCGGGATTCGTTTGATGATGTTACTATTATTACAACTGCACGGCATATTTGCAAGCAATCCATGTGAAATATTGTCATTCAAATGATATTGTATTATATTTTACTGGTCTGAATTTTCAGATATTACACTTGTGCAATAAAGAAATGTAAGCACTTTTCATTAATGATACATGCAGGAGTCCGCTTCCTTGTTCTCTCTAGCACATGCTGAATCATAATTATATATAAGAAGCCAAAGCCTTGTGTTTGTATTTATACCATGATACAAGCCATAAACACCAAAGTTGTAAAAAAAAGGTACTGGTATTGATCCCTTGTTTGACGCTCCGCATATAAGGGTAGTTGCAGGACTGGGCCGGTGTCAGGATAATGTGACTTGGTGTGGTATCATGCCACATATCTATGGTGTGGTACTGCAGTGTGGCAGAACTATGTCTGTCATAAGTAGACATCTCCAAGTGACTGAAATACTGTGGACGGGACGTTAAACCCAACACACATCTCTTTCCAAAGGAAAGATGTTGGGGAAAATAATGCCGAAAATAATCAACATGGCCAACATAGTAATAATCTTATTAAAATGTCTGCGCCTTTATCAACAAAAATCACAGTCACTCACATCAAATGATTTTTATTTAGCTCTTTGCTTCTTATTGTCTTGGGGTTGTTTTGACTTCTGATGTGGTAGGTCTATTATGAGGCCGTGTAAAATTGTATTTTCATGAATATTCAAAAGTCTATTATGAACTTTATGCAATCTGCGATCTTCGGTGTCAGAACGGTAAATTATGAACAAGGTGGGATTCAAATGCAATATAATCCAAGAATTATTGCCCTAGATCTTTTCTTCCATTGTTACCATATTAAAGAAAAGCAAAAGATCTCCGTTATGCATTACTATCACTGAATATCAGTAATTAAGCTTTGATTATGGACTGAACAAAGGCGGAAAAAAGAAATATACTCACAATAGTTGCATATAAAACAATCAACACTATAACTATGTCAAACATAATTGTAAACGACTAGAATTCCAGTAATGACATTGGAAAAATTCCTTCAACTACCAAAACTATGCTGTCTGCTAAAATGTCAATCACCGCAAGCCCGAAAATTGCCGGTATCATCCGATTTCTTATTTTCTTCAGTTCCTTTTACCTCCCTCGTCAAATCAAGAATAACAGGAGGTATTTTAATTCCATGATATGTTCTTTGGCCAACTTGCACTTGTTCATCACTGAATGAAAATTAAAAAATATCGAGATTTACTTGTTTCTTAATTGATATATCATAAATTCAAATATAAAAATTAAATCAGGAGGTTGTCGGAACAGCTGAATGAGGTTAAAGGTCAGAATAAAAAATGGCGAACTGTATGTTGATCGTGGCTGTGTCTTTCATTAATTTCATAAGGACGGTAAGGAGACAATTGTCTTTACATATAAACAATGCGCAGTAAATGATAACAAAATAATGACATTAATATTTTCTACTATTAGTTTTATATTGGCCATTTTCGAGTAACTGAGTCAATTTACGTTTCATAACAAAACGTAACAAAGATGTCAGAACATTTTTGTGGCTGTTTGTTAACTTATGCCATTGAATTTTTCTTTGTGCTTTATTTTGTAGATTGATCTTTGTTTAAAATTTTTGTCATACTTTTATTTCAATTATAATCATGAAATTCCAATGAATATTGTCGTTAGATTTCATAAATGTCATTGGGGCATACAACTTGTATTTTTTTTTAAATATAAAATGTTTTTAATACAGTACTGTGCACTGTAGCTCTTGAATATTTTATAAAGAGTTTTGAGGAATATTTTATAAAGAGTTTTGAGTAATTAATTTTATATTTAATCATCCCAGATAGCTAAAACCATTTCTATGCCAGTCTTGGGTAAGATATAAAATATTGGCCCATTTTTTTTATATGACATTGATAAATTATTTACATATATATGCACTGAGACGGTGTTGTCCATCAGCCCGACCAGGGCGTAATTGCACTAATGGGTTTCTGCATGGTGTCATTGACATCCAAGAATTGGCTGTGGCTTGCCAGTTTTAAACACTTGTCTGCCCTCAGTTTGAGTACTGCTCTACCATTTGGTGCCCTTTCACCGATACACATATATATCTCACAGCTTGAATCTGTCCAGCGTAGAGCAGCAAGGTGGGTCAAGAATGACTATGGAAAAACATCAAGCGTCACAAATATGCTGCAGTCCCTACAGTGGCGTAGGCTTGATCAACAAAGAATTGATAGCAGGCTCTCTCTCATGTTTAAAATCACTAATAACCTCATAGCTATTCCAATATCTGACTACCTCATCCCAATGACGAGACAATCTAGACATTACCACTCTGCCTCCTACAGACTTATACCTGCTTCCACAGACTATTACAAATTCTCCTTCTTTCCGCGAGCTGTCTTCCACTGGAACAGTCTACCACCATCTACCGTCGCTTGTTTAACTCAAGAACAGTTCAATCAGGCAGTCTGCCAGATTGATCACATCTCCCCTTAGAAAACACAAAGCTCTTACTTTTATTAGTTTTAAAGCAACACCTTCTTGCACTCTTTTACTCTCAAATTTTATTTTGTTCCTAATCTTTTCATTTTATCCTCACACAATCACTACTAATACTCTTGCAGCTAGACGCACAAAATGTCTAGGTCCCCAACAGGGGTTTGACATCATAGGATAGATAGATAGATAGATAGATAGATTTCTACCATCAGATGGCCATGGGATATCTGATATTTCAGCCGTACAAAAAAGGTTTGAATGTACTACGTAACCGGGATGGACGACACTGTTCACCCAGAGTGGGGTGTGTATGGCACAACTCAAGTCCTCGTTTCAGTTAATACTTTTTTTATATAAAAAAATGAGTAAAGCAAAACAACAGATACATTTAAGCATCAGAACTTGGAGTGGCTTCCATCAGTAGCCAGTGCATCAGCCGACAGCGTCAACCGTATGATGCTAAATGGATGCTTTACAAACCAAATTAATTACAAAGATATAATATTCATTAATGTTGTCAAATTCAATACAAAAGCAGCTATGTTAATTTAATATCTATCTATTTTCACCAAGAGCATGGGTCAGCTGGCTGAGCAAATACTCTATTGGAACTGACCCCAAGCTGGAGTGACCAAATTCACATGTTTCCCAGCTTTTATACCTAGCGGTTTAGCGACTGATTCTCGCATTCTAGCCTACCCGGTTGCTATAATGCAGGAACCAGCTTCAGGGTACAATAAATTCTACAATCTGATTGGTTGAAACGTTAATAACAATATGGCTGTCAAAAAGGTACCAAATTCAACTTCCGTGAATTCAAATCTTCTTCAACCACGATGTTTACAGAAATAAAACTTGTTCTGCAAACCAAAACACACGTGAAATGTAAGTAGTTATATATAATTGACCATCACTGACACAATGTTCAACTTCCTTAATAACAACAGTAAAAATAGATAAAGTGAGCGACTGACAAATGCATAAGAATGGTAACTCTGCTACAGCTGTAACCCCTGTGGTTATAGTATCACAACCTGCTGTGATCAGGGCCGGCTTGACTGAATTTAATTTTTAACTCTTTCCCTCATATAGACTCATTTTGACGCACTCAGTAGGTCTGATCTGCAGAAAACCACAGTTAAACCTTACCAAATTTAATTACAAAATCCTCATTTCCAGACCACTGAGGAGCAGCGAACAGCATAAAACCTGATCAGCCTGCGAGTTACTCACAGGCTGATCTGGTTTTATGCTGTTCGCATAGGTCTTTTCATGGATTCCTCTATGAGGGAAAGGGTTAAACAACAATATTTATTATTACTGTTCACAAGCAAAAAATATTTTGTGCATTAGTATAATTACCTCTATGAAAATCAATAGCCATCTACAGATGCATGGTTAAAAAATGTGCAGTTTTTCCATCACAGGTAATAGCATTACAAACAGAATACAACCTATATTTAAATTTTAAAAGTATGAAACCTATATTAAGAATTCCTCTTTCCGCTTTCTATGTCAGGATGCCCACTAAGTTTTAAAAATGTTGATACAATTGCCGTTTTTCCTTGATTTAGTACCCCTTCATATAGAGAATCCCTACAATTGTTGTGGTACATGGCCAATTTTGGGGTTAAAAAACCCTCTATAGGGGGTAAATGGGCATGCTGCATGTGCCATTACATAATTGTTCACATTCATTGCTTATTTCTCAGGCTTTAAAACTCTTTCATATTGCTGAATGTGTCACATATACAGCAAGCACCTGCTCCAGGGATACCACATTTTATATTTAACTTAACTGGTATTCCATGGGGGTGTTTATGGAAAAAAGTGTTGTGCAATGTGACCTACACTTGCCAAGTTTATTTGTCACAAACATAATTGGGAGAGAGTAGAAAAAATTTATTCCTACCAATCAACTTAGAATGACAGCTGGTGCAGCTGGCTGAGTGGTTAGAGCGTCCACCCTGGAATAGGGAGGTTGTGGGTTCAATCCCCAGCTGTGACATACCAAAGTCATAAAAAATGGTACTGGTATAGCTCCAGCATATAAGGGTAGTTCCAGGACTGGTTGACTCTGTGTCAGGATAATGTGACTGGGTGTGGTATCATACCACATGTCTACAGCGTGGTACTGCAGTGTGGCAGCTCTATATCTGTCTCAAGTAGACATTGTCTCCAAATGACTGACATATTGTTGATGGGTCGTTAAACCTAGTTAACAAACAACTTTGAACAAGCTGCTTTATTGATGAACTATCATGTATGGTTTCTACTGCTGTGCTGGAACTGAATAGGTATATAGACTCCCTTAAATTTTGCCAGGGACATCAATGTTTTCACCCATGGAAACCAAGATTTTATCCTTTATGAAACCCTTGTTCCACTTACTGCCCAGATTTCTCACTAACTCTTGATTTAGAATTCTGGTTCTAATTCCACCAATCACATTTAGTTAGTATCAAGTAATACTGATTCTATAAACTGAATTGCAAAAATGATAAAAAATTATATCTTATATGATGACAGGAACTGTGACACATTTTATTATGACAAGTTACGTTCCTGGAGTATGACTATGAAGCAATGGTGTTTTTCAACAACTTATTTCTGTCAACCAACACAATAATATAAATATGTAAACAGACTTTGTCAGTTTGGCTCTGATACATATGGGCATGCTCCAACCAAACAAACCCAATCATCTCTTCAATGATTCATACCCTCCCAAGATCCAACCAATTCAGGATCCACCCAATCCAGTCTGCTTCTACTCAAGATCCACCCAATCCACTGCTTCTACTCAAGATCCACCAAGTCCACTGCTTCTACTTAGATCCATCCAATCCACTGCTTTTACTTAGATCCATCCAATCCACTGCTTTTACTTAGATCCACCAATCCACTGCTTCTACTCAAGATCCACCCAGTCCACTGCTTCTACTTAGATCCACCCAATCCACAGCTTCTACTCAGATCCACCCAGTCCACTGCTTCTACTTAGATCCACCCAATCTACTGCTTCTACTAAGATCCACCCAATCCACTGCTTCTACTTAGATCCACCCAGTCCACTGCTTCTACTTAGATCCACCCAATCCACTGCTTCTACTAAGATCCACCCAATCCACTGCTTCTACTTAGATCCACCCAATCCACTGCTTCTTCTTAGACCCACCCAATCCACTGCTTCTACTTAGACCCACCCAATCCACTGCTTCTACTCAAGATCCACCCAGTCCACTGCTTCTACTTAGATCCACCCAATCCACTGCTTCTACTAAGATCCACCCAATCCACTGCTTCTACTCAAGATCTGCCCAATCCACTGCTTCTACTTAGATCCATCCAATCTACTACTTCTACTCAAGATCCACCCAATGCACTGCATCTTCTCAAGATCCACACAATTCATGCATCTACTCAGATGCACCTAATCCACTGCATCTACTCAGATCCACCTAATCTACTGCTTCTACTCAGATCTACCGATTCCTCTGCTCCTACTGCTTCTGCTCAGATCCATCCAATCCACTGCGTCTACATCTCTCAAGATCCACTGCTTTTCAGATCCACAAATTCACTGCTTTTACTCAAGATCCACCTTATCTACTGCTTCTACTCAGATCTACCCATTCCTCTGCTCCTACTGCTTCTGCTCAGATCCATCCAATCCACTGCATCTACATCTCTCAAGATCCACTGCTTCTCAGATCCACGAATTCACTGCTTTTACTCAAGATCCACCCAATCCACTGCTCCTGCTCAAGATCCACCCAATCTACTGCTTCTACTCAAGATCCACCCAATCCACTGCTTCTACTCAAGATCCACCTTATCTCCTGCTTCTACTCAAGATCAGCCCAATCCACTACTTCTACTCAAGATCCACCCAATCCACTGCTTCTACTCAAGATCCACCCAATCCACTGCTTCTACTCAAGATCCACCCAATCCACTGTTTCTACTCAAGATCCACCCAATCCACTGCCTCTACTCAAGATCCACCCAATCCACAGCTTCTACTCAAGATCCACCCAGTCCACAGCTTCTACTCAAGATCCATCCAGTCCACTGCTTCTACTCAAGATCCACCTAATCCACTGCTTCTACTAAAGATCCACCCAATCCACTGCTTCTACTCAAGATCCACCAATCCACTGCTTCTACTCAAGATCCACCCAATCCACTGCTTCTACTCAAGATCCACCCAGTCCACTGCTTCTACTTAAGATCCACCCAGTCCACTGCTTCTACTTAGATCCACCCAATCCACTGCTTCTACTTAGATCCACCCAATCCACTGCTTCTACTTAGATCCACCCAATCCACTGCTTCTACTTAGACCCACCCAATCCACTGCTTCTACTTAGATCCACCCAATCCACTGCTTCTACTTAGATCCACCCAATCCACTGCTTCTACTTAGATCCACCCAATCCACTGCTTCTACTTAGATCCACCCAATCCACTGCTTCTACTAAGATCCACCCAATCCACTGCTTCTACTCAAGATCCACCTTATCTACTGCTTCTACTCAAGATCCACCCAATCCACATCTTCAACTCAAGATCCACCCAGTCCACTGCTTCTACTTAGATCCACCCAATCCACTGCTTCTACTCAAGATCCACCCAATCCACTGCTTCTACTCAAGATCCACCCAATCCACTGCTTCTACTCAGATCCACCCAATCCACTGCTTCTTCTCAAGATCCACCCAGTCCACAGCTTTACTCAGATCCACCCAATCCACTGCTTCTACTCAAGATCCACCCAATCCGCTGCTTCTACTTAGATCCACCCAATCCACTGCTTCTACTCAGGTCCACCCAATCCACTGCTTCTACTTAAGATCCACCCAGTCCACTGCTTCTTCTCAGATCCACCCAATCCACTGCTTCTACTCAGGTCCACCCAATCCACTGCTTCTACTCAGGTCCACCCAATCCACTGCTCCTACTCAAGATCTGCCCAATCCACTGCCCTACTCAAGATCTGCCCAATCCACTGCTTCTACTCAAGATCCACCCAATCCACTGCTTCTACTCAGGTCCACCCAATCCACTGCTCCTACTCAAGATCTGCCCAATCCACTGCTCCTACTCAAGATCTGCCCAATCCACTGCTTCTACTCAAGATCCACCCAATCCACTGCTTCTACTCAAGATCCGCCCAATCTACTGCTCCTACTCAAGATCCACCCAATCCACTGCTTCTGCTCAAAATCCACCCAATCTACTGCTCCTACTCAAGATCCACCCAATCCACTGCTTCTACTCAAAATCCACCCAATCCACAGCTTCTACTCAAGATCCACCCAATCCACTGCTTCTACTCAAAATCCACCCAATCTACTGCTCCTACTCAAGATCCACCCAATCCACTGCTTCTACTCAAAATCCACCCAATCTACTGCTCCTACTCAAGATCCACCCAATCCACTGCTTCTGCTCAAAATCCAACCAATCCACTTCTACTTAATCCACTAAGTCAGTCAATTTCACTGTAAACAACTAAAAAGTCATTTCGGCATAGCAGTGGTCAATTTTGAAAGTACTTATCTGTTTTGGTCAAAAGGCTGTTGCGAAGCCAATAAAATGTGGCATGCTTTCTTGATAATCATTATATCTAACATGTTGTTAACAATTTGTGGGTAATGGCCTTGAATGGATGCCCATATGTTGATCATTCACCAGATGGTTTTCTAACTATTGAGACACTCCCAGTCTACAGTTCAAAGTTGCTATCAAATATTTTGAATTTATACAAAAGAATGCTTAAACCTTTTGCCTCACGAATATTCATGTTCAAATATAGGACTTGATGAATATTAATTTCCTAAACTTTAAATGATATACAAAACAATAGATTTTTCTTTGCCATGCAGACTTTGTAGAATCTGGGCTACAATTTTGTTTGCCAATGCTTGAAATCAAGTCTATTTTATGCTTGCTGAAAACCATATTTATAGAGTTACACTACTACACCATGAGGTGTCATGTACCATTTCATCCCATATACCGTAGATAGTGTTTTTTTATATCCATGGTCACATGAGTTCCAAACGTGTTTATTACTGTACATAATTATAAATATTAATGTGATCATCTGTGTTATCCACTTTATATAAAGGTAAAACTGATAGACTTATTAAGTTACTTATAATACTAAGAGTAAGTTTTAGATAACTGTCTAATTCATCTTCCTGCATAACCCTAGATCTGACATAAGTGGCCAGCACCATGTCTTTGATGGTATAGATATATAGAGTGTATATGTCTATATCCTCAAATACAGGTTCTGGACACCTAAGTTATTCGATTGAGAAAATCTAATGTCAGTAAGTCAATTCAAAACTCAGGGGTATGTCAAGACTTGCTGGTAAATAAATCATTACACGGTCAATCTGTTGCTTTCTGTTATCCATATTATTCCATGCTGACTGTTGAACATTCTTCATCACCCTTTAAAACTTACATATCTATCAGTTTTGTAATAATTAATATTTTTTACTGAAAAATATTTTGTGAAAAAGCAACATGTCAGTTTTATGTGAAAGAAAGGACTGTTTAATGTGCGGCTATATTTCATTTTTGTATGTTTCAGGTGGAGGGATATTACTGTGATAATGACAAGTGAGTACTTTCATACATATCTCCAGAAGTTATCATACCACCACTTACCAGAAGTATGTGTGTGTTTATGGGGGCACACTCGTCACTTCTCACCAGGCCATCACATCATGTCCTACACCTACAAACCTTACATCAATACAGAGTGGATGCAGGGCATGATGGGTAGTACTGTAAAATCATAAATTTTCATTGACATTAAATTTTGCTGATTATTTACCTAAGGGAATTTTGAGGGTACATTTATTTGTAGATCCATGAGGTCTATATAAGAGACAAGTTTTCATGGGGATTAATATTTGTGGATATGACCCTCCAGTATGGAATAAGTCTTGTTTGAAAATTCAGTTATGTTATTTATGTAATTCTAATTTTTCAAGGTATAATTGTAGGACATTATTATTATTGGTTGTATTTGAGACAACTGAAATCAATAACAGTAAATAAATTCATGAAAATTCAAATTAAAACATTTAGGTGCCCCAATCTGGGTATGAATATAATGCAACACGACCAAAGTGTCCTTTTGAGTAAAAAAATTACCATGCCCCAACCAGATCCTAGGGGAAACACTATAGTGATAGTTCTAGTTTTCGATTTAAATACTTTTAACCCTTTCCCTCATATAGACTCATTTTGACGCTCTCAATAGGTACCACATAAAACCTGATCTGCAGAAAACCACAGTCAAACCTTACCAAATTTAATTATAAAGTCTATATTTCCAGACCACTGAGGAGCAGTGAACAGCATAAAACCTGATCAGCCTGTGAGTTACTCGCAGGCTGATCTGGTTTTATGCTGTTCGCATAGGTCTTTTCATGGTATCCTCTATGAGGGAAAGGGTTATTGTGTGTATCAATTGACATACAAGCACCAATAAATAATGGTGATTTATTTAAATTTTTGTTTTAAAAAACAGTATCAGTAATTCAGTATTTAACTTATTGTATAATTGCCTTGGTATATAAAATACAACTTCAAGAAATAAATTCACTTGTAGACACTTTAAATTGTCAAAATGGCACCCAAATATTTCAAAATCTGTCTCCTTATCTAAGACTACAGTATATATCAAAGGGTCACTTGACCTCCATTTGAAAGAAAAAGCCAAAGGAAAACCCATTATATGTATGTGACATGTATATTTCACTTGTATGTAATAAAATTTTAATCTCTTTGCGGAAACTATGTAAATAAATAAAATCTTGCTGCATATTATATTCAGGTCACAATATTGAAACAATCGTCATCTTATTGAAATTCCTTCAGTCTTTGCTGATGAAAGAGTAAGAGGTCAATTTCTACCTTGTGTTACACATCATGCTCTGAGTCATTTAAGGCTTTTCCATACTTCTCCTTGTTGATGGGTCATGGGTTGGACCAGTACTTTGTACCTGACCTTTGAGAAGGTCATGAAAGAAGCTTGCCCCCTAACAGGGTTTGAACCCACAACCTTTGGGTCCATTACTACTGGAACACATCAAAGTCGTTTTTATTTTGTTTGTTTTTTAACTTTTTTTATCATACAAGGTTTGGACAAAAAGCAACATGGCTTATGAAAAATCCTCTCATTGACACAGCTGGTGTCATTAGCATAGTTCTTAGTGTGTAGGAGGAAACAAGAGTACCCAGAAAAAACCATACACTTTAACATACAACATCAGACCGACCTGGGATCCGACCGGGGTTGCATTGGCCTATCACTATGCGTTAATCACTTCGCTATCTGGACACCCATCAAATTTAATTGAAGATAGACACCTATCAGTGGCTAGAAGAGGTGATTTTTTTTTTTGCAGCGTTAAGATATATCATTCATTTGTTCCTGTTTTCTTTCAGATGCCTAGAAGACGAGTTTTGTTGTGGTGAGAACATATGCTGCGTGTCATACAAAGTATGGGAGTTGTGGTACTTCTGGTATGTGTCAATTGCGCTTGAATACAAACCTTTTTGCAATCAAAAACTTTAGCCCCTTCTCTGTTATTCTTCATTTATGAGTAGGTAAACTGCTACCAAACAGTAAAGCAAACAAATCCATAGGCTTTGCTTTTCTGTAACTAACTCTGTAACCTAGGACAGGCATCAGTCACTTAATTAAATCTTGGAATATGCTGTTGAATAAATATTCTTTTTATTTAATTTAAATAAATCTGTAAACATTTGAATTATTCATACGCTCTGCATGACAACCAGGTATGTACTAAGAAATGCCCCCCACTTCCCCTCAAGTAAATGTACCAGTACTCCAGTAAAATGAGAGAATGAAAGGCTTATGTTGAGAATAAATTCAGGAACTGGGGGTCCATGATTTACATGTGTTTATAATGGAACATGCTATTATGAATTTGAACTGAATGTTCACTACATAGTCACAGACATACAAATATACATACAGTGTGAAGACTTATCTCTGACTTCTTATCTGTAACCAGTGATCAAAATTTACTGTAGGCCAAAGGGTTTAGCTTGTGAAAAATAGAAATTGATACTTGGCTAGTAAAAATTTGGATAAAGGTACTATATAGGAAAGCACATACCTATTACTTGTCATGATGTTAATGTACAAAAATGTGGCTTGATTAATATTAATTAACTGATCTTTAACTGTTATATGAAACAGTAGATTTTGTGTAGAATCTGAGCTACAATATTGTATGAGTAAACAGAGGAGATCCTGGTCAGACAGTTCCTGGAAGGAACTATCTGTTCTTGTCTGCTCAATTTGCCAATGTGTCAAAATGCATCTGTATGAGGCAAAGGGTTAATCTGTTTAAAAGAAATTAGAAATGTATGAATGGTGGCCAAGTGGTAAGAGCATCCGCCTCAGGAGTGGGAGGTCATTTGATCGATTCCAGGCTGCGATAGACCAAAGTTGAAAAAAATGGTACTGGTATAGCCCTCTTGCTTGGCGCTCAGTATATAAGGGTAGTTGCAGGACTGGTTGACCGGGTAATGTGACTGGGTGTGGTATTATGTCCACCTCAAGACATGTCTACGGTGTGATACTGCAGTGTGACAGCACTATATCTGCCTCAAGTAGACATTGTCTCCAAATGGCCGAAATACTATCAGTGGGATGTTAAACCCAGTAAACAAACAAATGTAAATGTTTGACCATGTGTTGCTATCTTCCAGGTGTGGTATACTGTTCTGTATGTTCCTACTGTTGCTGTGCGGATGTTTCTGGCGACAAAGGTCCCGAGCCTACTGGGTTTTCCGTGCACCTGTCCCCTATAGTCCTCTGTCTGTGGAGGAGGAAGCTAAGTACAACCATGTAAGTCAACTGCTAGTAGTTGCAGGTTACGTATGAAATGGAAAGTAATATAAATGTATGAAAATTGATCACTTCTTTTTTTCTCAAGTTTGAGTTGATATCATTTATTGCCACATAGGAATAACTTTTCTGTCATCTGTCTGTCCGTCACACTTTTTCCGTCACGCTACAGCGGGTGACACACGTGTTCCAGAGAACACTCTCATTTTATCTAATACAGGGCTGTGTGTTATGTGATGAAAAGTGTGGGTCTAACAGCCTCTAGTTTTTTTTCCTTTCTTGGATAAGAACATTTTGTGAGAGAATCTTACTGTTAGAATGGTTTGGATGTAAAACACTGGATACTTGGTATACTGCATTTGTGGGTAGGACCAAGATTGTTTTGTGATGATCATTGGGACTGTGTATAAAAAAAAATTTGTATAAAAATACATGTGCTTTGTTTGCTTTTACTCTCAGATTAGTTTTGTCTAATATCAGCCTCTTGTATGCATCTTGTTTCAGCCTGGGCGAGGCGGGCCCTACAATCTTGGTAAGGACCATGCCCCAGGGCCATACTACAGCCCCATGCCCCAGAAACAAACGCCCTGGTACAGCCCCCATACCCAGCCCAGCGTTACCGAGTACACAGATGATGCTGACATTCTCTACGACACGGGGACGGCCAAGAAATCCGACTATTGACTAGAATGGAGAGCTGGACTCCAGTCTGAGACAGTTTTGTGGGATGGGTCATGTTTAGAGTATAAAGTTTATTGTACTTCTTCCTTGTTAGAAAGTTTTTTTCATGTATTTGCAATCAGGTTATATTTTCATAATTATATAGGATTTGTGTAAAGGGGGAGATGTGTTAAAAAGGGGACGGATGACTTTGTTTCAAAGTTATTTATATATACTGAAAAAAGACTTTATTGATAAAGCATGTACAGAGATGAATGTATTTATGTCTTGTCTTCATACAAGACATTAAATATTCTTATTCATATGATTTAACTTCTGTCTCATTTATTAAAAGAATTTTTTTTGTTATGAAATTAAAAGCTTTCTGAAGACAAACCTATGAAATGGACAATAGGGAAAAGAATCAAAACTCAATTATTTATTTTTTATGTTAAGTTATCATTTTCTTAAAAAAATCTCTCGGCATGTCAGTAACAAGATTAAATGGCAAGTTTGGTATAACGACAAAGGTTCTTTTAAATAGCTAATGACAATTGAAAGTGTGATAAAAAGTTTTTAGGTATTAGGAGTTCTATAAGATCAAAACATTTAAAATGGTTTAGTTTAAATTAATCATTAAACATTTTTTTTTAAATCAGATTCACCTGTAAAGAGCATTGTAAAAAAAACTACACCTGAAATGTCATAGCCATTTTTTTGATAAATGCTTGTTTTACACAAATTTTGAGATTTAAGCATGAAAAAAAGAACAAAAACACTTCATATTCTCACTCAGGTTTTGTTTTCTCATCCTGTCCCATCATTGTTAAGGTATAGGTTTCAGAGAATCATGAGTTATATTTATAATTCAAAATAATGGGCACAGATAATTGTCAATTTGTTGATATACTGTTTCTGACACTATGTGATAACTCTTTGACAGCTTGTATGTATGATTAGTATTGTGTTGATGATGAATTGTGAGAGCAAGATACAGTGTAGCTCCATTATAATACTATGTTTGGGGTCCAAGTAGATATTTCACTATATTGGACAGAATTTAGTTCCATGAAAATGCATTTTATATCACTTAAGACTTTATCGCATGAATGTTTATGACATGATGAATATTAATTACGTAACTTTACATGGAATATAAAACAAAGGATTTGTGCAGACTGTGTTAACTCTGAGTTACTATATTGTATTTATAAGCAAACTGGGGAGACCTTGATCTAGGTCTGCTCTGTTTGGCAATGCATCAAAATGAGTCACTATGGGGAAAAGATAAATTGTAGAATAAAGATTTAGGGTCCATTTTTGGACTGTCTTACATCTCCTTTCCTTATATGATGAATGGAACAGAACAGAAATTTTATTTATTAACTCAAACATACAGAGTTCATTATTACATGTGAAACTGTGCATAATCTAGCACTGTAATGCTATTATATTGCAACGTGTTATAATGGATCTTCATTGTGTAATGACTTTTTAACCCTTTACCTCATGAATATTCCATGTACAAATTTGAGACATTTACTGAAACAATGAATTTTTCTTTTGCTCTCTTTTGCTTAAATTTCAAAACCTGTCTGTCTGAGGTAAAGGGTTGAAGACAAATAGGATTGCATGATAAATCACGTTTGCGTGTTACATGATAAATCACGTTTGCGTGTTACATGATAAATCACATTTACGTGTTACATGATGAATTGTGTTTGCGTGTGCATGATAAATCGTGTTTGCATGTTAAATATTATGATAATCTGTGATGTTGCATTTGTTTGATTACTGAAAATTTCATACAAATATGTAAGAAATTTGTTTTGTTTAATTAAGAATAAGAATATGTTAATTATGCATTACTTTCATTAATTGATCATTAAAGCTTATTCTGTATTTTAACCCTTTTCCCTCATAGAGGACACCATGAAAAGACCTATGCGAACAGCATAAAACCAGATCAGCCTGCGAGTAACTCGCAGGCTGATCAGGTTTTATGCTGTTCGCTGCTCCTCAGTGGTCTGGAAATGAGGACTTTATAATTAAATTTGGTACGGTTAACTGTGGTTTTCTGCAGATCAGGCTTTATGTGATACCTATTGAGTGCGTCAAAATGAGTCTATATGAGGGAAAGGGTTAACAAGTGTATACATTCTTTGTAAGGTTAATATTAGATCTGTATCTACAGCAGGCAGGTTAGGCAGCTTAGTTTTACTGCTTTAGATAAAAAGATGAATTTCATTTTGTTCAAAATTCCATAAAATCCATCCATATTTCGGTTTGTTAAAGTTTTAATCTTTTGTATGAGCAGTAAGCCTGATATTCAAATATTGATGTCTGTTAAGGAAAAAGTCTTTGTATCATGGATGTAACATCCCATATTGAAATTTTGACTTGATGAATATTAACTGAACTTAAAATGGTATATGGAATTATGAATTCTTTTTAACCACATGGACTGCGCAAAACAGTATTGTAAAAGCAAATTGAGGAGACCCTTCAATTTGACTGGTTCTGCCCTGTTAGCCTATGTGTCAAAATGAGTCTATATGAAGTAAAGGGTCAAACTCAATTTCCTTTAATTTTATGTCTGTACAGTTGAAATTTTCAAGAAATTTAAGATTATTTACTGTCACATTAAGATAACATGTATGCAGTGATTATTTTCTTTTTAATGTTAAAAGATATGTCATGTCTAGATTTAAAAAAATGAGTTAAGGGAAAAACAAGGAAAAACTCAAATTAAGGTCTTTTGTGAAACATAGGCTTATTCAGGTACATGTACTGTGATATTGCCCTCATTCTTTCTTTGGCCTGAGTAATTTTCAAAGGTCAGTTCATATTCAGACAAAGGATATATTGTACATTAATTTGATACAGATAAAACTAAGAAAGAAATAGAAGAAATAGGAATGTTTTAGAAAGGCAGAAAATGCCTTCTAAGATTATTTACTGAAGAAGTTCTCACTTGTTTGTATGTTTATTATTTTCTTTGGTTCTACTTCATGATTTATTGCTTTGTTTTGTTATTTATTGTTCCTTTTTTTAATTGTTGATTTCTTTTAAAACTCACCTGAACACGAAGTGATCAGGGTCAGATATTTGGATGGTAGAATGTCGGTCATATGCAGTTGATTTGTTTACACTCTGGAGTCTACACAGAGACCAATCTGAACTTGTCTTAATCTAAAACATTTTTCTCTTTTCTTTTTCAAAGTTCTCAAACCAAGCAGGTAAGCAAAATCTGAACAGAAGCTCTAGATCAAGAGTACTGGCCTTTGTTTATCTTAAAATATTATGTTTAATAACGTATCTTTACTTCACAAGTTTTCATTATATTCAGACAGTATGTTTTCCCTTCAGGCACTAGTTGAGTCCAGTTACCCTAAATACAAAATTTTCTAACAAATGTGGTTCATATTTTGAATATGCATGTATTTACTAATTTGACATATCTGGTGAATTTGATGAAGTCAGGCTACTTGCTACAGAGTTATGTGCTCTTAACTTTGATAGACCACACATATACAGCACTTCCAAATTCTCATTTTGATAAAATTTATATGCTGGCATGGAACTGCATGTGTGCTCCTTTTGCACTTTCGGTTTACTTCCAGCATAAATTATCTAGGTATTGCTATGAAAAAGAAATATTGGGGGGGAGGGACTCATTTTTGATTATATACATTTGAGCATGATGTGACGATGTTGAGTCCTTGTGACCATCATATTGTGTACTCTTGTGATACAAGGTCCTCATTGCCTCCTTGTTACTGTTAGCTTCATTATGATTATGTGTCTTGTAGGTCTGGATTGGGATGTTAGATTTTGGGGTACAGTTATAGTTACATATTCTAGTGCAAACAATCACTACCCACAAAATATGGACACAAAAAAAAAAATATATATATATATACTTTGTTAGGTCCATGTTGCTAGTGGCACATTAATGTGAGTGATTGTGTATGTATATATTTGTTTGTAGTGGAAGTGGGTATATTTTGAGAAGATTGGAAGAAAGAGAGAGAGAAGGTTGATTTTTTTGTCACTGTTTTTACATATGGTTGAATTTTCTGTATCATAAGATTCATCTTGTCAGCAGATATACAATCATGTCTATAAGATTCATTAAGATAATCATATATATATATGAATTCAGTTGCAATGGAAACAGGTCCGTAGTTTAAATTCAACTGTAGATCAGTCAAACCATTGTTACACAGTGGAAAAACGAATGCCAAATCTATACCAGTAGAAATTTTCTTCTCTTTTTTTTTATCAGTTTTCTAATATGAGTTTGTTTTTTTTGTTTTCTGTTAATTTTTTTTTTTTTTTTTTTTCATCCATTTTCTCATGTGAGTAGGATCAAAACAGTAAACATGCTGGTTCATTGTTTTATAAAGTTGTGTCCTAGACTTCTCAATCTGGTTTTTAAAATTGAAAATAAATGTTTAATAACTTTATCCCTTTTTATTCCAGAAATACAAAGCTGCAATGATGAGGGGGTAATAGATTTTGTCTATTCCCTCCCTAAAGTATTTGGAATGTATTAAGGAAAAAAATCACCAATTTCAGGATTATTTTTTTTCCAAATCGTGGAAGTCTTTACTTTATTACAGGATAACTTTATGCAATATATTCAACTGTGTTTTAACTGCATTGGAATTTAGTATAATTTATTGGCCCTTTATCTAAAAGGTTCACAAAAGTTTCGATTAACATGGTTTCATTATTACAAAGTTTACTTTGTAGCTGGTCTGCAGCCCTCTATATGTTTTCCATTAGATCTCTGTAAGATATATCCGTAAGGATCTCTCTACTATGTTGCTAGGTAAATACATGTACCCTTTGGTTTCTTGTTACAGTTGGGTGTACTTTTCTTTGTGTTCAAATATTGTGCAGAAAATAAAAAACGTAGAAAGATGTTGCGATACACTTCTAGAAAACTGCAATAAAGTTAGTTTCATTTCTTGTCATTATCTGGTTATTAATGACATATTTGAAAGTTGTTAATCCTTTATTGTTCTGTCTTTATTCCCTTGTGATATCCTAAATATTGACATCACTCCAGATATTTGACCTATTCTGACTGAAAAGGTATTAAGCTAAAGTCCCTGTAATGGTTCCTCTACATCTTGGACCACTCCACCTCTTACAAGATGACAAAGGTATCCTAATGAAACATAAGAAAACCTCGGTTGTCTCCATGAAAGGCCATGAGGTCCGAAATGTAGTAGAACCATTACAGGGACTTTGCCTTAATTGAAATTCAAGGTACTAATGTGATCAGCTACAGGTTAAATATGCTTTCATGAATGATAAAATATTGGATCAGCAAGCAAGAAGTACACAGGTTAATCTTATCACTATAATAAGGGTTTAGTTTTTGGTCTTGTCACACAGATCTGTCATGTAAGAAAACCTTTCACTTGTTTTAAGGTGGATGGTTCTGCCCTTGTACTTCTAGGAACCTGCAGTTTTTCTCCGCCTGTAATAGCTTGACATTGCAATATATGGCAATTGTGAACATCTATATTATTGTGACTCTATGATATTGGGAGTAAAACTTCTGATATAGATTGCATTCTAATCCATCCTATATAAATATTTCAGTATTTTGTAAATACAAAATTCTTTTTTGCCATTGTGATCTTTGATTGTCACTTTTATAATATTAGTATTTATTGCAAAGTTTCGTCTTTCAAAATCATGCCAGCACTAAACTTTTTAAGCTTGAATTTTGTGCTAAAATTTTAGATGTATGATATAAATAGGTATAAAGAAAACTTGTCCCTATTTTTAAAAAAAATTCAGAACATTTAAAAATTTTTATATTTATACTTATTTATTTTCTCCCTGAGAACACAGAGCTTGATTTGCTGTCTGTGTCAATCAGAACTGATAATCTTCATTTCTACTTTATATAAACTAAAAAAGAAGAAGAGGTGGGGGAAAATACATTTATGTCTGTTATCAATTATTGTGCTAGAGTTATTTGTTATATAAGTTTTCAGTGTACGTCTTGACGAGATTTATGTACCGTTTATTATTTTTGACAAATTTGAACCAAGTCTTAACATGAATTCCATGAATCATTTTTATGCTATGTCATCACATTGGGGATATACATTTCATGTGTTTGAATGTTATATATAGATTTTGAAGTATAATTGATCCATTGTATCTTAACAGGGTGAACAAAAGTTTTAATATTCAGTGATTTAAAAAATAAGGTCAACCAGATTTATCTTCTCTTGTGCAGTGGTCTCCCTTTACAAAATGCTTTCTCTTTCACCATGTAAGAGACCATGAGATTGAGTTGTTGTTGTTTTTTTTTCCATAAATATCGGGTTCAACTATGGCAATCTTTAATGTTCTATGAAAGTCTCTTTAAAGAAATTACATAATTGCCAAAAATAAAAAAGTTTTCAAAACAGAATTAGAAAGAAATTACTTAATTTTTCTAGACGACATTTTGATTTGTTTCATTATTTGATTATCAGCCTGTAAATGTGAGTGAGTTAAGTGTGGCATGTATACTCAAGGGAGATAACTGGATGGTATTCTGAATATAAGGGAGATAACTGCAGCATGGAGTTAGAGAATATTTCATGCTGATCAAGATCTATAGTGTTGTTAATCATCAGTTAACATTGTTACTTGTATAACACAAGGCGTACGCAGATAGTTTCTCCTTCTAGTTAATATTAATTGATGCTGGCCTCTCATGGTGTCAAAAATTTGGGAGTAACTATAGATATATATATATCAATTGACCTGCATTTCAATCTTAAGGTATTTCATCTATCTCTTGTTGTGTGTGTTTTTGTTGTTGTTTCAGCTAACCTTGATAAGCACATTTAATAGTCTCTTATTTGAAGTAAAAAAAAAAAAAAAAAAAAAACTTGGGGGATCATTGCTGAATAATAATATCAAGGACCACTCCATATATAAGAATTAATATTTCTTACATCTGAAAGGAAACAGGTCCTTACATCCTGTATTATTCAACAGTCCAGGTTTGGACAAGTACTTGGTGTCTTAGAAGTTAAGAAAAAATCTTGTCCCCAAACAAGGCTCAAGCCTGTAACCCTGAGATCCACAGTCAAATACATTACCATTGGACCACGGCATCCTAATCCGATTTTATTCATGACAGTGTAGATTTTGATAGATCCACTGTTGATAGGCATAATTCTGCAAGATGGAATACCTTAAGGCTGTATACTGATAGATGGAATACCTTTAAGGCTGTATATGTCAACAGAATTAAGAAGATATGTGGTGATTATCTTCTTGAATACTTTATACAGCTTATACCAGTGATGTATATACTTTAAAAAACATAATTATATTAACATGTGATTTCATAATTTATGAAGCTCAGGTGAGCTTTTAGACCTAATTAGGTCTTTTTTCTCCTTTTTTTTTCAAAAGTAATGAATGATAAATGGTCCAGATGTATATTTTTCTGTACAGATCAACAGCAAATAAATGAGAAAACATTTAACAAGCGTTTGTTGTTAATTATGATAACATGTTATTTATGTTAAGGTATGAAATTTAGTTACTTAGATCATATGTTTGTGATGACTTTAGTGAGGTAGTACTCTGATTTTTACATCCATTACTAACTTCTATAAGAAAAAAAAAAAATGTTCCGTTTCTGATCTCCAGCAAATAAAAAAGAGGGTCGGTAGGTCAGGATTTTATTTATTTTTTTATTACATGAAACAAAAGGTAAAAAAAAGGAAACATTTTTTTTAAAGGCAGAAAGAAAAAAAAATTAGGATCGGTCATTAAAAAAAGGTTGGTTGGGTGACCAGAAACGGAACTAATTTTGGAGGTGGGGGGGGGCCTAAATCACTCTCGATGGCTCTGGTGGCAGTGTATGTGATCATGAATGTGGAAGGAAAACAGAAACCCACATGATGTCTGGGGGGCGACAATTCTACTCTCTCATATATATATGACCAGGAATCTGGCTTCAGATGCATTGGTGCTTTACCAATTGGCCATCCAGAGACCCATAAGAATGGAAGAAAAATAACTGCCAATCTTTTGATTTCATTGCAGTCAAATATTTAGATAATTGTAAAGTACAATGTAGTAACTATTAAAGTGATGGTGACTGGAATTATTGATGATGTTTGCATCAAACATCTTTAAGGTTTAAATTGTAAGAAACTTAATCAATTAGCAAATTAGATTAAACATAATAATGATAAATTGGACAATATCTTGGTTTTCTAAAATTGAAAACACTTCCATAAAGTGTTGGAATTTGAATTATTAAACTGATAAAATTTTTGATGTTTTATTTATTTTTAGCTCACCTGAGCACAATGTGCTCAAGGTGAGCTATTGTGACCGATGAATGTCCGTTGTCAACATTTAACTTAAAACCACATCTCCTAAACCACTGGGCCAATTTTAAAGTAACTTCACAGGAATGTTCCTTGGGTGAAGCCCTTTCATAATTGTTCAAAGAATTTGATTCCATGCAGAACTGGTTGCCATGGCAACTGAAAGAAAAAACCTATGAAAATTTTGAAAATCTTCTCCCCCAAAACTATTGCAAGATTTCAAAGTTATTTGGCACAGATGTTCCTTGGGTCACTCTCTACCATGATTGTCAAATTATTTTGATCCATTGAAAAACATGGCTGCCAGGGGGCAGAGCCCGTTTTCCTTATATGTATAGAGTAAAAACTTCAAATATCTTCTCCTCCAAAAGCATTGATTGGATCTCAAAGTTTTTGGCATAGATGTTCCTTGGGTCACTCTCTACCAAGATTGTTCACATTATTTTGATTTGTTGAAAAATATGGCTGCCATGGGGTGGAGCCCATTTTCCTTATATGAATATAGTACAAATTTGAAAAATCTTCTCCTCAAAAAGTATCAGCTGGATTTCAAAGTTATTTGGCACAGATGTTCCTTAAGTCACTCTCTACCAAGATTGTTCAAATTATTTTGATTCTTTGAAAAACACGGCCACTATTGGGTGAAGCCTGGCTGTTTTCCTTATATGAATATAGTACAAACTTGAAAAATCGTCTTGGTCAAAAGTACTGGCTGGATCTCTAAGTTATTTGGCACAGGTGTTCCTTTGGTCAATCTCTACCAAGATTGTTCAAATTATTTTGATCCGTTGAAAAACATGGCTTCCATGGGGCGGAGCCTATTTTCCTTATATGTATATAATGAAAACTTCAAAAATCATCTCCTCCAAATGTATGGGCTGGATTTCAAAATTATTCGGCACTGATGTTCTTTAGGTCACTCTCTACCAAGATTGTTCAAATTATTTTGTTCCGTTGAGAAACATGGCCACCAGGGGCTAAGCCCATTTTCCTTATATGTATATAGTACAAATTTGAAAATTCTTCTTGTCCTATAGTACTCACTCGATTTATGGCTGGCAGAGGGCAGAGCCCATTTTCCACAATATCATAAGATATTTGCAGTTTTTTTTCATCCCACCAATACCTGCTTCTCAGGTGAGTGACCCAGGGCCATCATGGCCCTCTTGTTTAATCATGTTTCAGTGTTACAAATGTTGTTAGGCATAAACAATAATGGCTCTATTCACTACTATAAGAAATCCCTGGAATTTGACATTTGTACTGGTCAAGATCATTCTCAACTTCTAATTTCTAAAAAAAAACCAGTCTGATAAAATTCTTACTCAGGGAAGGGACTCTATATAGCCAGTATACTTGTTATCTAGATTTACTGTCCCTGATCAGGCTGATTTCATACTGTTGGCCACATATCGAACTATTAAGTAATGGATTAAAAAGTACCTATAACTACACTAGTGATAGATGTGTGTAAGAAGTCTGAGAGCTCCGTTGACAGAATACAGCTAATGCAATGTAAATTCACAACTGGTTACCATTTGTAAGTTAACACTTTAATTTTAAGCTGTTCAAAGAGAAAGTATGGCTTTTTCATGGTTTATTAATTTGTAACCGGTTGTATTTTTAACCGACTAGTATCTCTCAGCACCCCCCCCCCCCCCCCCATTTTTTCCTAAGATGATGTAATTAATTGCTAAAATGTATTTTTTTTCTACGATCAAAGAACAATAACTCTAATAAAATAGTTTGCCTATTGTGTTTTTCCTATGTGCAAGGGGAAGTAACCCACTGAGGCCCTGCTTTCGTTTTGTCAAGATGGAAATGAAACCGGTGCTGTTACTGTCCATTATTATCCCTGCCAGCCTCTTTATGTGGTTGCTTAGCATTGTTGTAAATGCATATAAGACAGGTATTATAGTTTCAAAAGTATTATAAACATTGGGTTTATAATGTTATATTCCATGACTTGAATAGATCAATTGTATTTTGTAATTAGTTTTCGCGAGGAATGAAAGATGCATGTCTCAAGAGAAAGGCTTGCTGGAAGTGTGAAAAATCCCTGAAATGAAAGTACTGTCACAAAGAAGTAAAGAAAATATATGTCTTTTTAAGTGTTAGTCCTATGAAACCCCGTTCTGGCTAAATGTTTATTAATAGGTATTTGCACTGGCAATGCTCCGGACTTGAATTCAGTGTACATTATTAAAACTGATGGCAGATCACAAAAATTGATATAGATTTTCACCTCTGAGCTGTTCCAGCAGGGTCTTTTTATGTACACACTGAACGTAAAAAGACCCAATTTGGAGTAGACTTCCAGCCTCTACAGTGGACTATTTAAAGGCAGTTTCGGGTCACTAATGCATTGAACTGTTGTGATAAATAGGACAAGTTTAACTGCCTTGCAGTTGAGCTAGCTTTTGTGCGATGTGGTTATACTTAGTAGTTATTCCCAACTTGCAAAGTTAAGCAACATTGGGTAGGATCAGCATTTGAATGGGTGACTGCCAGTCACGCTATAGAACAAGGCATACAAGAAAAAAGGAATTTATCTGCATGAAAAGATTAATATTAAAGTTTACAGTTCTGTCATGTTCTGCTGAGATCCTATTCAGGAAAAACTTTCTGACTTAAGCGGACGCAGGTAGGATAGACAGAAAAGGCTTACACAGGTAAGCTTGTCAGAAAAAAATCTCAAGAACAGAGGCCTATTTTGCTTAACTTAGTTAATATAAAAAAATATTTGTATATTCTGGAGTATCCAGTTCTCACCAGCATGTATTAAGAAGTTATTGCCAGAAAAACTAACAAACAATCCCACACCTTTATATTAAATATATTCCCGAATGCATCAATATATTCCCTTCAAATGTAGTAAATTGCCAATGGTATCCAAAAAGATATCTGACCAAAACCAACAACAGTCAAAAATATAATTTCCAAAATGGCATCAGAAAAGATGTTGGTTTACATTAATCAGCCATTGTCAGAGAGTTATCAGTAGATTTAACATGTGGTTTAACCCTTTACTTCATGAATATTCATGTACAAATTTATGATATGATTAATATGAATTTAAAATTGTTTATGAAACAATGGATTTTTCATTGTTCTGCAGACTAGAATATTGCAGTACTGCATAAGCAAACAGAGGAGACCCTGATCTGGGTCTGCTCTGTTTGCCAATGCATCAAAATGAGACTATCATTAAGAAAGGGTTAAAAAAATGACAAAAAAGGCATTAGTAAAAATGGTATAAAATCACCATATTTCCTTATTAAATGAAGGTTTTTCCCTAGCGTTTTCAATAAAAAAGCAGTTGGAAACAAAGATCAATCAATTTCGTTGGTCTCCCTGGCAAATCATGTCACAATCAAGGTTAATAAATGCATTAGTATACATTGCTCAGTAATACAAATTCAGCGAGAACTGAATACTTGAGGCTACATGAATTCCTAGATGTGAAATACATTCATCATGAATTTTTCTTCACAAAATGTGATGAGATTTTATAATGCAATTAAGTGGGCCACCTTTATGATTTATTGTGCTTATAGGAAATTAGATATTATGCATGCCAGCATTCTTACAAGTTGACTAAAATCTCAGACTTTGATTAACACTGCAGTTGCAAGACCCTGTTTATAGAGATACCCTCAACCATGTGACCATTTCATTTGATGTAATACAGATTCGGAGCCCGTATCTCCTGTGAGGTTCTTGGTGGCTGTTATTGCCCCGATCATCATCGCACAGTGGGGTTTACGACGTGGGAGTCTCAACACATCCGGTGCTATTGCAGGTATTGTGACATCCCACACTTTTGTCTCCATTTTAACCACTTACACTTAAGTTCGGGCCTGGACAATGGTATTTTCAAAAAGTCAAAAAATGCATATTAAATATTATTAAATTTTGCCCCTGTTTTGCTGGAAAATGAACTATGCACATTCTATAAAAAAAAATGCAAGGAGTATATGCCCTTAGGCCTTCACATCAATTTAGGCCAAGCTACCCATGATAACAATGCTAGTTTTCTCTAAATTTTAGGAGTCCTAGATTTTGTTTACCTGTACAATTATTCATTAAGCTACTTTTATCCATTTCAGAGAGTATGACTGATTCCAGATGCATTTTTCTATTAATTGATATTCATATTTATATGGCTTTTTAACCAGGTTTTCCAAAGGAAAACTCTGGTTATTAGATTGGGGTATGTCAGCAGGCGTAAACAATTTCTTCTGTGCGCAACTTCTACATTTTTCAACGGATTTGGCCCAAACTTTTACAGAAGCATTATTACATAGTGGCCTGGCGCATATTGTCAGGGTTTTGTGGTTCGACTATTTTTGATGCAGTTATGGCCCTTTGTTATTTTTTCACATATGTAATATATAGGTAAATATTCTTCTGTGCGCATCTCCTCCTACATTTTTTAACGGATTTGGCCCAAACTTTTACAGAAGCATTATTACATAGTGACTTGGCACATATTGTCAGAGTTTTGTGGTTCGACTATTTTTGATGCAGTTATGGCCCTTTGCCCCGTAACAGATGTAATATAAAGGGAAATTTTCATTTGTGCACAACTTCTACATTTCAATAAATTTTGTCCATACTTTAACAAAAGTACCTTCACTAAGTCACCTTGGAGAATATTACCTGTGTTTTGCAGTTTGACCATTTTTGATGGAATTATGCCCCTTTGATAAAATTCCTTGTCCAGAGCATAACTCTTACATTATAAGAGGTATTGACTTGAAACTTTATAGGTGCATACATCTCATTGAGGCGGAATGCATTGCATAGGAACCTCACTCTGTGGTTAATAATTTTGGAGTTACATGTTTGCCCCTTCGTAAACATTCTTGATATGGAGCATAACTCCTTAATTTTAAAATACAATGTATATAGTAATGATTGGTTTTGCAGTTTGACCATTTTTGATGAAGCTATGGCCCTTAGTTATTTTTTTTGTATTAGATTAAATAGACATTGAGCACAAAATTATTTGACTGATACAGATAATCTGTACTGGGACGAAACATTGCGAAAAGAAAACCTGGTTTTGTGACAATTCCTGTCACTTGTTATTCACATGAAAGTATACTTTCTTTCTTGGCTATAAAACCATTAAGATAGGTAGGTATTTAAATAATATGTATATGTTTTCCTTAAAAATCTTGAAGTCTTTTTTTTTATTTTTTTTAAATTTTGGTTTTTAAATTAAAATATTACGGAGGTTTTTAAAGCAGGTTTTTGAAAGTTTTTTTTACAAAGTCAGGTTTGTTGCAAATGTTTATTTTTACAAAGTCAGGTTTGTTGCAAATGTTTGTTTTTACAAAGTCAGGTTTGTTGCAAATGTTTGTTTTTACAAAGTCAGATTTGTTGCAAATATTTATTTTTACAAATTCAGGTTTGTTACAAATGTTTATTTTCACAAAGTCAGGTTTGTTACAAATGTTTGTTTTTACAAAGTCAGGTTTGTTGCAAATGTTTATTTTTACGAAGTCAGGTTTAAATTGTTTATTGCGAATGTTTAAGTCTACAAAGTCAGATTTGTTAATTGCATATGTTTAATTTTACATAGGCTTGTTTCTAATGTGTAATTTTACAGTGTCAGGATTGTGGCAAATGTGTAATTATACCCTTGCCTCACAGCAGCGGGGCTATATAGGAAGCCTGTTTGTCACATCTCATCCTGTTCTACACTCATATTACATGAAGAAGAGGTGGGATACAGGGGTATTAATCTTACTGAGTGATACTTCTACTGTAGGCTTGCTGCATTTGTGTTATTTTATATGTTTGGACTTGATGCATATATGCTATTTTATTGTCAGGCTTGTTTTTAAATGAATATTATTATGGGGTCAGGTTTTTTGAAAATTTTACTAAACATTATAGAAATATAGAGACTTTGACATGATATTAAAAGTTCTAAATCCAGAGGATAGGAAATTTTGTCAATTTTAAGCTGATTTTTGTACTTTCAGGACTGATTGTGGGCTTCATATTAACAGTCAGTAATTTTTGTTTCTTTTCTGCGCTTCTCACATTTTTTGTCTCGGCTTCAAGAGCTACCAAGTTCAGGACAGAGGAGAAGAGGAAGTTCGAAAATGACTTTAAAGAAGGTCAGCATTTTATTGTTTTCACTAAAAGTTCCTGTATGCTGTAGCTTAAAATTTACAAGAGAAAAATATATTTTCACATATTTCATAAAGGCAAAAGACAAAGGAGGTTGGAACATGTTCTGAAACATACTGTACAGTGCAGTAAAATATTGGATGTCTCAGCTAACAGGGGTGTTATGGAAGTTCATAGACTTATGTTATTATTTGATTTTCTTTATATACCAAAGTGGAAGAGCTACTTATATACATACTATATCTTTGTTCATAACACATGTCAATTCTTATTTGTGTTAATAGACTAGAAAATATGCCTTGATTTTTACACACAATAGAAAATCTATCATACAAAGGTTTCTTTTTTTAAGATTTTTTTTTTTTTTTTTTTTTTTTTTTAATTTAATAATATTCCAAATAGAAAAAGAACATGAAATTCCTGGAAAATTAAATGCATAGAACCAATTTGTTCTGAACAATTCTTCAGATTTAACATCAAATTAAATGAAAATTTGCATTCCACAATATCAATGTTGAAAATATAGGAAGACTGCTTAAATATGATAATGCAATATAAAGAATGTCAATGTTTAACCCTTTCCCTCATAAAGGAAACCATGAAAAGACCTATGCGAACATCATAAAACCAGATCAGCCTGCGAGTAACTCGCAGGCTGATCAGGTTTTATGCTGTTCGCTGTTCCTCAGTGGTCTGGTAATGAGGATTTTGTAATTAAATTTGGTAAGGTTTAACTGTGTTTTCTGCAGATCAGGATTTATGTGATACCTATTGAGGGCGTCAAAATGAGTCTATATGAGGGAAAGGGTTAAACTAACCTGTCCTCTATTCTCTTTTGCTATTTACATATTTTTTATTCTCCTTTATTATTGTTTTAAACTTATTTCTAATGATGTTGATGGAGAAACAAGTTTTTACAACTAACACTGGCCCTTATCTATGGTTCCTAGGTTGGTTCATTACTTTCTTCCTGGGAAGGTCATGAAAGATTTTTGCTCCGAAACTGGGGTTTGAACCCACAACCTTAGGACCCACAGTCATGTATACTACCATCAGATCATGATGACTTCACAGTAGTAGTTTTCATTATTAAAATGACTGCAGAATAATGTTTGAACAGACCCTCTCAGACACAAAGTATCGGTACTGGTCCAACCCAGGAACAGTACAGACGGTTGATCTGTCTGTTGATCAATATGTGTATACCAATACATGAACTGTTTCCTTAGGGGGCCAAAGGAATTGGATCCAGGTGTTCTGTAACGGAGGCATAGCTACTGAGTTTGCTTTACTGTATGTAATGGAAGCCGGTTGCCGGGAGGCAATGATAGATTTCCGGGGCAGTTACAGTGCCTCCTGGTACTGCTTGGCAACACTGGGGGCACTGTGTTGTAGCTGTGGTGACACGTTTTCATCAGAGTTTGGCACAGTGATTGGCAGGGCAAGGGAAACACGACTTATTCTTGGATTTGGAAGAGTTCCTAGAGGTATGTATATCTGGATCTTGAATTGTGGAAGTTATCTTTACCTCATGAATATTCATCTTGATGAATATTAATTTTCTGTTCTTTGCCTTGCAGACCGTGTCAGATAGGAGCTGTCTGGTTTTGATCTGCTCCGTTTGCCAATGCTTAAAAATGAGTCTATATGAAGTCTTAACTTCCACTCCACCTGGTGGCCTAGTGATGTAGAAGGTCATATGTTCAATCCCTTGCTGCTTTGTATTGAAATAGTGAATGTTTACCAAACCTTTTAAATATAAATATAACAAACAAAAATTAAAGTATTGATACTGAAGAGAAAAGAAATGCAGGATAAACTTTTGTGTAGATTTGAAGGGTACATAATGTTAATACAGGAATAGATAATTGAACAAAAAAAATGCTTAAACAAGGATGATCATTTTAAAAATGAGGCTTCAATGAGCTGGAGTTGGTCACATGTGGTTTACAACAAAGTCGGATAAGAGCTTTTTATCCGTCATAGGTATCTTACTGTCTGATTTTTTTTCTTCAAATAATGAATTTTTTTCCCCATTTTTTGCTATTAACCCCAAGATTTCTTTTTTACTAATATAAAGAAAATAGTGATTTTTCCTCCAAGATATGACATTTGATATCCTTCCTCATCATCTGAAGAATAGGCAGATGATGAATCTTGAACCTTGCAACAAAGATTCACCTGCTAAGAAAATATTTGTGTTACATATTTTGCTCACTTTTTTTTCCCCTTTTTAGATGTAAAAAAAACCCTGCTGACTTTTCACTACTGAGCTGACTGATTATTCCTACTTCAAAGCAGGCATTTGTGATTCAGAGGATTTTTATTAACCTTTTCCCTCATATAGACTCATTTTGAGGCACTCAATAGGTACCACATAAAGCCTGATCAAGCAGAAAGCCAAACTCAAACCTTACCAAATTTAATAACAAAATCCTCATTACCAGACCACTGAGGAGCAGCGAACAGCATAAAACCTGATCAGCCTGCGAATTACTCGCAGGCTGATCTGGTTTTATGCTGTTCGCATAGGTCTTTTCATGGTATCCTCTATGAGGGAAAGGGTTAAGTCAGAATTTCTAAAGTAACCACTCTAAGGAACAAGTGAATATGGTTACATAGCCCTGGCCCCATGTTCTCGAAACTATGCCAGTGGTTACAATAAGGATTTGAGTTTGATACTGATACTTGAGCCTGAGATTGTACTTAAGTATTTTCTGGAACATGGTGTCGTGAAAGCACACGAATTTATATTGTACCAATTTTAACCCCGTTTGTTTATTTGTATTGACGGAGTCATTTAAATTACATTGGCTCCATCGCTCCGACGGAGTACGTAAGCTCCGTTGGCTCCATGGCTCCAGTGGAGCATGTAAGAGTTTTCATGCTTTTCTGTTATAAAGTATGAATCATGCATGCATACCATAGTATAAATAGTTTGGGTTTGAAAGATACAGAGGTTCCATTTAGTTTTGTACTATGAATTCAGGCTATGTGTCAAAGTTTATTATGCTAAATTAAAATGATGGTTAAAATGAGTTGTTCTTGTGTTATTGAAAGTTCTCCAATGTGGCGATAAAATCAACTTCAGTCTAATGTTTAAAGTAAATTAACCACATTGTTTGGTGCCGGAACCCGGGAACTATGAGCAATTCAAGGAAATAAGGAACCGAATCTTCTGAAAAAAAGTGTTGTCATTCTTTGGATGTGAAAGTGAACCAATGGGATTATTCAGTTAAGATACGAAATAAAGATGGCGCACATACCTTCGTTGAAAGCTGTGAGGACGAGGTTCCGAAATACATTGAAAGAGGAGCTGGACAATGCAAAAGGTATGTTGATACAATATCCTCAGTTAGAAAAGGTTGACATTTCTGAGTTTAATGATGTCTTAAGTAAAAGTTTGAAAATAATAAAATATTACAATGTGAAATTAGAAGCCCAAATGTGTAAGGTTATAAGTGTCATGGGTGAAACAGATGAAAGCTTTTTAGAAGTTGTAGTAGATGAGGATTGTGCATTACTACAAGAATCAGAAAAATGTGTGATAGATATAGAACAGTGCATTTTGCATTGTGAGCAAAAACTGCAACAAGATCCGCAAAAGGATACAAAAAAGGATTCAGAAAACACGCTTGTGTTACAACTGCAAAGTCAGATGCAGGACTTGATGTTTCAACAAATGGAACAACATAAAGAACTTATGAAACGTCAAGACAAAAAGGAACAAAAAAATGAAAGTTCAGTCAAATTTCCAAAGTTGGATTTGAATACCTTTAATGGAGACAAATTAAAATGGACCCAATTTTGGGATGCATTTGACTGCACTGTGCACAAAAACAAAAATCTGTCAAACATCGAGAAATTTAACTACCTACAGACAAAGCTTGTAGGAGAGGCAAAGCAATCGATTGCTGGTTTAGCCTTATCAAACGAAAATTATAAGGTTGCGGTAACCATTCTGAAAGAACGGTTTGGTAATAAGCAAGATGTCGTAGATTCGCATTATAGAGAACTCATAAATATTCCAACACCAAGTACACAAGTTCGTAGTTTGCGTGTGTTCTTAGATAGTGTGGAACGCAATATTCGGTGTCTCGAGGTGTTGGAAGAGAACGTGAATCAACATGTGTTTATTTCCATGATTCGGTCCAAACTACCGGAATACGTGCTCCGACAGTTGGAACTTTTACATGGTTTAGATACTGAATGGACAGTCAAGAGTTTACGGGAAAATTTAAGGCAATACATAATTGCTTGTGAAAAAGCTGAAAAGAAAGAAAACAAAGAATTTCATTATGAAACAAAAGCGAAAACTCACGACACAAAACCTCAGAAATCTTACAAAACACACTATTCATCATTGTCAGGAAGGACCTTTAAAGAAAATGTGTCAAAAGTGTCAAGTGCAGAAGCACTTACGATAAGTGTGAAATCAAAGCAAGCCTATAAAGATAGGTGTAGATATTGTAAAGATCGACACTGGAGTGATGAGTGTGTAAAGTTTAAATCCATTGACGAAAGGAAGAAACAGCTTCGCGGTTGCTGTTAGAAGTGTTTAAAGGAAGGACATGGTTCAAGGGAATGTAAGACACAGAAAACATGTGTTCACTGTGGTGAGTTCAATTCACATCATCGAAGTTTATGTCCAAAGCGGTTTGGACCTAAGCCATCAAATGTTCATTTGACAGAGGAAATATCAACAGTAGATGTGTTGTCGTCAGGCGAACATGAAAATGGGCTTGGACATGTATTAATATCATCAGAGCAGATGGTACTGATGCAGACAGCAAAAACCCAAATAGGTAATCCTAAAAATTGTAAAATGCTAGAAGGACGTGTGCTGTTTGATTCAGGCTCACAACGAACCTATATTACAGAGAAGTTAGCAAAAGATCTCGGTTTAAAAGCTGAATCAGAAGAAGAGCTGAAGTTAGTCACGTTCGGATCAGAAAACCCTAAGTTAATTAAAACAAAGTGTACCAAATTGAATCTTAAATTGAAAGACGGAAACACATTTGAGATATCAGCAAACATTGTGCCAACAATTAGTGGTCAGATTCAGAGAAACCCGGTTAAACATCTGCTATCGGAGCAGATTAAACATGTAATCAGCAGTGTTGATTTAGCTGACACCATACCGCTCGCTAAAGAATCAGCTACAGTTGAAGTACTAATCGGAAATGATTACTACTTAGATTTGATACTTCAGCAGAGAATTGAACTTGGTCCTGGATTGTATTTGCTCAGTTCAAAGTTTGGCTGGATCCTGACAGGTCGTGTTAGAGAGGAGTCAGAAAAGATGTATGATACAAGTATGCTTGTAATGACGTATAGTAATGATGTCATCAAAGATAGTGCTTTTTCAAGTGTTGATGCCGTTATTCCAGCCAAACCAGACTTGGAAGATTTTTGGAATACGGAATCTATTGGTATCACAGACAAGTTAACAAGTTCAAATGATGACATTGCCATGCAAAAGTTTAAGGAATCACTGATATTCGAAGATGGCAGATATCATGTGACATGGCCATGGAAAGAAAAAAACGTTGATCTTCCCGT
>CM037778.1:5624025-5674025 GCA_021229015.1 Solen grandis
CAATCGCCAACTAGCTCTAGGCCGCTTGAAGTCAACCGTATCGAGGTTACAGAACAACCCCGACTTATTGCAAAAATACAACACAGTGATTGAAGATCAGTTGACTAAAGGTGTAATCGAAAAAATTCAATACCAACAAGCTGACGGAATAAAGCATTATATACCTCACCACGCAGTGATAACACCACAGAAAACAACGACCAAACTACGTGTCGTTTATGATGCATCGGCAAAGTCACGAGCTGGTAATAACAGTCTAAACGACTGTTTATATCGTGGCCCTGTTTTACTTCAAGATTTATGTGGCATGTTATTGCGATTCCGCTTACATGAGGTGGCCCTAGTAGCAGATATCGAGAAGGCTTTCTTACAAGTCGGGTTGCAGAAAGATCAGAGGGACGTTACGAGATTCTTATGGTTAAAGGATTGTAATAAGCCGGTCTGTCCAGAAAACATTCAAGAATTCCGATTTGCGAGAGTGCCATTCGGAATAATATCAAGCCCGTTTCTGTTAGGTGCTACAATTGAAAGCCATTTAGATTCGTACAGCACAGTACTCACAGAAAATATTAAGAACAACATTTATGTTGACAATATGATAACAGGAGCAAGATCCGATGGAGAAGCAATAGAGTTTTACAACGGAGCAAAGTTGGTGTTCAAAGATGCATCCATGAATTTACGCGAGTGGGCAACAAACAGTGCCATTCTTAGGTCGTACATACCCGAGGGTGACAGAACCAAAGACGGTTCAATGACTGTTTTAGGACTTTTGTGGAATACACAGGATGATACAATATCCATCAAACCTCCAAAGATCGAAGATGTCTACTTCAAATCGACGAAAAGGAGCATTCTGAAAGAAATTGCTTCTAACTTCGATCCTTTGGGTCTATTTTCTCCTATTCTTTTAAAAGGAAAGCTTGTTATTCAGGACTTGTGGTCCAAGAATTTTGATTGGGATAGTGAAATACCAGATCAGGATAAAAGGGTATTTGAGAGAATCAGGTTAGATCTGAAATGTCTACCTGATCACAAAATACCAAGATTTGTATCAATAAATGTTGGTGATCAAAATCTGGAATATAATATCATTTGTTTTTGTGACGCATCAGCAAAAGCTTATGCAGCTGCAGTGTATTTGAAGACAGAATGTACGCACGAGATACGGACGGAACTTATCTTTTCAAAATCTAGACTTGCTCCGTTAAAGAAGATGTCAATACCAAAGCTGGAGATAATGGCTGTGGTAATTGGTGTACGATGCGTACAGTTTGTGAAGAATCAATTGAAAGTGCCTGTAAACAACACGCATTTGTTTACAGATTCACAATGTTGTTTACAGTGGATAAGAACGGAGAAAGATTTGCCAGTCTTTGTGAGAAATCGAGTGAACGAAATAAAGAGACATGACAGTATACAATTCAGATATGTGAAAACACACGAGAATCCAGCTGATACAGCAACACGTGGTTCCTGCATGAAAAAGTTAGGTTCAGATGAGCTATGGTGGCATGGACCGCAATGGTTGAAGGAATCAACAGATATGTGGCCGAATAGTGAACATAGTGGAAACCATGACGCCAGAGTAAAAAGTGAATCTGATGTCGAATCAAAGGGTGATTTCCCTGAAATTGAGTGTATTTGTGGTATTGCAGAACATGATGAACCAGTTGACGCAAAGTGCCATGACAAACAAACACTCACTGAAACTCCATTCGGCATTAACCCCGAGTCATTTTCGTCATTTACGAAGTTATTGCGTGTCACGGCATATGTACTTCGTTTCATTCGAAATATTAAGAAGACTGGTGAAAGCAAACATGTTTTTTTGAGTGCCGGAGAACTTAATAAAGCGGAGAAACTTTGGTTGAATCATATACAGAAAAAACATTTTAAAGATGTTTTTCTGTCATTGACTGATGGATCTAGAAATAATCTTCAAAGGCAATTGAATCTCTGCATCGATGACGATGGTATTTTGAGATGCAAAGGGAGATTACAAAACTCATCACTGACAGAAGGTAGCAGATTCCCTATACTTCTGCCGAAGAAAGACACATTCACAACACTTGTGATTAATCAGCACCACAGGCAGTTGTTGCATGGGGGTGAATCACAAACACTGAGTTATATCCGACATAAATATTGGATACCACAAGGACGAAGTGCCGTAAAAAGTGTGTTACATCAGTGTTATGTGTGTAGACGATATCAGGGCGGATCATACCCTGCTCCACAAATGCCACCTCTTCCAAAAACTCGTGTTTCAGAGTCTCCGCCATTTACTCATACAGGACTCGACTATCTAGGTCCTCTGTATATCAAAGTTTCAACAGAAACCCAGAAAGTGTGGATATGTTTATTCACCTGTTTTGTGACGAGAGCCATTCATCTGGAACTTTTACTAGATATGTCAGCAAAGGAGTTTCTTCTAGCATTCAGGAGATTCATTTCCCAAAGAGGTGTGCCAACTGAAATAATGTCAGATAATGCTTTACAATTTAAGACAGCGAGCAGAACTCTCGATTTAGTGTGGGCGAATGTAGTCAGGGATACGGACGTTCAGAGTTACGTTTCTGAGAAACGCATAAAATGGTCTTTTATTGTAGAACTTGCCCCTTGGATGGGAGGACTCTATGAGCGACTTGTAGGTGTAGTCAAAAAATCAATGCGGAAAACTCTTGGACGTAAATTGCTTACGTTAATTCAAATGCAAACAATGCTAAAAGAAGTGGAATCGGTTGTGAATGCAAGGCCGTTGGTTTATGTTGGCAATGACATAAACTCAAACTTTCCGTTAACACCAAATCACTTTTTGACGCTAAACCCTAACGTAGGCACTCCTGAGATTGACGAGGATGACAGAGACGTTTCATATAGACCCACAGAAAGCGCAGCAGACACCCTGCTAAAAATGTGGAAGAAAGGTCAGAGATTACTACACGAATTCTGGAAGATTTGGCAGAACGAGTACCTTCTCAGTTTAAGAGAAAGAAACCAAACACGACTTAAGTCTGGAAGAATAGAATCTAAAATTACTCCAAAAGTGGGTGACATAGTACATGTGAAAGAAGATCTTCCAAGAATTTGCTGGAAAATGGGTAAGATAGTTACCCTTAATCAGAGTCGTGATAGTGTGGTGAGATCAGCTGAACTTCAATTACCATCTGGTCGAGTGATTAAGCGACCATTAAACTTACTGTTTCCTTTAGAACTGTCGAAACAAATGATTGACAAAGTTGATGAACTAGACAAACATCTGCCTGAAGTGCGAGAACGATGTCCAGGTCGAGTTGCTGCTAGAAAAGCAAGACAAAGTATTAAAGAGCAATTGTCATAATCTTGAAGCAGTACGCTGCTATGATAAGTACTTGTCGATAGGGATTACAACTGATAAGTACGTGCAAATTAATCGTGAGAAAAATTCTTGACTTTGTACAATACAATGTCAGGATTACTGATTCCTGACCATAAACGTACGTGTAAATAGTCATACAAAGTTAAATTCTGGTTATTCTTACAAAACTTGTGTAAATAGCCGTATAAGAGATAATTTATAAATGCATATTAAATATAAATCTGCTTTTTTCGTGTAATAATTAAGTTACAAAAGCAAATACATGTATATAAACCAGTAAATAGCACGAGTTTTGGTATTCTCTGGCGGAGCAAAGTTTCACTATACATCGTGTTATGTAACTGAACGGAGCAAAGCTATAGCATGGTCAGTGATAAGTCGTGTAGCACGTGAAAATCGCTGTACCCTGTATCTTTTGTAAACATGCTACCCAAAAATGTTCATTCTTATTTCAATGCTTGTACTGTTAAGACGAAACAAAATAAAACGAAGAAATGCCTAACTTTAAGTGCGATACTTGTCAAAAGGAGTATAAATACAAAAGGAACTTAATCCGACATGTCAGAGAAAGGCACCTTAAGGACAACCATTGGAATTGTGTTGTTGATGGCTGCCCATCAAAATTCATACGGAGGAGCTACTTATGGAAACACTTAAATCTTGTACATCAGTACTCTGTAAATGAAGCTAGAGATATAGCTTTGGGTACCAGACGTGTGAATGAAAGGCCATCCTACAGCAACTATTACGAAGAATTAACTTCAGATGACGAGGATATCTTGGATATGTTGTCACACGACATAAATGATAATGGAACGACCGACTTCTTGGTTGATAATTTTGATTTGAGCCAGCTGGGTGAGCTTAGTGATATCAGTGACATAGAGCTCGACGCTAATGTGCCAAGTAATTCTGACGTTACCGTCCATAGTGCTCCTGAAAGTGTTGTCGTTCAAAGTGACATAATTACGTCACTTTCTGCAGACGTAACCATACAGACGGAATACGTTGAAGGTGCTGCCGTTCAGAGCAACGTAGACTCACCACGTATTGAAGAGGACGTCACTCTCCAAGTAGATTCTCACGTAGACGTACAAGTTGTTGGTGACGACGTTGGCATTGAGAGTTACATAAACGTGCAAAGTGAAGTAACTGTGAATGTACAGGAAGGTAAATTAGTTAGCGTGCATAGTGATGTGCCAAGTAGTGGACACAGCAATGATGAATACCGTCTGACACACAATTTTGTGGCAGACAATTCCCAGAGTGAAGCAGGAGTTAGTGTTAGTGGCAATTCTGATGGTAGTGTTCATGGCGCCATTTTCGACGGTGGCGCTGATTCGGAGGGCTCTGATTCTTACGGTGCCGCGGATTCTTGTGGTGTCCCGGATTTTAACGGTGGTATCGATTCTGATGGTGCAGTGTCTAATAGTCACAGCGGGAACGTTGTTGCCTTTTCTGACGTTGGGGACGGTTCCGACCAGGTTGACGCTGACACTGATGACACTCGTAATTCTGATAGCGATTATATTATGAGTTCTGATGAACACTCTGATCAGGCTTATAGTGACAGTGTTAGCATTATTTCCGATGACGAGTCTGATGGTGAAACCAGAGACGTTGAGATACATTCATTGATTACCGAGGTCGAGGTTTGGTCTAGAACTGGTACTAGAGTAACCACATATGAAAATGACCAGCCCATTCATAAGTTCGTTTATTATGAGGACGATTTCTACAGATACTTTAAAAACTGATTTAACATGAGAACAAAATATGGTTTATTTCGTAATATGTTATTGTTATGTTATTAAGAGGGTTTGTTAGAGAAAATTGTTACTGTCATATTGTTTACTTCTTTGAATTGATCGGTCATATGGCGTGGGGAGTGTCGTGAAAGCACACGAATTTATATTGTACCAATTTTAACCCCGTTTGTTTATTTGTATTGACGGAGTCATTTAAATTACATTGGCTCCATCGCTCCGACGGAGTACGTAAGCTCCGTTGGCTCCATGGCTCCAGTGGAGCATGTAAGAGTTTTCATGCTTTTCTGTTATAAAGTATGAATCATGCATGCATACCATAGTATAAATAGTTTGGGTTTGAAAGATACAGAGGTTCCATTTAGTTTTGTACTATGAATTCAGGCTATGTGTCAAAGTTTATTATGCTAAATTAAAATGATGGTTAAAATGAGTTGTTCTTGTGTTATTGAAAGTTCTCCAATGTGGCGATAAAATCAACTTCAGTCTAATGTTTAAAGTAAATTAACCACACATGGGGGCCAGGTGGCTTCTTAATGAAGATTAGATGTTTATTGTTGGAATCACAAAGTTGCCTAATTAATATAGATACAGTAACATAGTGTTATATTGCCATTTCATGTTATAATGAAGCATGTTAAAACTTTGAAAGGTCCTACAAAGTATGCCTTTTAGCTCACCTGAGCACAACGTGCTCATGGTGAGCTATTGTGATCGCCTTTTGTCCGTCGTCCGTGCGTGCGTCCGTCCGTCGTCAACAATTTGCTTTAAACAACATCTCCTCATAAACCGCTGAAGGGATTTTGACAAAACTTCACAGGAATCATCCTTATGATGCCCTCTATCAAAGTTGTACAAATTATTCAGATTAGTTGAAAAAGTAAGTCACAGGAGCTAAAAATAGATTTTAAAAATGCAAACTTTGAAAATCTTCTTCTGCAAAACTGCAAGGCCTAGAGCTTAGATATTTGGTATGTAGCATCATCTTATGGGCCATTACCAAGATTGTACAAATCATAGCCCTACGGTGATAAATGCCCCCGCACCAGGGGTCACTTGTTTTGCATAGAGTTATATAGGAAAATCTTTAAAAATCTTCTTCTATGAATCCATTAGGCCTAGAGCTTAGATATTTGGTATGTAGCATCATCTAAAAGTTCATTACCAAGATTGTTCAAATCATAGCCCTATGGTGATAAATGCCCCCACACCAGGGGTCACTTGTTTTACATAGATTATATAGGAAAACTTTAAAAATCTTCTTCTATGAATCCATAAGGCCTAGAGCTTAGATTTTTGGTATGTAGCATCATCTAATGGTTCATTACCAAGATTGTTCAAATCATAGCCCTGTGGTGATAAATGCCCCCGGACCAGGGGTCACTTGTTTTACATAGATTTATATAGGAAAAACTTTAAAAATCTTCTTCTATGAATCCATAAGGCCTAGAGATTAGATATTTGGTATGTAGCATCATCTAATGGTTCATTACCAAGATTGTTCAAATCATAGCCAAACGGTGATAAATGCCCCTGCAATAGGGGTCACTTGTTTTACATAGAGTTATATAGGAAAATCTTTAAAAATCTTCTTCTATGAATCCATAAGGCCTAGAGATTAGATATTTGGTATGTAGCATCATCTTAAGGTTCATTACCAAGATTGTACAAATCATGACCTTATGGTGATAAATGCCCCCGCACCAGGGGTCACTTGTTTTACATAGAGTTATATAGGAAAATCTATAGGAAAATCTTTAAAAAAATCTTCTTCTATGAATCCATAAGGCCTTGAGCTTAGATTTTTGGTATGTAGTATCATCTAATGGTTCATTATCAAGATTTTCAAAATGGTGGCCCTTTGGAGATAAATGACCCCGCACTAAGTCTTCTCCTCTGAAACCATAAGGCCCAGTGCTTATATATTTGGTGTATAATATTGTCAGGGCTAAAATAATTTAAGATTGAGTTATATCAGAATTCTTGTCTGTTTAAAAACCTTGTAATCAGTTGTAGCAATGGTACTCAGGTGAGCGTTTCAGGGCCATCATGGCCCTCTTGTTATACTATGTTAGGCTGTTGCAATGTTAGATTAGAGACTGCATTAACAAGGCATCTTTAGTTCAATAATAGAGCTAAAAATCAACATGGAAATACACCAAATATGAAAAAAATAACCTCTTTTGATTAATTTGAGATATTGACACATTTAACATCCAATAGTGTGAGACCTGATTTTTTTTCTTTTTCGTTAAATTGCTATAGAGATCCTCTCTGATTTTATTCCTATGGTTTGATATAATCACTGTAAAGTCATTTTAGCAAACTGAAAAAAAAAATTATATGATATGAAAAAATATGTTAAATGATAGCAGAAACCCTTTTGAGAAACTTTGATGTTGTCTGTTCCCAGGAACCAATGGTGGTATCTCTCTGGTAGGCCTGCTGGCCAGCCTGTTAGGCGGGGCCCTAGTAGGCCTGTCCTACTATGTCACCCTGCTCCTGCTGACAGACGAGGAATACCTGGCCTCGGTGCCCACGCAATGGCTGCTGGTACCCTGCGGGGGTATCCTGGGACTGACTGGTTCCCTGATTGATTCACTGCTTGGAGCCACACTGCAATATTCAGGTAGGTGGGGGTTTAGGTACACATAATGTCCTTAACCCTTTCCCTCATAGAGGATACCATGAAAAGACCTATGCGAACAGCATAAAACCAGATCAGCCTGCGAGTTATCAGGTTTTATGCTGTTCGCTGCTCCTCAGTGGTCTGGTAATGAGGATTTTACAATTAAATTTGGTAAGGTTTAACTGTGGTTTTCTGCAGATCAGGCTTTATGTGGTACCTATTGAGTGCGTCAAAATGAGTGTTTATGAGAGAAAGGGTTAAGGGACTCCTCAGATTCCTACAGATACATATATAAATAAGGTTATAAGATTATCCAATAGTTACACTGGGATTGATGACATGGCCTGCCTTCTGAAATTAAGTTTTTCCTCAGCTCAGATTTTGAAGGTCTTGTACTGCCTTATTTATCATTATCATTCTAGAGATAAGAAAGCTGGCACACATGCTATTTTTAGCTTGTCCTAACAGAAAAAAGTCTTCAGTTTCAAAAGGTCAAACTTGTACTACCAGTATTATAGAGTGTAAGATTTTTGTGTTAAGGAAAGTCTCAAATTGATGTTTGATGACACTAAGCCAGGTTTACACATAAGAACACATGAGCATGATTTACTGTTTGTCAAACTAAAGGTTGCCTGGATAGCATACTGATAATGCACTTCGGTTCTCACAAATACGCACTAGGTTCGATCCAGGGTGACGTACGCGAGAGGGTACGGTGGTCGCCCGTTAAGACACATGGGTTTTCTCTGCGTGCTCCGGTTTCCTCACACAATAATGACCATATACACCATCATCCAGGCCATTGAGAATGATTTATTTTAAATTGTAAAAACTTGTTTCATAATTGATGTAAAGCAGATAAGGTTTAACCTTTTCCCTCATATAGACTCATTTTGACGCACTCAATAGGTACCACATAAAGCCTGACCTGCAGAAAACCACATTTAAACCTTACCAAATTTAATTGTAAAATCCTCATTACCAGACCACTGAGGAGCAGGAGTTACTCGCAGGCTGATCTGGTTTTATGCTGTTCACATAGGTCTTTTCATGGTATGCTCTATGAGGGAAAGGGTTAAACTTAACTGTTTGTCAGCAGTTGACCCAGTCATTGATGGAAAATGATCCCCTGAAATTTGGTGAAATGATAATGTCTGAATCAGTTGCCATTAGATTTTCCTTTATTTTTAGCTCACCTGAGCACAACGTGCTCATGGTGAGCTTTTGTGATCGCCTTTTGTCCGTCGTCGTCAATAATTTGCTTTAAACAACATCTCCTCATGAACCGCTGAAGGGATTTTGACCAAACTTCACAGGAATCATCCTTATGATGCCCTCTATCAAAGTTGTACAAATTATTCAGATTGGTTAAAAAAGTAGGTCACAGGAGCTAAAAATAGATTTTAAAAATGCAAACTTTGAAAATCTTCTTCTGCAAAACTGCAAGGCCTAGAGCTTAGATATTTGGTATGTAGCATCATCTTATGGTTCATTACCAAGATTGTTCAAATCATAGCCCTATGGTGATAAATGCCCCCGCACCAGGGGTCACTTGTTTTACATAGATTTATATAGGAAAAACTTTAAAAATCTTCTTCTATGAATCCATTATAAAGGCCTAGAGCTTAGATATTTCATATGTAGTATCATCTAATGGTTCATTACCAAGATTGTTCAAATCATAGCCAAACGGTGATAAATGCCCCCGCAATAGGGGTCACTTGTTTTACATAGGGTTATATAGGAAAATCTTTAAAAATCTTCTTCTATGAATCCATAAGGCCTAGAGATTAGATATTTGGTATGTAGCATCATCTAATGGTTCATTACCAAGATTGTTCAAATCATGACCCTATGTTGGTAAATGCCCCCGCACCAGGGGTCACTTGTTTAACATAGAGTTATATAGGAAAATCTTTAAAAATCTTCTTCTATGAATCCATAAGGCCTAGAGATTAGATATTTGGTATGTAGCATCATCTTATGGTTCATTACCAAGATTGTACAAATCATGACCCTATGGTGATAAATGCCCCCGCACCAGGGGTCACTTATTTTACATAGAGTTATATAGGAAAATCTTTAAAAAAATCTTCTACTATGAATCCATGAGGCCTATAGCTTAGATTTTTGGTATGTAGCATCATCTAATGGTTCATTATCAAATTTTCAAAATGGTGGCCCTTTGGAGATAAATGACCCCGCACTAAGTCTTCTCCTCTGAAACCATAAGGCCCAGTGCTTATATATTTGGTGTGTAGTATTGTCAGGCTAAAATGTTTAAGATTGAGTTATATCAGAATTCTTGTCTGTTTAAAAACCTTGTAATCAGTTGTAGCAATGGTACTCAGGTGGGCGTTTCAGGGCCATCATGGCCCTCTTGTTTAGTTTTAACTTTGACTATTAAATTCATCATTACGTTGTTTGGTACCCCTTATGCTTTAGTAATAGTTGAAAGCATTATGAGAAGAGACAAATGAAAAAAAAGAAGTTGCCCTCAAAATGTACTCAGTTGTTGTATTTAATGTTGTGTTAAATTTAGTTTTCGAATAAAAAAAAATAAACTCAACATAAAAATTGTGTACTCAAAATGTTTTTCAGGCATTAAATTACATTTTCTTAATCAATAAGCAATAAAGTTAGAATCTTGACTATTTGAGTTTACCGTCACTTCGACAGTATTTCAGTCATATAGTGTCGTCCAGCTAATTACAGGTGGAGGAAGACCCGAATGCACGGAGGCATCCTGGATAGAACCACCAACCTACCTCAAGCCATCTGGAAGGCTTCCTCACATGAAAATCCACGTGACCCTGCCGGTTTCGAACCCATTCGGTGAGGGGCTGAGTGAGTGTTAAAGTCAGTGACTTTACCCTCTCGGCCAAGTTAGAATTATACCTATATTTTATGTTCAGGTAGGAAAATTTCAACACAGACATTTGGATAACTTAAGGTCTACTTTAATAGTGGATGGAATACCTTAATGTTTTGAGGCCACCCTATCAACAAAACTCATCACATTTTCTTCTATAAAATGATTATGTATTTAGATACTTCAGTTTGTGGATATTACATTTCATATCAAGATAATAAATTTAGATAACAAAACATATACATAGAAAAGTGTTTTATGGTTTCAAAAGCTTTATAAACAAATGCAGCCAAGTTTTGTATAATGTGTTTGGGCTTATGGAGTGCCAAAGCTTAACCCTTTCCCTCATATAGACTCATTTTGATGCACTCAGTAGGTACCACATAAAGCCTGATCTGCAGAAAACCACAGTTAAACCTTACCAAATTACCAAATTTAATTACAAAATCCTCATTTCCAGACCACTGAGGAGCAGCGAACAGCATAAAACCTGATCAGCCTGCGAGTTACTCACAGGCTGATCTGGTGTTATGCTGTTCGCATAGGTCTTTTCATGGTGTCCTCTATGAGGGAAAGGGTTAATACATTCTTGGATGCCAATACAAATACCTCAGAATGTATCTTTGCCTAATGTCTAAAGACAGTTTACACTGAGAGAGAAGGTGGGTTTTACTGTCTTCAATTTGAATGTTCAGCTCTTTTACTGCAGGGTTCGACAAGAAAAGAGGGTGCGTTGTGGAGCACCCAGGGGACAACGTGGAATACATCTGTGGCACAGATCTCCTTGACAACCACAGCGTCAACCTTCTGGCATCCTTCATCACTGGTCTTCTGGCTCCAAGGATTGGATTCTACATGTGGAGCAGCTATTCCCTCAGATGATTCACTGGCTGACAGTAGTTGGGGGCATGGCTTTGCAGTGTAGGAGTGGTTATGCATATGAGTGGGCATGGCATGGGAAATTCTTTTGGTGAAGCATAATCATGGTGGAGTGGTTAAGCAGTGTGGGATGTGGCTTGGAGAATTGTTGGGGTGTGGCTTAGCAATTAGGGAGTTTCAAGATAATAGAGGGTGTGTACCTCCACAGAAGTGAGGGCATTACTTAGTGTTCTAGACTGAAAGTGCAAAAGTTTTAAAAATTTTAATCTAAGCAGTGGAAGAAAGAATATATTAAGTTCTGAAAAGCTCGTGATTTTTTAGCTCACCTGAGTAGTGTGCTCAGGATGAGCTTTTAGGATCGATGAATGTCCGTCATCTGTCCGTCTGTCCGTCCGTCGTCCACAATTTGTTCGTTTGCACTCTAGCATCTTCATTTTATGAGCAATTATCTTCAAACTTAAAAACAATGTTTATAACCATAAAATCTCGGCCAAGTTCAATTATGGCTGATATCGGGACATTTGGTCAGGAGTTATGCCCCTTTTAAAATTCAAAAAAGCCAGATTTCACATTGTTTGCACTCTAGCATCTTCATTTCATGAGCAATTATCTTCAAACTTTATATCAATGTTTATAACCATAAAATCACGGCCAAGTTCGATTATGGCTGATATCGTACCATTAGGTCAGGAGTTATGCCCCTTTTAATATTCAAAAAATGCCATATTTCAAGTTGTTTACACTCTAGCATCTTCATCTTTTGAGCAATCCTCTTCAAACTTTATGGCAATGCTTATGACCATAAGGTCTCGATTGAGTTCGATTATGGCTGAGATTCATCAATTAGGTCAGGAGTTATGCCCCTTTTAATATTCAAAAAATGCCATATTTCACTTTGTTTACACTCTAGCATCTTCATCTTTTGAGCAATCATCTTCAAACTTTATGGCAATGCTTATGACCATAATGTCTCGATTGAGTTTGATTATGACTGAGATCAGTTGATTAGGTCAGGATTTAAGCCCCTTTTAATATAAAAAAAAGCCAGATTTCACGTTGTTTACACTCTAGCATCTTCATCTTTTGAGCAATCATCTTCAAACTTTATGACATTGTTAATGCCAATAATGTCTCGATTGAGTTCAATTGTGGCTGAGATGGGTCATTTAGGTCAGGAGTTATGCCCCTTTTAATACAAAAAATGCAAGATTTTTTTTTTTTAAATTTAAGACAATGTTTATGCCAATAATCTCACAATCGGGTTCAATTATAACTGATATTGACTTGTAAATTTAGGAGTTATGCCCATTTCACCATAAAAAAAAGCCAGATTTCACTTTTACACTCAAGCATCCTTATTTCTTAAGGAATCATCTTTCTCAGGTGAGCGATCAAGGGCCATCTTGGCCCTCTTGTTTTTTCATACGGGTACATTTTTCGAAGAGTGCTATTTTTAGCTCACCTGAGCACAACGTGCTCATGGTGAGCTTTTGTGATCGCCTTTTGTCCGTCGTCCGTCGTCAACAATTTGCTTTAAACAACATCTCCTCATGAACCGCTGAAGGGATTTTGACCAAACTTCACAGGAATCATCCTTATGATGCCCTCTATCAAAGTTGTACAAATTAATCAGATTGGTTAAAAAAGTAGGTCACAGGAGCTAAAAATAGATTTTATAAATGCAAACTTTGAATATCTTCTTCTGCAAAACTGCAAGGCCTAGAGCTTAGATATTTGGTATGTAGCATCATCTTATGGGCCATTACCAAGATTGTACAAATCATAGCCCTACGGTGATAAATGCCCCAGCACCAGGGGTCACTTGTTTTACATAGAGTTATATAGGAAAATCTTTAAAAATCTTCTTCTATGAATCCATTAGGCTTAGATATTTGGTATGTAGCATCATCTAATGGTTCATTACCAAGATTGTTCAAATCATAGCCCTACGGTGATAAATGCCCCCGCACCAGGGGTCACTTGTTTTACATAGAGTTATATAGTAAAATCTTTAAAAATCTTCTTCTATGAATCCATAAGGCCTAGAGATTAGATATTTGGTATGTAGCATCATCTTATGGTTCCTTACCAAGATTGTTCAAATCATAGGGCTATGGTGATAAATGCCCCCGCACCAGGGGTCACTTGTTTTACATAGATTTATGTAGGAAAAACTTTAAAAATCTTCTTCTATGAATCCATAAGGCCTAGAGCTTAGATATTTCATATGTAGCATCATCTAATGGTTCATTACCAAGATTGTTCAAATCATAGCCAAACAGTGATAAATGCCCCTGCAATAGGGGTCACTTGTTTTACATAGAGTTATATAGGAAAATCTTTAAAAATCTTCTTCTATGAATCCATAAGGCCTAGAGATTAGATATTTGGTATGTAGCATCATCTAATGGTTCATTACCAAGATTGTTCATAGGAAAATCTTTAAAAATCTTCTTCTATGAATCCATAAGGCCTAGAGATTAGATATTTGGTATGTAGCATCATCTTATGGTTCATTACCAAGATTGTTCAAATCATAGCGCTATGGTGATAAATGCCCCCGCACCAGGGGTCACTTGTTTTACATAGATTTATATAGGAAAATCTTTAAAAATCTTCTTCTATGAATCCATAAGGCCTAGAGCTTAGATATTTCATATGTAGCATCATCTAATGGTTCATTACCAAGATTGTTCAAATCATACCCTACGGTGATAAATGCCCCCGCACCAGGGGTCACTTGTTTTACATAGAGTTATATAGGAAAATCTTTAAAAATCTTCTTCTACTATGAATCCATGAAGCCTATAGCTTAGATTTTTGGTTGTAGCATCATCAATTTTAAAATGGTGGCCCTTTGGAGATAAATGACCCGCACTAAGTCTTCTCCTCTGAAACCATAAGGCCCAGTGCTTATATATTTGGTGTGTAGTATTGTCAGGGCTAAAATGTTTAAGATTGAGTTATATCAGAATTCTTGTCTGTTTAAAAACCTTGTAATCAGTTGTAGCAATGGTACTCAGGTGGGCGTTTCAGGGCCATCATAGCCCTCTTGTTTCTATTGGTGGTAAGGAAAGTCTTTGTGGTGCTTGAATTTACAGCTGAGAGCTCCCCTACCCTCCCTTTATTGTCAGATATATTTCTGCAGTATAATGAGAGCTTCCCTACCCTCCATTTGTGGGTCAGATATATTTTTGCAGTATAATGAGAGCTACCCTAGACAGTATTATGTTGTTGTTAAATCATTTTTTTTTTTTATGGTTGTGTTTGTTTTTTAAGGAAAAGGCTAGTGACTACATAGCGTGTAACTTCATAACTAGTGACTATATAGCCATTTTTAAATTTCCCCAAATTATTTACAATATGATTATTTCATGTCAGTTACTGAGACATGCATCTGATATGTCATTTATGTCAGCTAATAACATTCCAGCCATGTACCTACCATGCTCCACAAATAAACTCCAGAGAGAAAAGCTGTATATATTTATTTAAAACATGAATAATATGTGTTTTAAGATGTCTCCACAAAACAGCCACTTCCTGTTTAAGGTGTCACTTCCTGTTTAAGGTTAATTCATTGGGTTTCCACTGAACATCATGTTGTGCACCCAACTGTTCAAACCTCTTCTATTATCTATTTTACAAATAAATCAATGCAAATTTCATCTCTATATGTTTTTAGCTCACCTGAGCACAACGTGCTCATGGTGAGCTTTTGTGATCGCCTTTTGTCCGGCGTCCGTCCGTGCGTGCGTGCGTGCGTGCGTCTTGCGTCAACTTTTCCTTTAAACAACTTCTCCTCCTAAACCACTGGATGGATTTTGACCAAACTTCACAAGAATCATCCTTATCATGACCTCTATCAAAGTTGTTCAAATTATTTTGTTTGGGTGAATAAGTGGGTCACAGGAGCTAAAAATAGATTTTTAAAAATGAAAATTTAAAAAATCTTCTTCTCCGAAACCACAAGGCCTAGCCTTTTCATTTTTGGTATGTAGCATGATCTTATGACTCTCTACCAAGATTGTTAAAATTATGACCCTGGGGTCAAAATTGGCCCCGCCCCAGGGGTCACTTGATTTAACATAGGCTAATATAGAAAAAAAACTTGAAAAATCTTCTTCTCAGAAACCACAAAGCATGGAGTTTAAATATTTGGTATGTATCATGATCTTATGACCTTCTACCAAGATTGTTCAAATTATGACCCTGGGGTCAAAATTGGCCCTGCCCCAGGGGTCACTTGATTTAACATAGGCTAATATAGAAAAAAACTTGAAAAATCTTCTTCTCAGAAACCACAAGGCATGGAGTTAAAGATATTTGGTGTGTAGCATTGTCTAGTGGATCTCAACCAAGTTTGTTCAAATCATGACCCTGGGGTCAAAATTGGCCGCGCCACAGGGGTCACTTGATTTTACATAGGCTAATATAGAAAAAAACTTGAAAAATCTTCTTCTCAGAAACCACAAGGCTGAGTTTAGATATTTGGTTGTAGCATGGTCTATGATCTCTACCAAGATTGTTAAAATTATGACCCTGGGGTCAAAATTGGCCCCGCCCCAGGGGTCACTTGATTTAACATAGGCTGATATAGGAAAAAAAACTTGAAAAATCTTCTTCTCAGAAACCACAAGGCATGGAGTTAAGATATTTGGTGTGTAGCATTGTCTAGTTGATCTCTACCAAGATTGTTCAAATTATGACCCTGGGGTCAAAATTGGCCCCGCCCCAGGGGTCACTTGATTTAACATAGGCTAATAGGAAAAAAACTTGAAAAATCTTCTTCTCAGACACTACAAAGCATAGAGTTTAGATATTTGGTGTGTAGCATTGTCTAGTCGATTCTTACCAACTTTGTTCAAATCATGACCCTGGGGTCAAAATTGGCTCTGCCCCAGGGGTCACTTGATTTTACATAACCTAATGATACCAGGTGAGCGATCCAGGGCCATAATGGCCCTCTTGTTTTTTTCTTTTGTTGTTTTAAATGTCCTTTCCATTGTTTCCATTGTTTACAGATATATTCTAATAAACCTTATATAGGCTATCCAATAGTAGTCAGTGACTGACTTGGTTTATACAAAGGAACACATGTTTTTTTTCTGATACTGTTTGTGAACTGTTGAATGAGCCATGAATGGGAAAGATGGAATTTCAAATAATCACTGCTAAAAACTGAAAAGGTGCATTATGTCAAATGTTCATGATTAATTTTGTTATAATTATGCATATTATGAATAAATTTGTTGTCTGAAAAGGTGAACAGACATTTTATTCTATGCTAACTGGTGTAATACTGGGTTCTATCAGTAAGATAAAATCCATAACTAACAGTGTGTGTGATATAGATCTACACAAAATAGTTTCATACCTTCATGGGGCAGTATCATAAAATAAAAAGAAAAATTATTTTGAGTGAATATTGAATATATCTCGAGTCATGATACAATTTTAAGATTTTCACTCGTGCTATATGCATGTGAAAATAATAAAATTTTATCACTACTGGCTGAGATATATTCCATATCCACTCAAAACTAACAAATGTCCTATTTATTGAGTTCATTTTCTGTCCAAAAACATTTTCCAAACTCTCTTTCATTGTTAGATAGAATGCTAAAGAACATACCAACTTTTAAGATTCATTTAACCCTTTCCCTCATATAGACTCATTTAACCCTATCCCTCATATAGACTCATTTTGACGCACTCAATAGGTACCACATACAGCCTGATCTGCAGAAAACCACAGTTATACCTTACCAAAATTTAATAACAAAGTCCTCATACCAAATTTAATTACAAAATCCTCATTTCCAGACCGCTGAGGAGCAACGAACAGAATAAAACCTGATCAGCCTGCGAGTTACTTGCAGGCTGATCTGGTTTTATGCTGTTCACATAGGTCTTTTAATGGTGTCCTCTGTGAGGGAAAGGGTTAAAGACTTAATTAACTTGTATGGAAAAACAGAGGAGACCCTGATCAGACAGCTCCTAGAAGGAAGGAGATTTTTTATCAGGGTCTGCTGTTTGCCAAGACCTCAGATCATGTCTGTAATCATGAGGTAATGGGTTTATTAGACACATTGACTTTATATTTCCTTTCTATTTCCCCAAAGATATATCAAACTTTTTTCGTTTTGTTTTCTTAAGAAGTGGTATATGAGTGAGTAAAATGTTAATTTTATGTACATTTGATAAGTTTTACATTTGAATTTATATATAAAATTGTGTTCATCAAACTATAGTCAGAAATTATAAAGATTGTCATAAATGGAATGTATGGATGAATGGGTCAATCAGATCCATTTAAATGCTCAAGTCCATGTTAGTTTGGATTGCATGCATGTTAAGAAGTAAAAGTGATTTGAATTCCATTGTTTGAGCTGAATGCTTGAATGTCTATAGAACTTTTAGTAGTTTATGACACTATGGATTTTACTTTGCCTTGCAGACTGTATAGAATCTGAGCTACAATGTTGTATTAGCAAATAGAAGAGCTGTCTGATCTGGGTCTGCTCTGTTTGGCAATGTGTCAGAACACATCTGTATGAGATAAAAGGTTATACTTCTGCTTTTGGGGGGGGGGGGGGGTGATTTTTTTTAAAATTAACGTTTGGCTTGACTGTCAGAGTATGCGCAATTTTGGCGGTAAGTAGGAATTTTATATGTCTACAAGTTAGCGTATTCCATATGTAGGTATTTATGAACTTGTGCATTTTTTTAAATACCCAGTGCTTATACAGGCATTTTCTAATAATGGTTGCCATGGTGACCCATCAGGACAGTTGTTCTTCGGAATTGTTTTTATAATGGATTACACAGTAATGGCTCTACTCTGTATTTATGTATGTATGTATGTATGAATGGATATTTTAAATGCTTGGTATAGACATTATAATTGATCTCAAGCATGCCATTTGTGTATATACACTTGATGTAATTGTAAATATACAGTGCATGTATGTATGTACACCATCCCCAGTGGCTGAGTGGTTAGAGCATCCACCTGAAAAGCTTGAGGTCGTGGGGTTGATCCCTGGCCACAACATACCAAAGTAAAACTGATAAATCTCCTTGCTTAGCGTTTAGCATATAAGGGTTGTTCCAGGACTGGTCGGCCTGGTGTCAGGATAATGTGACTGGATGTGGTATCATGCCACATGTCTAGTGTGGCAGTACTACATCTGTCTCAAGTAGACATAGTCTCCATTGACTGAAATACTGTCGGTGGGATGATAAACGTTAACCCAATGTACAATCATGTTTGTATGTATTAATTTTTCAATGTAAGGTCTACATACACAGATATTTATTGACAGTCACATTATTATATTTCTACACATTTTTTCATGATGATCATTATTTTGTTGTAAATTGTTTTTTATATACATTTGATATGAGGGAGATGTTTTGAATAAAGTCTAAAACTGATGTGATTATTTTTGGTTTTTATTATCCCAAGTAAAACTAGCATTATCAACAAATATAAATCATTCCTAACACTCTTTATTTGGTATTCATCTTAATAATTTTCAGGACTGATGGCTAAGTGGTAAGATTGTTTGCCCCATTGCCGGGAAGCAGTGGGTTCGGTCCCAAGCTGTGACATGCTAGTCATTAGAAATGGTAAAAATATATATTTCTTACCTGGTATTTAGTGTATAAGAATAGTTCCAGTACTTTTCAAGGAGATTTCAGTTGTGGCATCCTGTCATTTGTATGTCATGGTACAACATTAGGGTAGCTATGTGGGCATGGTCTCTGAATGGCACAGCTCTGTAGGTAGAACACTAAACCAAGCCAAGCAAACCTCTCTCTCTCTCTCTCTTTCACTGGTCCCTGCCGATAGACTCTTTCACATATACTTAGCATGCACATTATAACTTCTGGTCACTGAAGGTTCGAGTCAATCTGGTTACTCGTTTTTTCCATATGATTTACGGAAGGTTGGTGGTTTTACCAGGTGCCCTTTATGTCTGAAACGGTGTACATAAGTTCCCTTTGGCATTCTTTCCTTCCTCTCTCTCTCACTGAAACCAGGGATTCTATATTCATGTCATCGTCAAATACTCCCAGCCGACTTACTCCGTTTTACTACATGACATCAAGCTTATGTCATGTAGTAAAACGGAATAAGTCAGCCGATGTTATTCGACAATGAATTCATGTGTATATAGAGTCCCTGCTAATCACAGAGACGGTAAACTTAAAAAAATGAAACGTACAACATGCAAATATGGCTATCTAAAACTAGTAATGAATGTTATGTTTCAGCTTTAGAGAGTGAATGGAAAGTTTTATTTAATGCATTCATAATACAAGGAGGCTGGTTATTTTCATATTTCTGAACATAATGGGTGTCTGCATTACTTCTGCAGTGTTAATAAAAATATGGACGATGATAACGCTGTCTACTCATATTTTCAGAATTTGGAAAAGCAGTGTCTTGTTTTGCAAAGTAATTTGTTTAAGTTCTAAGCGTATTTATTTTACGTCGAATGAGATAACAAATTCCACAACTTATAAAAATCCAGTATTGAACCAGTACTTTGTGCTGGAAGGATGAAAATCCTTGCTCCAAACGGGATTCAAACCACAGCATTCGGATCCGCGGTCGGGTACGTTACCACTGTACCTCGGTGCCTTTATTATGAAGTAAAGAGAACTGGTAAAAGTGAACTTTCATCAAAATGATTTTGTAAATTTTCAAATTCTGATCTATCTTCAAAATCACTATCACCACCTTCCTTTTTCCTCCATTTTTTCTCAGTAATACAGGCCTCTGTTTTCTACTTTTACATACACCTGATTACTCATTTTACTTTAGCAGGGTTCTGTCATAACATTTTTATAATTTCTAGGTCTCTGCTTTTAGTTTGTTTAAAAATATATAAACATGCAATTCGTTATGGAAAAAAATCGGTCTAATAAGACAGGTTTGATACTAACTTTTAAAACAACATTAGTTTTCGATTTCACTCAGGCTCGAATTCCACCAACAATACTTAGCGCTAAGTAATACTTAATTTTTTAAATTAAGTAAGTAAATACACATTCCACTATACCTATTTTATGAAATAGTCAAGTGCATGACTGAGCTGAAATTAATTATTACCTAAATAATGAACAAAAATTGTTGAGGAATGAAATATTTGGATATTTTTATAAGAAAAATAAGGCAAATGAAATTCGCCCATAAGTATTTGAGTTTTACTTAGCGCTAAGAATTGTTGGTGGAATTCGACCCTGTTTCCTATTACCGGTACATGAGGAATGTCTTGACGCTAACTAGACGTGTCTGCACGGGTACTAATTGAGAGCCGATAATCCGGAGATAAGCGGAACCAGCCGAGCGTCCCGGGTAGATACGAATAACAAAGTAACCCCGGGGCATACAATAATAGCCCTCACTTTTTCTTGTTCTGTCTGTTAACGCCTCTTGAGACCGGACCTGACATGCTACAATATAACAAACAATAATGTAGACCTACCCTTAATACTGAATGAGCTAATCAGTAATCACCTGGTATTCTATGACCTAAGTCTATATACACACGGCCAGACAGGTAATTGAGAAAAGGTATCGTGGTATTGAACGAGTTTATATTTATCTAATCTATCAAACGGTATGGTAGTCTTTGAAAGAAAATCTACAGTGCAAGTGTGTGCATTCGGACACCAGGAATATGAAACTAAAGGTTTGTGGATTTTTTTCTACATTTTAATTAGTGGTAGCATGTTTTTGCGGATGTTCCCGCATAACAAAAGTAAAATCTAGTTCGTTTTTACCTTTATTTAACCCTTTCCCTCATATATACTCATTTGGACGCCCTCAATAGGTATCACATAAAGCCTGATCTGCAGCAAACCACAGTTAAACCTTACCAAATTTAATTACAAAATACTCATTTCCAGACCACTGAGGAGCAGAGTAATACTCGCAGGCTGATCTGGTTTTATGCTGTTCGCATAGGTCTTTTCATGGTGTCCTCTATGAGGGAAAGGGTTATAGCGCCTGTCCAGTGCGACGGGTTACTGGCTTCTCCAAGCTAGACTCGCGTGCACAAACTCAGGCGCAGGGGATTGTGAGATCTGCGTGGAGATTGTCGCGTGCAGTTGCGCCTGTATCGTTGTCATAGAAACATGCAATATGATGCTCTAACACTGATGCACTTCAGTATACATTTACTATCCATCTCGTCGTATTTATCATCTTTGATCACTTCACTACATACACATTATGTAGCTCAATATGTACCTTACCTTAAATAATGTCAGCCAGTATCTTTATATATCTTTATCATTATTATTTATTTTAATTGGGTATACAATATATAAATATTTTGTAAAGTGTGGGATTTAGTCTAGCATTCGTAGAGATAAAAAACATCTACATATCTTCCAACTAAAAAAATGAATATCAATAAAAACATAAAAGAAAAATTGAAAAATAAAGTACATTGATTGAATATACAATATTGGCATTTCTCGGCCGGGGATCGAACCCACGTAATCTCAGTTATATAGTACCACCGGAAAATATAGCGAGGGTATCCGATGTCGATATATACCGTTTAGTGACTTTGTTGAAGAGAGAGAGTCGAACGTCATGAACTGCACATGACAAATATTTGTTTGACTGTTTTATGGCTGATTAAATGTGTAAAAGGAGTTTTTACAGTATGTACTGAGGGGATAAACGAGTCAGTTTAAACAAAGTAAATATACTATCTCACGAAATGTGTCTATGCATGTAAAACAGTGTGTGGTCTGTCGTAAAAATTGAGATTTTTTATTTCGATGTTTATTTATAAAAGTCCATCGACACAAACACGGGAACTTGAATTTCAATATAAATGTAATTGTTATCGTAAATATTCTAGCATGGTTAGACAACTCTGCCAATATCAATAATTCAATACTGAGATGGGTTAACTCAGATGTTTCCTGATACACGGACATAGGAGTATAACTGAAGTAAAATAAAGAAAAAAACCATATACACATAGAATATTTCCCTTGAAATAAAACTGCATGGATTAATCATTCGCTCAAAGGATACATATGTAATGGAAAATTGGAACCAGATCAACTTCCTGTATTTACTTTTTTGATCTCCCCTCACTTACAAAGAATTTGCGTATCACTTATTATGTAGATGTTCATAAGCAAACAGTGATTAAGGAAATATACAATTGAACATTTGCCAGCAGTTGTAAAAAAAAATTAGCTGCAGATTAGCTCAGGCCACAAATCACGAATCAAAGCAGTTTATAGTTACAATATATAATTGTCCCAACAAACTAGCTATCGGGTAATGCTGGTTTTACACTGATATACATTTCACGTGTGAGCATGGGAGTTTTTTTAGCAACCCTCAATCATTAATTAAAAGGCAGAATATTTTATGAACGCCCCTCGATATGATGCTGCATAACTGTACATGTATAGTCAGCCTCCCAAGTACACATCGCACCTCGATGTACCTGGCCGTATTTACCTCTCTTCTTCTCTGTGTGTGAAGAAGGTAAGTGCTAATCATTTCGTGTTGTTCCCTTTTTCCACAAGAATAACGTTTTCTCGTTGCATTTTGGTAATCCATGTTGTGTGGTGTTATTTCATTTGCTGTTTTGTCTGGTGCGTATTTCTTTTCTTTTCCATGGTATTATTTTATAATTCATGCTATAGTGTATTCATTATCAAACAATACATACATTCTGTGCTGTGTATGGTTTTGTTTTCCATTAAAAAAGCTGTGTTTTTAAAAAGTGGGGTATTTTATGGTATTCTTCATCGTGGGAAGCCTAGGTACTCTGTTCAACGCCGTATATATTTTAATCTCTCACCCTTCGTATGTCACGTGTGTATATAATATTTAGCTGACAGGAGTATATGTTAACATGATACATTCTATAGTCTGTGTTTATGTATATATGTGTATCTTTCTTTACACATGCACATATACTTCCAGCAGTATCTTGTTTTATTGCAAGACAATTTCTTGTAGATATACATGTAAATGTATCTGCCCACACTTACTCGTTCACACACGCACCTATACACAAACTATCAGCATTAACAAGTCAAATGAAATAGTATAATTACGTTGGCAAGACTACAAATATATAAATTTTGATAATTCTGATATTCTTGATGTATATACAATGTATCTACATGGTAGTTGTTTGAAATACCAAATTTCAAAAAGTTTTTTTTCTATGCTAAATCTGTTATAAAGGTTAACTAAAGTCCAGGTAGGGATTCTTCTCTTTTGTACCAGAAGTTCAATACAAAAGTATTTTTAGATTGTTGAATCAAGGTAGTTTGGTATTTTCAGTGCTAGACAATTTCACACAGAAATGAACCGCAAACCTACGTAACCAACAAGCACTTTCCGATCGAAAATAAACATCAGATTTTCCCCCAATCACTGATTGGTCAATTTCAATCAGCGAAATATACCGAGTATTCCCGATCCGCTGATGATATGGTCTATAGCTTTAGAAATTTTTGCTATTTTAACTTTCTATACAGACTATACAGTTGTCTTAGCATGCCAGCGACTTTCTAGGTCTAAAAATAAATCAATATTCTATTCCAGGATAGTTTTTACTTCAAGTAATTTATATCTCCGTCTTTCCACAACCATGCAGGTTTCTCCAGTGATATATGTCCCTGCTGGTAATGTAATTAACATCACATATATTGCATGTTGAGCACCGTATAACTACAAGATACTTAACGAATGTTTGACTGTAAGCCAATAATAGAAACAGTGAAGCAAAAGAGAGGTGTTTTCACAAGGCAGTTTCACAAATTTTACACATGTATATACGCGGATCTTACATGTAATTATGTTTATCCTTTGGCTAGGTTCTTTCGCTCTTTTTTGCTATTTATGTCATCTCCCTTCTCCCGCAGGTTCCAGCCATGTCCGCGGATGCCATGCAGCATCTGCGGTCCCTGACCCAGGGGCTGTTTGCCATGTTCAACAGTCAGATCCTCACTGACGTCACGTTGGTTGCTGAAGGAACCACCATAGACTGTCACCGGAACATTCTGGCAGCATCAAGTCCATATTTCCGGTAATTCGGATAAGCTCGCTTGTTTTCCAATTTTATTCCAATTCTGGGTTTAAACTTAAGTTGTTTGAAAGGATAAATCTTAAACTGATATAATAAACATGAGGTTCATTATGGAGTTAAAATCATTATATTTGAGGGAGGGGGTATTATTTATTTATTTTTTGTCTATATTTATATTTCATTTTGTATTATAATTTTTAGGGTTTTTAATTGGTTGTGTTCTAAGTCCTCATTCATTTATTTTTGAAAATGGATACGTATTAGATAATTGACATTAAATGTTTTATATTAATATCACACGTTGAAATGATTTCCGAAGTATATCTGTAATCATTTTCACTCTATATCGAACAGCTACATACACGTGTACACATTTAATGTGTACATAATTATATGCAGCTGTTCGAACAAAAATGATAGAAACATTTAGTTATAGAGTATAAATATAATAAAGCTGTCATGTACTTATATTTATAATTCATATGAAAACATTTCTTTAAATAAAATTCAAATAATGGAAAAGAACATTCTACTATGTAAAGGTGACGTCACGTTCCTCGTCTAACCTCTTAACATTGACTCAAGCCGATTTTTCTACATGCGCGCCTGATTTACACAAAGACGTTATCAGTTGTTAATCGAGATTAAAAAAAAAATCAAAATTCGGATAAATCTCAATAATTTCTCATAAGGAAAATTTAATTCGGACATATTCTAGCAAAAATAGACATCTCAAGTAAGCACAACATTTATACAAAAAATATTGTACGGCCTATGATGTAGCTGTCACTTTCACTTCTAGCAATGGCGGATTTGTCAGACTGATATCAGATATCGCAAAGAGTTTGGGATTTGTGCATCCTTTAAAGGTGCACAAATTGAGTGTCTTCTCAATGTTGTTGCGAAAAAGAACACTACGGTCATCCTGCCAACCGGAATCAATGAGGCCGAAATAAATGATCTTTTAATAAGCGATTTGATAGAGCGGCCATGATGAAAGTAGAACATATCCAATGATTCTTTAAGCGGAAGTGCAAAGATAAGATAGCGTAGCGTCTTATTTTGCAAGCACATTTGGAAATGAAATGTTACCATTTTGAAATATATATAAAATTTATCATATGATTTTGGATTGGGAATCTCAAAGGCAAAGTATCACAATTGCTCTAAATAGGTCATGTAAGGTATCGGGTATATTGCTCTAATGTATATACAATGTATTTTAAAGTTTACTAAAAATTATAAAATTCCTTCACAACATTTTGTCATATATAAGGTTGGAAATAAAATAATTCATATTTGTTGGAGATGGAATTTTATTATGTTTTAGTAGCCTAATATCTAATAAGATTGTTGAGTTCTTTTTTTCTATCAAAGTAGATGCACCGGGTACCGTTGAATTTGTATATAAAACAACAACAAAATCACTAGAATGTAATTATATTTATGTATTAATAATTTCTCTGCAAAAACAATTCATCAACACGTAACTGAAACATTAAATGTCTGTTCTTACATCTTAGGGCGATGTTCACGAACCCAGTGAAGGAGCGAGACGAGAAAATGGTGAAGCTTCACAACGTAGACCCCGCCTCACTGCGCACCGTCATCACATACATGTACACCGGAAGTGCACCTGTGACAAACGACAATGCGCAGGACATCTTTATAGTCGCTACCATGTTTGAGGTCACTGATTTAATCGATATTTGTGCCGAGTACATGATACAAGAAATATGCTTATCAAATTGTGTGGACATGTTTAAATTCGCGTCCCATTTTTCGTGTGATAAATTGAAAGAAACAGCAAAAATGTTTATTCTTGAACATTTTTCTGACATTACAGAACATAGTGATTCTATTTATGGTTTAGATTATAAAGACTTCGAAGATTTGATAAAGAGTGACGCGCTATGTGTAGATAAAGAAGAAACTGTTTATGAAAGCATTGTTAAATGGGTAAATATTGATAGCGAAAGGAATATATATTTTCCAAAACTTATGGCTTTTGTGCGATTGACATTGATACCAGAAGCATACATTACCGATCACATAGCAAGTAACCCATTAGTTGTTAATAACGAATCCTGTACGCACTTACTCTCAATGTTCAAGTTGTATAAAACAGAAGAATCTCAGGATTTACTCTTAAATACGGATTTCAAAGAGGATTACGGAACCGGGGCGTCGGTCAAACCACGTCATGGCATGTTCAACAGGAAAATGCTGATATTTTCTGCTGGAGCCTACGGGACAGACGAGCGTTCGCTTACAGCGTTCGATCCTGTATCTCTAAAGAACTATATAGGTCTGAAACCGCATCCAACTTTTGATTTCAAATTTAAAATTGATTATTTTCAACTTGTGACAATAGAAAGCAACAAAATATTCTTCATCGGTGGAATATTCTATGACGATCACCATTTTTCAGACACCGGGACCGCGTCCCGGGATTTGTTTCAGTATAGCATGAAGGAAATCAAATGGGTTAAAAAAGCTGGCATGTCAACACCAAGGTGTTGTTTTTCTGCCACCGTAGTGGACACCAATATATATGTAATAGGCGGCAAACCGGCATATCCTAGAGGCGATCCAACTAACTCTGTTGAATGTTATAATTCCGAGTTAGACACCTGGCTAACAATGTCGTCTACTCCAATTAAGATATATAACCATGCGTCCACAGCGACAAAAGACGCCATATTTGTTTTTGGCGGGAAAGACGAAGACGATGAATATTTAGATACCGTCTTCCGTTATGACATCATGAAGGATTCCTGGTATCTCGTGACGACACAGATGTCCAAGCCGCGAGCTTTATGTTCTGCGCATTATTACAAGTCGAAGATATATTTGACTGGGGGAGTATCTATATACGAAAATATTTTACTTACAGCAATTTACGACCCCGAGAAAAACAAATGGTCTTTTGGCGAAGATTTTCCGGAAGAGCGAAAATTTACCGCCACAGCTATGTGTGACGGCAATGTTTATGTGTGTGGAGGCGTGAGACATCTAGGAATTACCGGCCGCCGGAGCCGGAAGGTCGAGTCACGTGACCTGTACAAGTATGAAATAGATAGCAACCGTTGGGTGAAGGTCACGAGACTGGTGCAGTATGGAAACACGGAATCTTTTACAATGGCGCTACTGAATACTAAATATCTTCAAGAGAGCGAGTTTGTCAGCAGTTGATGACCTGCTTGCGACGAGTTGCTCACACAAAGTGTTGCAACATCACATATTACCGTTTTCTTCGTGCAGTATGTAAATATTTACTATTTTATATCCGAATAAGAGATTTCAAGAAGGCGTCAAAATTAGGGGCGATATTATTTCAATTTGCAACAAATATCAACCGGCAAGATTTACCAGATAATCCATGCACTGAACTGGCATTTAAAAAAAAGCAGGAACGACAAACAAAACATTTTGCATTCCTAATGGCAATAATATCTTTTTCGAATATACATGTATGAAGGCAATATTGTCGTATAATGGCCGTATTCAAGACAAGTAGCCTTCATCCAGTTTACACTTTATTAAGCATGACAGGCCATGGCCCACTCAGACAGCGCTGCCACGTAACGTACTTAGCTCATGGTCGGGACTGGAGGATCTGTATCCGACGGTCTTCCCTAGGTCTCTAACAAGATCTCTCTAAGTATCCCACAAGATCTCCCTCGGTATCCCACCAGATCTCTCTCTGTATCCCACAAGATCTCTCTCACTAGACCCTTGACCGGTCAGTTTATATATTGGTTGGTTACCATCCAGCCAGACAGTAACCATATGTATTAAATAATAACAAATATTTGTACTAACGACAGTCACAACTGAGACAGATGTTGCATAACTAATGCAACGGTCCTGTCGTAATCACTTATGGTATATAAGTTGGGTTAGTACAATGAAAATGTAACAATAGCGTCTAGCTAGAGTCCAATAACATTACAATATCAGTTTACCATGTTACTGCGTAGAGTATCTTCCTCTGCATCGGAACTTATTTTTGCAACATCCGGTTGCATACTTGAAGTTTTCATTCGATGAAAAGTACTAGTATACTGAAACTCATTGAAATTATTTGTGTGTGCAACTCGCCTCTGACTTTAAAGAGGACATGCAAACTCTGTGCACCGGTTACGCCACGCTACTCTACTTTAAGAACTGTAAGGGGAGGTAACTACTGAGACGCGATATATCCCTCAGCAATTGTGTTACTTTGCCTATCTCCGGAATCCTCCGTATATTTTCGGATATAATCGCTGATGACGCCACTTTAATTTTAACCAAAGTAGATTGTTAGTATGAGGAGTCATTAAAGTTAAGTACCATTATCTTTAAAGACACGAACCCATTTATTCAGTGTCAATGAGATATATAATAAATAAAATACAAAAGTGTTATCTTTTTGCTCACAGGTGGTACATGCTTTGTAATAAAATGACATAATGATTATGATGATAATGAAAATAGTATCATATGTACCAGTATATCTACATTCGGTTTTCATCAAGATAAATATATCTGTAAAGCAAAGTTAGAATATATATGTAATACATATTTGTATGGTAATCTGCTATTGACCTTTACTAACACAAATTGTTCACGTGTCTTTTCTGAAATACGTGATTCTAAGAAAAAGACTCATTGAATTCGTGTCCCATGTTTTATTTGGATTTCTGTTTTTTATTATTTTTGTGTTATTATCGTTACACAATTTGTTCATATTAATAATACATATTGCCATGTGTTGTTTTTATATAAAACCATTATTCTGTAGATCATGAAGGTAAAAAAAAACTCAACCATGTCGCCACAAATCACTGGCGGGTTCAAGGGGGGGGGGGGGGGGCACCCGGCCCGCGCCTCCTCCAAAATTCCCCGACCATACATAAATGTAGACACACATCCCCAAAACAGTCGCAGGAGAATTACCCCGGATCCTAAATCTACATCCTTCTCACAGCTTAATCTACAACTCTCTTACACATCGGCTTGTGGTGGGCTCAGAAAGTAGTTCCAAATATATGACGTCATCCAGACCGTTGTTCAAGACCCTTAAACTGTGAAATATATATAAACAGCACCACTGATCCTGATCGAAATGGTCATTAAAATTACAAATTATGAAAATAAAAAGATAGCTTTAAACTACGATATCCGGCTTAACCTGTAAATATTTACATTTGCAGACGAGCGTTTGCGGATTGTTCCAATCGGAGAAATAAGACGGAAAATAGTTCCGATAATAGCAATTAAAATTAATATTTTACATACGTTTTATGATGATTCCAAAAGTATTTATTCAATGTTTCTATACTTTAAATCCGTAAATTACACTTACATCCGCGTTAAATGAGTGCTTTCTGTTTTGACAAGATTCTTGTCGATGTTATGTGAGGAACGAATGACAACTCTGCAGGGAGATTGCTAATCTTAATGTTGGTGTTAGATTCCAATGTTGTTCAATGGAAATAAACATACACATGAAAATTTCCCCAAGTCACTGTCTGGCCAGTTTAAATCAGAGAATTATATTCATTTTGCGAAAAGGCCACTTAGTTCTGTACAGCACCGATACACGGAAGACAACCAGTACTGAGTACTCCGAGTTTCTATATCAACCCTATTTTGCAAGGGTGCATCTTGTACCAATTTTATACGTCTCTGCTTTGACGCGGTCATCGGAGGAAGTGCCTCAGCTGAGATTCGAACCCCAGACCTCCCAAACTTAAAGTGGACATTCTACCACTGAGCTATTGCGCCGGTCGTTTTCTACTCAAAGCTTCAGAGCACATCTTATATATTTCTTCTCTTTCTGTTTTGGTTTAATCAACGCTGCTTTTGTTTTTCTTTTTATCTATCTATCTTCTGATACTGTCAACATCTCTTTCGAGTGTTCTAGACAGGTCTGCGCGCCGAGTTGTTAGTAGAGTGAGAATTATAAAATAGCCCGAGTCGGAGCCGACTACAGACACAGTGAGACTGAATAAAAGTGGATAGCTTGTTAGCCTAGTAAGCATGAAATAAGAAGAGAAAGAATAAGATAAAAACAACGCTTTTCTGGTCCAGCAAGTACAGATCAATTTCATGACCCAGTAGCTGGCCTCAAGTATAGATTATTATATGATATTCATGTAAGGATGAGTATCTTGTATATCCAATTGCTTTGGGAAGGTCACTCTCGGGGTGAGTTTATTATTTAAAAACAGTCAACATTAAAATCATTTTGCACCAAACCAGGGATTTTCATGAAAAATTAGGAAAGGCATGGATGGAGTAGCCTTCAGTAAAGCGAGATTAATACAATTATATGAATTAATGGATATATTCTATACTTAAGGAGCCAATGATGCACATTTAAGAGGATTATTTACATGCTGATAAAAATAAAAACAGAGTTAGGGATTTAATATGTGTGTTTGGCAAGACCTGCCTTGAACTGGTCAAGTGTCGGGGCGAGAGCAATGTGAGATGGTAAGTTGTTCCACAAGATGACAGTGTGGGGAAAGAAAGACCATTTATGATAATCAACTCTAACTTGTATTTGACGGAAGCTGAGAGGATGCATATGTCTGGTTTGTCTGGTGGGTTTTTGGATGTACTCCGGCATATTGATGGCAACAAGATTGTGATAGATTTTGTAAAACATAAGTAGTCGAGCGTCATATCTACGGTGTTCTAGCAGCCGCCAGTTGAGAGAATGCTTTATCGCTGAGACACTTGCCTGGTGAGAAAAGTTGGATTTGACCCATCGAGCCGCCCTGTTCTGTATCATCTCGACTTTATTGATGTATGTCTGGGTGTAGGGGCTCCAGATGGTGGAGGCGTACTCCAACTGGGGCCGGACCAAGGTCTTGTATGCCAACTCTCTTACTTTTTCATTTTTAGTGGGAATGTTTCTTTTGATGAAGCCTAAGGTCTTATTGGCATTAGAAGTGATTCTGTTGATATGTTCATTGTAAGAGAGATCAGAAGTGAGATCGAGTCCAAGATATTTAGCACTAGAAACAGATTTGAGGATTTGACCATGGAGGATATAGTTGTGTTTAATGATGTTCTTGTTTTTGGAGATATGTAAGACTTGGCATTTGGAAGGATTAAATTCCATGTCCCATTCCCTTTCCCAGTCCTCCATCCTGGTGAGATCTTCTTGCAGTTGAAGGGAATCGGACAAGGATTCTACAGTAAGGTAGATAGCTGTGTCGTCCGCAAATAACCGGATCTTGCATTTGACACATGAAGGAAGTTTGTTGATGTAGATAAGAAAGCAGAGGGGGCCAAGGACTGAGCCTTGGGGGACCCCGGAGTTGACAGGAACTTCTGTGGATTTTTCGCCTTCTAAGACTACAGTTTGGGAACGACCAATAAGAAAGGAATGAGTCCAGTTGAGAATTTGTGGAGAAACGCCGTGTTCTTGAAGTGTATTGAGAAGTTTGATGTGATTTACCTTGTCAAAGGCTTTGGAAAAGTCAAGAAGAATAAGGTCTGTTTGTTTACCGTTGGAAAGATTGTTGACAAGGTGATCTTGAAGTTCAATGAGCTGTGTTTCGCAAGAACGTTTCTCCCTAAAACCTGTTGTAAGTCGAAGAGTATGTTGTGAGAAGTAAAGTGAGAGGAAACAGCAGAAGCAACGATATGTTCAAGAGTTTTGCCAAGAATGCAAGTAAGAGAGATGGGCCGGTAGTTTGCTGGATCACTGGTGTCACCTTTCTTATAGAGCGGGTTGACATTGGCCTTGGTCCAGTCAGTCAGATGTACGCCTGAAGATAGAGATTTTTGGAAGAGGATAGTTATTATATCAGCAATTTCATTTCTAAGCTCTTTCAGGACGACTGGCTTAATCATGTCCGGACCAGCAGCTTTATTGGCCTTTAAATTGCCCAACAGTTTAAGGACACCATTTTGATCTATTTTAATGTCTTTCATTATCGGAAATTTACTGTAGGATGAATCTTGGTATTTTAATCTTTGAGCTTGAAGTTCTTCAGGTGACATATTTAAACTGTTTGAGAAGACTGATTGGAATTGTCTATTTAGGATGTTAGCTTTATCTATGTTATTGGATTTTAAGTTGCCAGTTTTTTTTTTTTTTTTGGGAATTTGGTTTGTTCAGTGTCATCATTAGTTTCAATGTCAAGAATGTTTTCAATGTATGAGTTATATGATTCTTTGATTTTATATCTGATGAGTGTTTTTAGTTTTTTGAAATTTTTTTTTTTTTAGATTTTGGTAAAGTTTGTCACGTTTGGATTAGTTTTTTAATTTTTTAAGGAATTTTTTTAACGGGAATAAATTTTTCAATGCCAGTATCGAGCGCGAGTCTGAATCTGGTCCAGAGGTCTTCTACTGAGATGTTCTCAACATTTTGGAGGATTTTTAGCTCACCTGAGCACTTGTGCTCGGGTGAGCTTTTGTGATCGCCTTTTGTCCGTCGTGCGTCGTGCGTCGTGCGTCGTCAGTCGTCCGTCGTCCGTCGTCAACAATTGCTTGTGAACACTCTAGAGGCCACAGTTTTGACCCAATCTTCATGAAACTTGGTCAGGATGTTTGTCTACATGATATCTCGAATGAGTTCGAAATTGGGTCATGTGGGGTCAAAAACTAGGTCACCAGGTCAAATTTTAGTAAAACCTTGTGAACACTCTAGAGGCCACAGTTTTGGCCCAATCTTCATGAAACTTGGTCACCAGGTCAAATTTTAGAAAAACCTTGTGAACACTCTAGAGGCCACAGTTTTGGCCCAATCTTCATGAAACTTGGTCAGGATGTTTGTCTACATGATATCTCGGATGAGTTTGAAATTGGGTCATGTGGGGTCAAAAACTAGGTCACCAGGTCAAATCTTAGAAAAACCTTGTGAACACTCTAGAGGCCACAGTTTTGGCCCAATCTTCATGAAACTTGGTCAGGATGTTTGTCTACATGATATCTCGGATGAGTTCGAAAATGGGTCATGTGGGGTCAAAATATTGGTCACCAGGTCAAATCTTAGAAAAACCTTGTGAACACTCTAGAGGCCACAGTTTTGGCCCAATCTTCATGAAACTTGGTCAGGATGTTTGTCTCCATAATATCTCGAATGGGTTTGAATATGGGTCATGTGGGGTCAAAAAGTAGGTTACCAGGTCAAATCTTAGAAAAAACCTTGTGAACACTCTAGAGGCCACAGTTTTGGCCCAATCTTCATGAAACTTGGTCAGGATGTTTGTCTACATGATATCTCAGATGAGTTCAAAATTGGGTCATGTGGGGTCAAAAACTAGGTCACCAGGTAAATTCAGGTAGGATCAAAATGTAGGCCACTTAGTCAAATGTTAGAAAAACACTTTAGATGCCAGATTTTTTGTCATTTTGCCTAACACAGCCATCTTAATCAGGTGAGCGACACAGGGCCATCTTGGCCCTCTTGTTGATTTTTGTTCAGTCATGAATTTCTCAAATTCATCCCAGTTTGTTTTCTTATAAAGTTGAATGGATCTTGGTTTTTGTTTTAAGAAGACGGGTCTTGTGTTAACTGAGGCAGTGACAATGTCATGGTCTGATATGCCTGGTAGTGTCTGGATGTTACTGACGAGAGTTGGATTTGTAGAAAGAACCAAATCAAGAATATTTTCAATGCGAGTAGGAACATTAACCATCTGAGTGAGGTTATTGTCATTGAGTATTTCAAAGAATTTATCATAGACTGTGGTGGTGCTACTACCTGGTTTCATGGAGGGAGTGTGATCTTCATCGTACTGGATATTTGGCATGTTGAAATCGCCTAAAATTAACTTGTTACCTTTAAGAGATTGTGTGAGCTGAAGAGACTTTTCAAGTTCCAAAAGACTATCAAGATCTGACTCTTTAGGTTTGTAGTATGAGGCAATGTATAATGGTTGGCTACCCTTCAGTTGTAATTTGAGCCAAAGAAGTTCACAATTTGTATTTAGTTGTGGCTGAATTGTAGGAAGAAGTTTATTTTGGACCAAGAGGAACACACCCCCACCTCCTCTGTCTGTTCTGTCCCTGCGAAAGACGGTATAACCAAGGTCGGCTGGGAAATACTCGGCATTAAGGTGATGACTTTTAAGCCATGACTCTGTGGCAGCAACAACGTGAGGAGATTCAGTTTTCAAGAGATTCCAGAATTCTGCCTTTTTATCAATAATAGATTGACAATTGATCAAAAGAATTTTGAGTTTATAGATGACATTTTGAATTTGATTGTTTACGTTTTTAATTGGTTGGGTGGTAGTGTTTATGTTTACATTTGGTTCTTCATTTTCAAGAATTGAGAAGCTGTTGTTTGAGGAAATGGACAAAATGCTCGAAGTGTTTGCTCATATGAGCACTACGATCTCATGTGAGCTTTTAGAATCGATGGCTGCCCGTCGTCCTTCTGTCGTCCACATTTGTTTCAAACGGCATCTCCTCTGAAACACTCGACAAAATTTAATGAAATATGCCTGTGACGTTTCTTGCATGAAGCTCTTCCAAAAGTATTCAAATAGTTCTGGTCCATTGCATATCAGGGTCACTGGAGCTAAAATTGATTTTAAAAGTGAAAATATTCTCCAAAACCGCAAGGCATAGAGCTTAGATATTTAGTGATTGGCAAACCTTTAAAATTCTTGGAGTTTAGAGATAGACCAAGTTTGTTCAAATCATGGCCCTAGGGTCGAAACTGGCCCCACCAAGGGGTCACAATGTTTTATGTAAGCTTTCATAGGGGAAAAAATCTTCTTGTTAAAACACATAAGGACCTGGAATTCAAATAATTGGTATGTAACATGGCTTAGTGGACTTCTACTGAGTTTGTTCAAATCATTGTCCTCGGTTCAAAACTTGCCTCTTGCCAGGGATAACTGAATTTTAAATAAGACTTATAAAGGAAAAAAATGAAATCTTCTTGTAAGAAACAGCAAGGAATACTATACTTCTTGTGAGAAATTGCAAGGCCTAGATATTAGATATTATTGACTTAAATGTTTTATTGGTATGGCTTTGGCCATCACATACCCTACTATCTCCCTTCCTCCTCCCGCTAACGAAAACAAATCCTTTCCAATTGTGTAACACGTGACATATTGTAGCATTTTTCAAGCTATGATCTTCAAATTTGGACCACTGGTACAGTTTTGTATAAATGTATGTGGCTAGTATAAATATACACATCCTAGCTGGTATCTTTTAAGCAGAACAAGTTTTATTGTTTAATCTGATTTTCTTTTATTTTGATTAGAAAAAAAAGTTCTTATAATTTATACAAATCGTTTTGGATGGTTCCTGGGTAAGATACTAGTAAGTTGTGTATCACGATACCTCTAACATCAATTTTACTCAGGCAAGCAACACAGGGCCATCTTAACCCTCTTGTTTTTCTTTATGGCTTTAAAATTATACAGATGGTAGTCTACTTCAGTTGGTTGACCCATCAGAAGCATAACTTTTTTCGGCCTAGGTCAAATCTACCCAATAGTGATATGAATGCTATTCTGCAACTATTCAACATGGGCTCTCATTAGGATTCTATAAGTTGGGAGTCATTTGCCAAAATATTGAGTCCTCCAATATTTTCATATAGGGACGGGACCATAGGGACTGACTTCTCAGGGAAACAAGAGGACCCCAAATTAGGAGTTAATGAGAACCCTGTGTTTATATGGTAACGAAGCAAAAGTAACAAAGTTAATACATTGTTAGTCATCTTTATTATATGTCATTAAAACATTCACGCTTAAAAACAATGTTATCCGATGAAGTATTTCATGTTGGATCCATTTCTGGGTACCTTCAATATCAAAGTTGAAATTTTATTATCATATAAAAATCTTCATAATGTTCTCACATATTGTTTGTTCTTGTATAGAATCTAAATAATACATTTTGTAAAGAAAACAGTAACTGTATGATTACACCAGCTATTAAAGAATGTTACAAATAATTCCATCAAAGCATATAAAAAAAAAAAAAATGTTTGATACAAATTTCGTTGAAGCCATTCCAAGAGTATTTTTTTTTCTTGTAAATATATTTTGATTAAATATCACACATAAAATTGAAATGAATAACAATTATCCAAGCTAGAGACTGCTATCAGATAGTGCAACCGAGCTAATGAGTACATGCGAAAGTGGTTTGTACAGGATGAGATTTCTGATTACACAAAGTCTCTTTCATCTTTCTCTCTCTTTCCTTTGCTCTCTCTATCCTACACTCTATCTCTCTCCTTCACCACTGGTCTCTCTCTCCATTCTCTCAGATACACTTACTTAAAAAATATATTCTGATAAATATTGTTTTAAATACAAAATTAATATGCATACACAAATTAAGGGCAGGTCATAATGTAAAATTGCCATGGAAACAGTTTTTCCTTACCAATTGTTTTATAAATGGACCAAATTTACAGATAATTCATTTCTAATTACATTTTTTTCTGTACAAATTTAATATACAAATTAAAAAAATCTTATAAAAACCCAACTTAAAACATCTATGATAAATAAACGGAGCAATTTTCACAAAAAATACATTAAGTATTGGCTAATTAGTAGGTCCTTTAATTATTTCAATAAATATGCAATTAATATGTTAAGACAGCCAAATCTTCAGGCTGATATAAGATTTAAATCCAAAAGGATAGGCAAATCTAATTTGTTCTATAAGGCAAATCTAATTTATGTTCTATAACTCCAGGGCATCAAGGACAAATTAACATCAAGAGTTCATGCCCTTTGACACATGCTTTAAAGAAAAAAAAAGTTTATCTTTCAAACCTGTAAACAATCATTATCACTCATACCTGATATGTATAAATTTATAAATTTGTAGTCCTATAAAACATGTCATGACCTACAGATAAAGCTTTATATCAAATCAAAAATACCACTGAAACACAGACTAACCATTTGATCATAATCTGTTGGGATTAATTTCAATCCACAATGCTTGGTAGTTTGCCAAAAGACAATTGATGAATAAGCCTCAGATCTACACCTTAATTTGTGCCCACACAATTAAATTTCAAAACTTTACTAATGTTCATACTGATTATAATGAGTATTTTAGCAATAAATATCAAATCGGATAAGTCAGAAAGTACATGTCAGTTGAATCAGTGTTTATATCATGTGACTGCAAAATAAAAGGTGTTATTACCAATTACATACCACCTTGACAGTGTTTCAACCCTGGGAGACCTATATTTCAGGCACAAGGGTCATTGCAGAAGAATCAACACTGCAATAAGCCAGCTGGAAGGCTTCAGGAAATCTTAATTAACTAATCTGGGATTTTAACACACAGCCAAGAGGGGTCAAATGAACTGCTTGGCTATAAAAACCTAAGCGTTGATGAACATAATGTGTCTAGACAGGGATCAGAACCCACAGCCAAAAGGACATGAATTATTAAAACTCAATGACCATAATTGCTTGGGTAAAAATGAGATTGATTTTTTTAGTTAACCGTCACTGTGACAGTATTTAAGTCCTATAGTGACGTCCAGCTTATTACAAGTGGAGGAAGAACCCAAATACACTGAGGGATTCGGGTAGAACCATCAACCTACCACAAGCCAGCTGGAAGGCTTCCTCACATGAAAATCTGAATGGCCCTGCTGGGACTTGCACCCACATGGTGAAGGGCTGAGTGTGCTTGGGTAAGAAATCCCCATGTTGATACACCATGAACATTATCAACAAGCAAGATGATTAAATTTAACTGTGCCTTGTGCCTGCTATTTGTGCAGCTTAAAACCGTACCATCATGCATTGTGTATTGAAAATAACTACACAACACATTTTCACAGTCATATAAAAATAACATTAAAGTATCAATATATACATCTTATATGAAAAAGAAAGGAAAATATATAGAATAACAAAACAAAAAAAATAAGATATGCAAAGGCTGCTAGAAGTACAGCAATTCCACAACACAGCAAATAAATTTGAGATATCCTGTGTACAGAAACAACAGATCTTTCATCTTCCTATTTTTGAGAACTAAGTAATTTCATCATCTACACAGTTTAGAAGAATACAGTGTCTTCAAAACTAAACATTTTTTTTTAAATATCACATTTACAAAACGGAGAAAGTCTCTCAACTATTAACAATATCAGAAATTACTGAAGTAAAAAAAAAGAAAAGAATAAAAAAAGACTGAGGTATTTTAAGTAAAAGAAATCTACATACAGAAATATTTAATATTTTGAAGCAAACATTGGGGTAAACATTTATTAGGCCCGTTTTTCATTAAAATTAAAACTTGGAATAATGCATGTACCTGTATACATTTTGTTCATTCTATTAAAGACAGTCATAAGTAAGATAACGGACAACAATGAAGAATATATTCTTACATTTGAACGATGATGCATTAACAGATATAAACGCTATGGAACAATTCCCGAAGGGCCCAGAACTGTCCTGCCTGGACCACAGCACTTAAATTCAACATCAGTATGTACAGACAGACAAAAGCCCTATCTTTATCATATCACCAGGTGAAACATTTGTACACATGCCTGCCATTACTGGACTCCCATGTCAAGAGGTCAAATAAACAAAGGACAGATGAGCCCTTGATACTGGTGCACAGCCAGTAATAGCAATGTTTTAGATTTCGGTGTATTCATGAAACCTCTAATGGAGGACACATGTATAGAAAGTCCAAATCTACCAAAGGACATCATATCAAGTCTATCATTGCAGAGAGATTACCGGCAACTTGCCAAGGTTTTTTTTAATATTTCATCAATTATACAACTAGCCAACCATTACTTCATTGAAATATAAGTAAATTATCACCTTTTCAAAGAGATATCTCTGGAGATATGTGCACATAAAAACATAAAAGCTCAATTATTTCATATACATACATGTACTACGACTATGGAGACTTAAAACATTAAATGTACATAAGGCAGAATCTGTTGGGCAGGACATCTGATCTAGGACACCTCTATGGGCAGGACATCTGATCATATGGACCACCTCTATGGGCAGGACATCTGATCATATGGACCACCTCCATGGGCAGGACATCTGTACATATGGACTGCCTCTTGGGCAGGACATCTGAACATATGGACCACCTCTATGGGCAGGACATCTGATCATATGGACCACCTCTATGGGCAGGACATCTGAACATATGGACCACCTCTATGGGCAGGACATCTGAACATATGGACCACCTCTATGGGCAGGACATCTGAACATATGGACCACCTCTATGGGCAGGACATCTGAACATATGGACCACCTCTATGGGCAGGACATCTGAACATATGGACCACCTCTATGGGCAGGACATCTGAACATATGGACCACCTCCATGGGCAGGACATCTGAACATATGGACCACCTCTATGGGCAGGACATCTGAACATATGGACCACCTCTATGGGCAGGACATCTGATCATATGGACCACCTCTATGGGCAGGACATCTGAACATATGGACCACCTCTATGGGCAGGACATCTGAACATATGGACCACTTCTATGGGCAGGACATCTGTACACATGGACCACCTCTATGGGCAGGACATGTGTACATACGACCACCTCTATGGGTAAGACATCTGTAAATATGGACCACCTCTATGGGCAGTACATCTGTAATTATGGACAACCTCCATGGGCAGGACATCTGTACATATGGACCACCTGATGACATTCAGACAAGACACATAATGGGGGACCAAAGGACAGTGAAACTGTAGCCAGTAATGGATGTGAAAGTTTTCCTTAACAAGTGCACAGTACCCCTAAAGGCCCCTACATCAGTAACATGAAGCCCTTGGGTTGTTACTATGGCAGCAGTGTCTGTCTTAAGGCCCTTAGGTCGGTAACCCAGATACAAACCCAATGTGAAAATCTGAGCTTGTTAACAGGAGGATCAGAACCCACTCTAGAGGGTCACTTTTTAACATGGAAGTGAAGAACACAACCAGTCTGGATATGACTGAGTATGAGGAGTTGAAGTCAAAAGAAAAAATCTCAAACACAGGACTTCCCTCTAGTGTGGAGTCAGACCCCAGTGGGATAAAACACTTCGCCTTATGTGTTGAATATCTCAAAGTTAGGCCTGTGGAAAATTCTTTTTCTGGATAATAAAATCTTATATACAAAACCATAAAAAGTAACGAACATCAATGTCACAAATTCAAAATAACATATACTTGTTTTACACAGGCTCTCAATTTTTCTTTTTAACTATTGTGTCATGCTGTCAGAGCGTACACTTAAAAATTATATTTGTATCCATGGCAACAGTGAGCTGAATTTTTGTGTATAAACCATGGTCTGACCAAGAAAGCTTTATTTTTTTTTTATATGTGTAAACCATGATTTGACTTGCATATCTGGAGCTCATTTCACTAAACCTTGTACAAATAAATAAAATTTGATATTGGTCAAAAGAGTGATGTCTTATGTCTACTAATATTCACAATAAAACAAAGAAATGTGACCATTTAATTACACTAACCAAGAAGAAAAATCACAAAATTAACAATATTCTACATCTATGAATATACATACACCAAGTTTTTTTTTTGTATGACGTTTCGTGAAATGGGTCCCAGAAAGCTAGCTTGTTAAGGACCACAGGGAATGTATACAAACATTTCAGCATGCTCGAGGATAATTTACAGTCATAATACCTCCCTGACCCTAACATATTACAGAAACGCTTTATACAATTCTTATGTGTTACAGCATTATCCACTTGGCATGATCTCTCACAGTCCAGCCTCTGGAAATGGATTTTATTTTATTTAGTTTCTGAGAAAAACATTTTTTTTTTTAGATTCATCTTAAAACTGTCAATATGATGTGGATCCATTATATCATACTCCATTACAACACAAAATCCACTATTTTTTCAGGTGCATTTTAACATAGTAGTGGAGATGCATTGTATATATTTTGCTGGTTAAAACTGGGTAAGAAAATTTCAAGTCCCTGATTCAAGAGAGAGAGGACTGAACAAATCTTTTGCTCATCACATATGGACAACATGAAGAAACTTTCCTGCGCAGATCATGGAGTGGATAGTACAGTAGAAAAAACAAACTGAGTCTTTGTGGAAATGAGTAAGATTCACAAGTCTGTATATTCCCCGCTGGCAAAGACCTGCTACTGCCAGGGGGTCCGTTCTGGTGTTGGTTAAGCGGTTGACTCCACCGCGTATTTATCTCCTGCACTGCCGTTCCTCTTCCAGAACTTCATGTTGTTCATCTTAGCCTTCATCTGGCTTGGCCGGTGCTGAAAACGCAGAGTACAAATGTGACTTGAGTATTTCAGTCATATAGCGACGTCAAGCAAATTACAGGTGGAGGAAGACCCCAAATGCACGGAGGCATCTGGGTAGAACCACCGACCTACTGCAAGCCACAAATGTTAACTCTCACCTCAATGATATTCTTATACAGAATTATGACTTCATGAATATTAACTGAACTTTAAGTGGTTTATCAAAATATGAAGAAAAAAAAAAGATATTTCTTTGCCATGCAGACTGTACTGAATCTAAACTTCAATAGCTCATGAGCAAACAGAAGAGGTAGTCCTGAAAGGAGCTGTCTGATCTGGGTCTGCTCTGTTTGATAATGTGTCAAAATGATTCTTAATTCAGAAAAGGGTTAAATTTAACTGCTGTTTCCAGAGAAACAAAACCTATCATTATCAGTATATGGAAGCTCAATTCAATGTAATATGTAGTTATGTGCTGAACGTTGCTGTTGTTGTAAATGATAGATATTGATGAATTCATTATTGACAAAAACAGAATGGCTGTGTAAGAACTATACATTACAAAACAATTTCAGTAGAATAAAAATGATATGTTGACTAGTGACGTTCCTACTGTAGTTAGTCGCTGATGATCAGTTACTATACTTAAGAGTGACAATAATCCATTTACATATATCCGTTGTCGTAAAATTTTATACCATACCATATCATGTGATGTCTGTCTATTGTATAATGTAAATCAATCTGGAATCTCTTGATTTTACCCAAGTTTCCATAAGAGAACCTTTAAATATCCCCTTTTAAACAATAAAGCCCAGAACTAAGTAAAACCTATTAGCTGCTCCAGCTAAAACTAAGCTAAAACTGTGTCAAAAACTACTTCATGAAGTTCATGTAACTGTGTATAATTATGCGCCTTGCTTGAATTTTTTTACTTCTGGTTCCAGTGATTATTAATCGGAAAGTTATCGAATATACCACATCTGACTGGACCGATAACTGATTGTGAGAAATATCAAATGTTTTCTATCACTAGTGTTGACAATAGGACTAACCGAAGAACACACCATTTTGTGTTATTGCATAGAAGTATGAAATCGTTTGTTAGAAGGCCTAAAAAGCAAATGAGCGGTGAGGCTGTGAAATACAGTTACTCTGTATCCACTACTACTCAGGAAATAATGAAAGTAATTTTGGGCAATACACATGACAGAGGAGACAATAATATTGTTAAAGAATCATGGTTCATAATACAGTAAAAAAAGAAAACTGACTGATTGACCAACTTTGTTTTCTTGGCATGCAAAAATATTTTTTTTCATCTTGGCTTTAAGAAAGATGCAAATACAGACGTGTTGACAAGAAACCTGTCAGATGGTCTCATATACACAGAAGAACAGAAAGACAGAGATAAAGGTAGACATGAGATACCCTTTATCTTGTCTGATAGATAAATCTGAGGTCAGGTATCTATCGGTAACATACCTCCATGAGCCACATGCCAGAGGCGGATGTCGGGTGGGTGTAGGCATAGAAGAACCAGCCTCCGAGAGAGCCCAGCAAGGCAACGATGATTACCACGACAACGATGATGATCCCAATCTTAGCTCCACTGTCTGAAACAGTGATCAATCAATCTAGCACTCAATAGTCTAACCCTGAAAACTACTAGAAAAAACATTTAATTTGTTGTGAGTATAGCTCACTGATTAATGCAACACAGGCTCCATCCTAGGTTTTTCCAATGTGATTTGGTCCCCGGTTCAGATAAATAAGTTTCAAGAGTCCTCCAGAGTCAAGGATATCACTACCAGTGCCTTTGAAATGATTTTCATATTTAGTCATGTTGTTTTCTGCCACCTTCTTAGACCGACCGACCATCAGACAGACAGACATATAGATAGATTAATGGATGGATAGATGTATTACCATTGCCTTGTTGTTTTTGCGAGGGAGCCCGGGTGGGTATCTGAGAACAGTTGCTGCTGCCCGACTGTAAAATAGAAAGATAGACTGTAACAGTACAGAGACGGGATACAGCTAAAGCTATTTCTACACCCTGCGTTACAACATGGTTCGACAACCACGTGTAACCCTTCAAGTTGTAAGCCTCATAAAAATAAGTGGATTATGACCAAAATCAAACTTGACCTGTATTTTGATATTATATACTTGCATACCAAATATGAATTCAATACAAGAAGCGTTCCAAAGGTTCTTTTGTGGAAATGGTCATTTCACATATAATTTGGGAATTCTAGCCAAAATCTAATATAACCTGTATTTTGTTATAATATACCTGAAGAGCAAATATAAACAAGAGGGCCAAGATGGCCCTTGGTCGCTCACCTGAGAAAGATGATTGCTTAAGAAATAAAGATGCTTGAGTGTAAAAGTGAAATCTGGCTTTTTTTTATGGTGAAATGGGCATAACTCCTAAATTTACAAGTCAATATCAGTTATAATTTGAACCCGATTGTGAGATTATGGTCGTAAGCATTGTCATAAAGTTTGAAGATGATTGCTCAAAAGATGAAGATGCTAGAGTGTAAACAAAGTGAAATATGGTATTTTTTGAATATTAAAAGGGGCTTAACTCCTGAACTAATTGATGGATCTCAGCCATAATCGAACTCAATCGAGACCTTATGGTCATAAGCATTGCCATAAAGTTTGATAAGGATTGCTCAAAAGATGAAGATGCTAGAGTATAAACAACTTGAAATATGGCATTTTTTGAATATTAAAGGGGCATAACTCCTGACCTAATGGTACGATATCAGCCATAATCAAACTTGGCCGTGATTTTATGGTGATTAACATTGATATAAAGTTTAAAGATAATTGCTCATGAAATGAAGATGCTAGAGTGCAAACTATGTGAAATCTGGCTTTTTTGAATTTTAAAAGGGGCATAACTCCTGACCTAATGTTCCGATATCAGTCATAATCGAACTTGGCCGAGATTTTATGGTTATAAACATTGTTTTAAAGTTTGAAGATAATTGCTCATAAAATGAAGATGCTAGAGTGCAAACGAACAAATTGTGGACGACGGACGGACGGATGGACGATGGACATTCATCGATCCTAAAAGCTCATCCTGAGCACACGTGCTCAGGTGAGCTAAAAATTACTGCAAGGAAACAAAATGTCTAAGGACAGAAGTGGAAACAAACAGTGTCATACCATAATACATCCGATCATTCAACGGGCTTATAAAAAACTATTGTTTTATATATCATTCAAGTTATAGTAATTTAGTCTTAATCAAGTCATATTAGTACATGAATATTCATTAAGTAATGGGTTAAGAATTGAATATAAAACTATCCTAATTAGAAGTATATGGATCAGTTTTGCAGTCTGCGCTCTAAATAAAAAAATCTTTTTGTTATTATAGGCAAAATAGTGTTAGCTATTTACCTTACCTTCGAAAAAGGATTAAGCCATGCATTTAGTAATCAGTTTTTTAAATTTGAAGGAAAATCACCTGAGAAAGGTAAAATATTAATTAAGCATTAATCAACTATCTAGTATCTGGCTTTACCAACAGTTTGTCAGTATGATGTTTACCATCTATGTCCTTATGGTGAAGTTTGTTTACTGAGTTTAATGTGAAACCGACAATATTTCAGTCTTTGGAGACTATGTCTACTTGAGACAGAAATAGAGTTGCCACACTGCAGTATCACGCTGTAGACATGTGGCATGATACCAAACCCAGTCACATTATCATGACAATGATATAGTAATTAATAATTAAACTACAAACAGTGGGTAAATCCACAAGCATTATTGTTTATCAACATTGCGTATAGTCATAAAGTTTGACAGAACAGAACAGAACAGAAATTTATTTACGAAAGACGTGTACATAGTACATAGTCATATACATATATGTGAATTTACATGAAAATATATCAATGAGAAATACATGGTAAGCAAACAATAATATACAAAGCAAAATAAAAAGGTTTGGAAATTTTTAATTTAATTTTAATTCCAAAAAAAGAAGATTTTACATAGAATATTTTTGTTTTTACAATTTAGAAGTTGAAGAAATTTAAACATTGATGGTCTTATGTTGTAGTATTTTGGAATATATTTGTTACGTTGCTCATGAAAACAAGTACAGACACAAATAAAATGAAATATGTCTTCTAAGTCATGGGTTTTGCAACATAAACAGCGACGGAGGTTTTGTAACACGAAGTGGTAAAAGTGAAAGCCTAAGTTTAGTAAAATAATATCTTAAAGTACGTGGTAATACCTCTAAGTAGGACTCATATCCAAAGGTTAATTTAAAGTTACAATATGGATCTAAAGCAGGGCTTTGACAAATACCACCTGACCATTCCTGGATAAATATGTCAATGGCACGTTGTTTAAAAATACTAGGGAAAAGTTTCGTATTTATGACACAACCATTTTCAAAAATATCAGCGAATCCATGACTACTTAACAATTTTTTAACATTGGATACCCAGTTTACTTTACCATTATTACAATCACAAACACCTTGTTCATATATTTTTCTGAGCAAAATATTGTCAGTATTTAACAATTTACACCAGTATTTTATAATTCTAACATATCTTGTAATATATAAAGGATATCGACCGAGTTCACCGTATATGCCATTAGAACAAGTATTGGCTCGAACTCTTAATAGAATTTTGCAAAACTTTAAGTGTATTTTCTCTATAGTTTTTGATTTACTGTTTCCCCAGACCTCACTTGCATACCCTAAGATGGAACCTACAAAAGAATCAAACAAATCACAAAGTATTTTAGGCTTCATTGGGAGTTTTCTACAATTTGACAATAACACGTGCAGTGCTTTTATTGCTTTACCAGCAAGATATTCTTGGTTTAATGAAAAGTTGCCTGTGTAATTAAATACTGTCCCCAAGTAATTAAAATCGTTAACAATATCAATGTTATAGTTGTCATAAGTCCAATATTCATTAGCTAAAAGACCACCTCGCTTTCTAAAAACCATAATTTTAGTTTTATCGGTGTTAACCTTAAGACCCCATTTGTCACAGTACAGCTTTAATTTATTCAAACTACATTGTAACTCTTGTGGAGATTTACCAAAAATGGCCATGTCATCTGCAAAAAGTAGTAACATTAAAACAATATCATCAATAGTAATACCAGAATCAATATCTGTTTGTAAAAATAATTCCAAATCTTCCACGAAAAGTGAGAAAAGAATCGGCGAGATTACTTCCCCTTGTCTTAGACCGATAGCGTAATCAAAGAAGTCTGAACTATTATTACATGATTTAACACATGATTTAACTTTACTATACATATCACGTATAATACGTAACAGTTTACCTTTTATACCGGACTTAAACAATTTAAGATATAACGCGTTATGATATATACTGTCAAAACATTTATACATATCAACGAACACTACGTAAAGTCGTTTATTGTTATTTAAATATTTTTGTACAATTGAATTTAAAATGAATATTGCATCTATGGTAGAATGACCTTTCTTAAAACCAAACTGTGCATCTGAAATTATGTTATTAGCGAAAAAGACAGGAAAAGTATCATCTGGAAGGTTGATACAGACCATTTTTCTCTGAAATTCCAAACACTCCCTAAACACCTAATCTACATGCTGGTGTAAAATTCCACAAAATGTTTGAACCAGTTATTGATTGGTTTAAATCAGCAAATTATCACAAAGTATTGAAAACCCCCTGGTTTCAAAATGCTGACGATACACAATATATATCAATTAAAACTGACAGACAGTCAGACTTAATTAAAATCATTTGTTTAGGATCACATGTTTTTGTGAACTACAGAAGCATATAACAGCAAATGTGAATAGGGAATTGAAAGACTTCACAGATATCAGATGTGGTGGACTCAATATTTTTTTTCAAAAAGTTTTTTTTCTGATTATTACATTACATGTGGAGAATTGTGATAAAAGCAATTTGCAAGCTTATTATTGCCTAAACAATTACCAAGTCAACACATGGGAAAAAACCATGAATCCTCTCAGTAGTACTGATAGTACTGATAGTTGTGGCACCAGTTGTTGTGGTAGTTGTTGTTATTGGACAAGACAAGGTAGACTTTCCACATAAAAGAAAGTTGAAGAATAATTATAACAAGAGCTGTCAGAGGACAGCATGCTCGACTATTCAAAATACTTGTTGGTAAATCAAATGAAATATATTTCAATTCTTGCCATTTATATACCCTGTATATAATAATAATAAAATCAATCCCATGCCTAGTTACTGACAACACTGTGCATGCAAAACATAACCAAGTATTCAAGTTAGAAAAGGGCCATAATTTGTATAAAATTCAGTCCAAGAGTTATCCTCCTTGGTTTTCTGATGCCCTTGAACACACTCCTTAACAGTCTAGTCAATACTATAAACAATTTCTGAGATATAAAGCTGGATAATAGCTTGCATGCAAAACTTAAACCAAAATGTCTAAGTCAAAAAGTGGCCCTCATCTGCATTCAGTCAAAAACTATCTGCCACTATAGTATGATACCATTTAACATATCAAAGAAGTTTTAAATCAAACCCATGCCTGGTTACTGAATTATAAGAATGAAATTCCTTGCATGCAAAACTCTATCCAAAATTTTTAAGTTAAAAAGGGGGCATAATTTGTAATATATTTCATCAAGTGTTATCTTCTTTGATAGTAAGATACCCCTAAACATATTAAGGATGTTTCAAATCAATCGCATGCCTGGATATTGAGATATAAGCATGAAAGTACCTTGCATGCAAAACTTTAACCAAAATTTCTAAGTTAAAAAGGGGCCATAATTTGCAATATATTCCATCAAGAGTTATTTACCTTGATAGTATGATACCCCTAAATATATTTAAGATTTTTTAAATCAAAAGCAAGCCTGGAAACTGAGTTATAAGCATGAAAGTACCTTGCATGCAAAACTTTAACCAAAATTTCTAAGTTAAAAAAGGGGCCATAATTTGTAATATATTCCATCAAGAGTTATCTACCTTGGTTGTCTGATGCCTTTAAACATATTCATAAACTTTCAAGTCAATACCATGAATGGTTACTGAGATACAAGCTGGATAGTAGCTTGCATGCAAAACTTTAACCAAATTTTCTATTGCATGCAAAACTTTAACCAAATTTTCTAAGTTAAAAAGGGGCCATAATTTATATTAAATTTCTAACTTGGTTGTCTGATGCCCCTGAACATATTCATAAACTTTCAAGTCAATTTCATAAATGGTTATTGAGTTGATAGTAACTTGCATGCAAAACTTTAACCAAAAGCTGCAATGCCAACGCGGACGCAAGGGTGACTACAATAGCTCTCATATTCTTTGAATAGTCGAGCTAAAAATATCCATAGTCACTGAAAACATAATAATTTTTCCATTGCAGATAACTGAAATCACTTGGAATATTGAGATTTTCATAAAATCTTTTTTTAATGACTAAATTTTTTTGTTCAAGATCTAAGTATTGAGTACAATATTCAACCCAAGTACATCTGAACTAAATTTGAGGGAAACAAAAACTCTTGCACCTTAAATTTGAAAATAATCTTTGCCTTGATAGCATGGTGGTAACACACTTCCCAAGCTCGATCCCGGGTGACATACGTGAGCGGGTACAGTGGTCGTCCGTCCAAACATTTGGGTTTTCTCGCTCTCTAATAGTGGGGCCTCTGTGGCCGAGAGGGTAAAGTCGCTGACTTTAACACTCACTCAGCCCCTCATTGCGTGGGTTCAAATCCCAGCAGGGTCATTCCAATTTTAATGTGAGGAAGCCTTCCAGCTGGTTTGCGGTAGGTCAAAGGTTCTAACCAGATGCCTCCGAGCATTCGGGGTCTTCCTCCACCTGTTATAAGCTGGACGTCGCTATATGACTGAAATACTGTCGAAGCGACAGTCAAGTCAAATAATCTTGATAATGGTTCCTGGATTGTACCAGTTCTAAGAGCCTTTGAAGATCTCGTGTTTATTTATAAAAAAAAATTTTTGAAGTTAGACAGCCCTTAAATTAATTCTTATGTTTTTTTCAGATATTGTGAATGTTACTGTCTGGTTTGCATCAAAGGTCCCCAGTATGTTGCTTTGACTGAAAAACTAAGA
>CM037778.1:5674125-5724125 GCA_021229015.1 Solen grandis
ATATTTTACTTAAGATCATTAAATTGTTTTTAACAATAACTAATTTGCATATTCTGCATATCTTTGTTAATTTTCTGACATTTTCCATAGACCATCTGTATGTCTCTGTTAACGAATCACAAGTACATAAATTGATGAAATTTTCCCTATGGAAGTCTATATAAAACAAAGTGACCCCTAGGGCAGAACCAATGTTGACCCAAGAGCCATGACTTGAACTTGGTAGAGGTGCACTAGGCCATATTACACACCAAATATCTAAACTCTAAGCCTAGTGGTTTCTGTTAAGAAGATTTTTTCTAATTTTTTTTTATAAAAGTCTATGTAAAATCAAGTGACCCTTGGGGCGGGGTTAGTTTTGACCTGGGGATCATGATTTGTTCAAACTTGGGAGAGGTCCACTATACAATGCCAAACACCAAATATCTTAACTCAAGGCCTTGCCATTTCGATGAAGAAGATTTTTAAAGATTTCACTTTTAAGATCTAGCTCCTGTAACCCAGATATGCAATGGACTGGAACCATTTGGTTGAGCTTCATGCAAGGAACATCACAGGCAAGTTTCATCAAATTTGGCCCAGTGGTTTCAGAGGAGATTTTGTTTGAATCAATTGTGGACAATGGATGGACAGATGATAGATGGATGGACGACAGACAGACATTGATCCTAATAGCACACATGAGCACTACAGTCTCAGGTGAGCTAAAAATAGGGCAGTTTCTCAAAGCAACATACTGGGTACCTCTGAGTCGTATTTCAGGAAACATATCAAATTGGGATTTTCTGAAAACTATAAAATTGCAAATCTTTTAAACCACAGATATAAAATAAAATTATTATGAATACTTTAATGACCATTTAATATTATATACATAAAACAAATCAGGATTTCCTGTTTCAAACAGAGCTATATTAAACAAGAGGGCCAAGATGGCCCTGTGTCACTCACCTGAGTAAGATGGCTGTGTTAGGCATAATGACAAAAAATCTAGCATCTAAAAGTGTTTTTCTAACATTTGACTAAGTGACCTACATATTGATCCTACCTGAATTTGCACTCAACTGGGAATTCATGCAGTCATCATTCATATCAAGTTTAATGAAGACTGGGACAAAAATGTAGGCCTCTAGAGTGTTCACAAGGTTTTTCTTAGATTTGACCTGGTGACCTAGTTTTTGACCTGACTCATTTTCAAACTCATCCAATATATCAACCAAATTAGAAGATGGGCAAAATGTGGCCTCTAGAGGTTCACAAGGTTTTTCTTAGATTTGCCTGGTGACCTAGTTTTTGACCCCATGACCCAATTTAAAACTCATGCAAATATCATTAGACAAACATCCTGACCAAAAAAAAAATGAAGATTGGGCTAAATTTGTGGCCTCTAGAGTGTTCACAAGGTTTTTCTAAGATTTGACCCCGTGACCTAGTTTTTGACCCCACATGACCCAATTTCGAACTCATCCGAGATATCATGTAGACAAACATCCTGACCAAGTTTCATGAAGATTGGGCCAAATTTGTGGCCTCTAGAGTGTTCACAAGGTTTTTCTAAGATTTGACCTAGTGACCTAGTTTTTGACCCCACATGACCCAATTTCGAACTCATCCGAGATATCATGTAGACAAACATCCTGACCAAGTTTCATGAAGATTGGGCCAAAACTGTGGCCTCTAGAGTGTTCACAAGCAATTGTTGACGACGGACGACGGACGACGCACGACGGACAAAAGGCGATCACAAAAGCTCACCCGAGCACAAGTGCTCAGGTGAGCTAAAAACTTTAATATTTAGTAAAAAACTATAGCAAATACTTATTAAAAGTATTTATATGCAGTTACCAACCATGCTTATTCACCAATCCGTAATAATATCCCCTGTGGCTATGGTAACTTACCAGATTGATACAATCATTCTGGACCCACTGCTGTCGGTACCAGTCTATACCGTCGGAACATCTCTTCACGATGCCGCACCATCGGCATTCGAAGCTCAGTTTTGATGATACGCAGGTCTCACAGTCACTGTACTTGTTACATGCTGAAAAAATGTTTCATTAAAGAAGGGCATAAAGCCTACTTTTTCTGCTCCTTAAACTCATAACAAGACCTGATGGTATTATGGACAGGTTTTTTCTGGCTGTTTTCATTGAAAGTAGTCAAAGGTCAAGGTCAACTGCATAATGAAGAGGTTTATCCACTTAAGCAACTGTCCACATATTGAAGCAATCCAATGAAGCACATAAAAGTTACAGCAGATTAACCGACGGTAAACCTGTGCAAATGCTACTTTTTTCATAAAGAGTAGGTCAAAGTTCAAGGTCACATGGTCAACTGTATAATGTAAAGATCCAAATATTAAAGTAATCCAATGAATGACATTGAAGTTACTGCGGATTAAGTAAAAGGTCAACCTGAGCAGACGCAAAATCATCAATTTAACGGACGAAATTTTTGGTGAGAAACTATCCAAAAATTAACGTGACTCACAAATAATCCACCATTTACCTCATAAATATTCATGTACACATTATTGATCTGAAGAATATTCACTACCTGAATGGAATATGAAAAAAATGAATTTTCTTTGCTGTACAGAATAGAATCTGAGCTACAGTATCATTTGGGGAGACCCTTCATGCAAGACACCTTTATAGTTTTTAGGTGGTTACAATTTAAGCCCCACCTCTACCATTCATGGCAAAACCATGTGTTGTTTTGTATTAACCCAGTCAACCACTGACTTCCTTTTCATCCTAGTGTAGCAATTGGGAAACCTGTAACTCAAATTGAATACATCTGTAAACACCAGAAATGTTCATGTGTCCAATTCAGTCCAGAAATAAACCATGAAAATAGGTCTGAAATAGGCATTAATTATCTACCCTGGTACCCTTTGGACAATTGTACAAAGGAACACATGTGCCTGTGATCTGGTTCAATAAAACAGAATTATAATCAATAAGGTCATAGCTGATTTTTTTCATAAAAAAGAACATATAAGTCACTTAATTAGCACCTAAATTTTACTTTAAGTTTTACTAAGGGGAGATAATCCTGTCATTAGTAATATGTTACATTTCTCTGCAATGTGCATTAAGGTATACATTAACATATCTTGATATTCAGTTTTCATTACAGATGATTATCTTTAAATTAGGACAACAAATATTCATTTTTACTCAAAGAAAATCCATTGTGTAATTAATATTTATCAAGACGTAAATTTGTTCATGAAGATCATGAAGTGAAAAGTTAACCCTTTCTCTCATAGAGGACACCATGAAAGACCTATGCGAACAGCATAAAACCAGATCAGCCTGTGAGTAACTCGCAGGCTGATCAGGTTTTATGCTGGTCGCTGCTCCTCAGTGGTCTGGAAAAGAGGATTTTGTAATTAAATTTGGTATTGTTTAACTGTGGTTTTCTGCAGATCAGGCTTTATGTGGTACCTATTGAGGGCGTCAAAATGAGTCTATATGAGGGAAAGGGTTAAACTACTTTGTGAAAGAAATAAAACAAAATCATTACAAAACTATTTTTACTTAATTGCAAGTTTCTGAGATGGAATCAGGTGTTTTATGTCGTATTGATGTAATTCTTGCTCATTCATTTTGTCACTACTTTTATAACTTAAAGAATTCTAATCAAAGAAGTTTCTAATCTTGAGGAATGCATTTCTTACACTGTGGATAGGAATCTCTGACACAAGACAAGTCTGTCTTGCAATGACTTTTCCAGCTAAGCCATTTGCTTTATATAATGACATTGTTAGAAGTTTTGAATTATAGTTCTTAATGCTGATTAGATTATTCTGTCTCTGTTATGATAAACTATAAGAATACAGTATCTTCAGTAAATAGGTAGCAAAGGCGTATAAAAGTACAGAAACAGTAAGACTCAATCACATGCTAATAGTTTAGATTGGCATTTACATGTGCCTTATTAGCATATTTAGAAATGCATTTATCAAAATAAAGTGTCTACTAAATGAAGTTATTATCCAAGTCCCAGGAAAATGAAAGATACTTGGCGTACAGAAATATACACCTGAGGTTTGTCATACACTGGAAACAAATCTACAGCCTTCCACTCTGCTGGATAATGTGGTCTCATCTTATGACGACTGGGACCAATTTGAAACACAGAAGAACTAGAAATGTGTCTAGAGGACACAGATGCCTGTCACATTTTCCAAAACAAAGGCCAACACCCAGGAGCGCAAGTAATGTCCTGAGTAATATATCTGTAGCACAAATACCTTCAGAGTTACCTGTGTCACAGTTTCAGGATGTACCGATGAACAAAGGCAAATCTATATGCACCCGACACTGACTTGATAGAGGCAGACATTGACTTGATAGAGGCAGATAATGACTTGATAGAGGCAGACATTGACTTGATAGAGGCAGACATAACTTACTTGGTAGTGGGTGGATCATTATGACAGTCCCCTCCTGGATAACGGTCGTGTTGAGGGTCACACGGTGGTACTCATAGATGGTGCGTCTCTTCTGACCTGCAGGGAATCAGCCATACATGTTCATACAAACCCAACTCATATCTGTATAGTACTGACCACTATATGTGTATACCAATAAACTGACTACTCATATGCATAAATATTGGTCACTCATACACATATATTAAACACTCACACACATGTATACTGAATTCTGACCACTCAATTTACACTTCCATCCAATATTGTAAAAAAATTTTTTTTAACCCTAATTTCCATTCCTCCTTTTTCTGTTTAAAATATAGAAGTTTATTAAATATGACATGAGGAAAAAAATATTTTAATAAAATCATGAATTATATCCCTTTATCATTTCCATTCCTACTCTTTCTATTTTATAATAAGATGTTAATTAAATAAAATGGGGAAAAAATCTGATCAAAACTCTCCCTGAAATCTAAAAAAATCAAACAAGAGGGCCAAGATGGTCCTTGATCGCTCACCTGAGAAAGATGATTGCTTAAGAAATAAAGATGCTAGAGTGTAAAAGTGAAATCTGGCATTTTTTTTTTTATTAAAAGGGGCATAACTCCTGACTTAATCAACAGATCTCTGCTTTAATCGAACTCAATTGAATACATTTTGTCATTAACAATGTCATAAAGTTTGAAGATGATTGCTAAAAAAATGAAGATGCTAGAGTGTAATCAAAGTGAAATCTGGCATTTTTTTAATATTAAAAGGGGCATAACTCCTGACCTAATTGACTGATCTGAGCCATAATTGAACTCAATCGGGACCTTATGGTCATAAGCATTGCCATAAAGTTTGAAGATGATAGCTCAAAAGATGCAGATGCTCGAGTGTAAACAACGTGAAATATGGCATTTTTTTATATTAAAAGGGGCATAACTCCTGACCTAATTGACCGATCTCAGCTATAATCGAACTCAATTGAGACCTTATGGTCATAAGCATTGCCATAAAGTTTGTAGATGATTGCTCAAAAGGTGCAGATGCTAGAGTGTAAACAAAGTGAAATATGGCATATTTTGAATATTAAAAGGGGCATTACTCCTGACTTAATTGACGGATCTCAGCCATAATCGAACTCAATCGAGTCATTATGGTCATAAACATTGTCTTAAAGTTTGAAGATGATTGCTTAAGAAATAAAGGTGATAGAGTGTAGACACTAAAACGACAGACACTCAAGGGATCACAATAGCTCACCCTGAGCTTTGCTCAGGTGAGCTATAAAATCTTAAAGCTTCTTTTTAATATACTTATAAGTTTCCTATTTCCACTATTTCTCCAATTCATTAAGATTTAATCCACTGAAAATCACATTTCACTTATCTCCCTTGCTTAACTAAGCTTACAGTAGCTTAAGGAGTCAACTTACTTTGACTGAGTCTCAAATGACATTGATTCTTTGACATTATTTGGATACTCAGGAGGAAAATATACACAAACTTTGTAAATTAACTCTTTCCCTCATAGAGGAAACCATGAAAAGACCTATGCGAATTAACTCGCAGGCTGATCAGGTTTTATGCTGTTCACTGCTCCTCAGTGGTCTGGAAATGAGGATTTTGTAATTAAATTTGGTAAGGTTTAACTGTGGTTTTCCGCAGATCAGGCTTTATGTGGTACCTATTGAGTGCGTCAAAATGAGTCTATATGAGGGAAAGGGTTAAATTCCTTGTACTTATGCAACACCAGGCTCTGCGTTCTTGAAATCTCAGGCTAAAATTTGGGTATAATACTCAATCTTTATTGAAACTCATATGCCTAGTTTGAGTCTGAAAATGAAAATCATACTCAAATATCATTTTATTTGTGAGAACATGGGGCCTGGCATTGCAAAGATTTTCAGTTGTTGTTGTTTTTTTTGGCATAATCTGTATAAAATGGATTTTGACCTATTTCTTGAACCAATCTAATCTTGATAAACAACCGAAGAATGTGAAAAAGCACTTGTTTCATTGGTTTTTCATGAATTATTTTAGGATATTTCATCTTAAAAAGGGGGTTTCAGGGTGCATATCTTTCTGCATGATTGTCAACTGGCAATAACAATTTAATCTACCTATTTAAACATAAAAAACATCCTGTTGAAAAAAATTAAACATAAAAACCATCCAGTTGAAAAAGTAAACACTTGTAAGTCTTTAGAAAACATAGTTAACCTGATAGTGAATTCGTCCCTCTTAGTCACAAAAACTCGCAGTGTATAAATTAGCTTACATAACCTGCATTTATCAACAGCCCCTGTAGTGCAATTAGTTAAGTGCTCGTATGCTACACAAAGGCCCCGAGACTGAATCACACTGATGGAACTTTTTTGCCTATATTACATTTTTTTCCCCTTCTTTCTTTTTTTTTAAATTTTTTATTTTTTTTATTTTTACTGGCTAGTATATTGCATTTCCTAAATTTAGTGACAAATACGTTTTCTAGCGATAATTTAAAGCTTGCCAGCATTATTATCTAACATATGTTATAACATTTTCACTTTCTTTAACTTTCATATCTTTGTTGATGTTTTGTTCTTATGCTAAATATCTTCTTTTTAAAGAAATATCTTGTTTTTTATAATAAAAAAAAATATGTTGTAAGGTTACATTTGTCAATTACTAATCTATGTTTGGCAAGAAATAAACTTAACTCTGATATAAACATTTAGAAACTATTTCAGATCATCTCTTAAATCATTGGAGGAAATATCAGGAGAAAAGATTTAAAATAAATGTAAAAAATAAAAGAAGGAAAAAATGTGCAACTCAAAAGTTTTCAGTTCATTTCTAATCTATCAACATGCATGAAAATGGACACTGTCAGACCCCATGGTGTATCTTCTGTTATGATGTTATCACTACTGTATATACCATGGGATTTTCAACTAGAGAAACTTTATTTTCATGAATATTAATAAGCTACTTGGTGACCAATGAAACCAAACGTAGCATTTTGAATACTCTTCATATAAGTTACAAAAGAAAAACTGATATTCAAAATAAGGACAACTATATGTAATGCACAGTTTTACTGGTTAAATAATCTGTGCAGTCTCCATAAGTAAAGCGTATTAAGGTAAAGTCTCTGTAATGGTTCTACTACATTTCGGACCTCATGGTCTTTCACGGAGATAACCAAGGTTTCCTAATGTTTCATTTGGGTACCTTGGTTATCTTGGTACAGGTTAAGTGGTCCAAGACATAGCCGAACCATTTCAGGGACTTTACCATAAATGAACATGGGTTCTGACGATGGGAAACAGATTGCAGTAGACTTAATATCTAAAGAAAAGATAAAAAGATAAAATGCCTACCCCCTCTCTGCTCATCAAAGTAGAATGCGTCTGATAAACCGATTTTCACGGGATGTGCATCAGAGCTTATTTCTTGAATTGTAAGAGGAAGCTGTAAAAAGAAGGGTTTGTCTCTTTATCCCATGAAAAGTACCCTGTGATTTCAATCCACGAAACTTGATTGAACACAATTAGCTGGTAAAGGACTCCTGCTCATCAGGTTTTACACATTTGCTATCAAATTTGGGCAACCATCAAACAATGAACTGATTTAGTGCAGCTCCATTATAACACTATATTTGAGGTCCAAGTCTGGATACTGCAATATAATGGGCTGCATTATACAGAGCCACCCCATTATAGTGCTATAATTATGTCTATTGTCCACATACAGCTGCCAAATTCTATTTGATTATATCATAACTCTGTGAAAATGAACCTTAAATCCATGAAAACCACACAATATACTTTGGGGTCCATTGCTGGAACGTGATATATTGGATTCTGCTTTATAATGGAGTGCATTATAATGGATGTACCTACAGACACTCTGAAGGTCAAACTTAAATACTGCCAGTACTTTTCAACAGAGATCTGGATGCAATATGTAACTTTTAATTTTACTAAAAAGAAATATGTAAGAGAGCTTTACTTACATCTGGTCTGACCCATCACCATATGAAAGTTACCATGGAAGGATTTCAATGACCTATTGTCCACTGAATGCCAGATATGGTCAACAGCTTACATAAAAAAGTGGCTGATAGCCCTTTCTGGAAATCCTTGTATAAAATTTAGCCAGCATTGAACCATATTAGAAACTGAATGCTGATCAAGAATTGTACTGTTTTCACTACTAATCAAGATCTTAATTACCATCAATGAACCTTTCACATGTTTCATTCAAATTAAGCCTGGCCAGACCTAATATGATGGCTTATTCTTTTTACTCCAGGACTAGGACAACTGTTGTGTTGTATGAACCAGATTATCCGCTGATAACATTACATCCCAGTGTAGTCATTGAATAATTGGATAATCCAATCTGAATATGTCTGTAAACATTGGAACCCAAAATAGTGATTGGATGATCTGATAATTTAATTTGAATGATTTTGTACTGGTTTAAAAGGCCTTAAATTGGGAAATTTGGTAAGATTACAAAAGGATGGGTGGGATGAAGAGGACAGAGCTAAGCTACTAAGCTAGCACTAGTTGGTTTCTCTCTCCTTGTGTCCAGTTCGACAGTGAAATGGCTTCCCGATGAACAGCTATACAGATATATCGCTCCATTTCTGGAAGACTTTTCTGATTGTTTATTAATCCCGACATAAGTTGTTCCTGTGGCAGCAGTACTAATGCTGACAGAATGTCTTCTATTGTTATCATCTAATGAAACCATTGAATTGTTCTCAAACAGGTTACGAGGAAAGTGCCTGATGACATCTTGGATGATTCTATACGGCTGCTACTGATGAGATAGATGTAGAACAAACTGGCTTGATATGGGGCTGTAGCACTCCATTTAAACCTATTTCTATTCATGTGACTGATAAAACGTACCAAAAGTGGGTGGAACTTAATGTTTACAATTCTGAGACTATCTACCATCAAATAAAGATACCATGATGTGTCAGATCAAATTGAGAAAAAGTTCTTAAGGTAAAGTCCCTGTAATGGTTCCGCTACATTTCGGACCTCATGGACTTTCACAGAGATAACCAAGGTTTCCTAAAGTTTCAATAGGGTACCTTGGTTATCTTGCTAGAGGTTAAGTGGTCCAAGACGTAGCAGAACCATTACAGGGACTTTAAGACCAATATGAATCCTTTTTAATGATTGATTCCTAAACTTCTTAACAACGATTTCTATTTTTCTTTTTAATCAATGCAACAAACCTAGAAACACTTCGTGTTATACAATCATATATCTTAAATCTTTTAACAAAATGACAAATAAGTTTCTACTGTCAATAGCATTAAGGAAAAAAAAAGACTGAAAGTGCAAGGTAAGCAATGATTTTCTTTTTTGATATTCTAACAAACTCTGCTGGATTGCACAAAGGTATTGAAAAGCCATGGTAACCATGACAATAATTTCCTGTCAAGTATGAGAAGAAGCTTTGAACCAAGCAATTACCACTGCGTCTTACCATCCTGGTCTTACTCAAGTGTTGAATATGAGACAAATATTAATAATTCTCGTCTTATGCCATGAAAGACAACCAATGTCTTGTGCCATGAAAGACAACCAATGTCTTGTAAATATTATATATCAAATTTCAATTTTATGAGATGAGAGACAATTTTCAACAGATAAAGCAATTTAAGTACAGAGTATTTTTCATTTAACATTTATTGTTTATATAAAATCAAATTAAAAATTTTATGAGAATTTTGTCTACATATTATACAATAAAAAAACAACATGGGTTTAAAATATAGGGAATAAGGATGCAGAAGCTTAGAAATTCTAGCGCTATGATCATTCTTCAAGAGAAATACATGTATTACAAAATGGCACTAGGTGGAGGCTGGGCGCAGAGGGCTGGCAATAGACATTACAAACTAGCCATTCTAGGGTCATACCATCAACGACAGAGTCAATATAATAGGCATCGGACATCCCCACGGTGACCTTATGATAGTGGTTGCTGATCTGCGGGATCTTTATCCCAAGCTACAGGATACAAAGAAACTCATTACATATGCTGACAATTAAGCAAGAACTCAATTCTAATGTCCTTGTGTCAACTGTAAAAACAAGCATGGGCATGAAACATAAAAAAACACTTTATTCAAACATTGTTTTTTGTTTGTTTTCATTCCGTCATTACCTGACACATATGTTTGTGAAGTTTGACACTGTTTTGACTGCACTTCATTCAGTTGGAGGGTTTACCCAGACAGTGTGTTGTCAATACCTGTCACAGCTACAGCACTAGGCACCAGAATCTGCCATTTTTAACGGCTGTCTGGCAAACCAGTTCAGGCCCCCATGTTCTCTAATATAATAATGATACTTAAGTATTATCCTTGCAGTCTGATAATGGTCTACACTGTTATTTAGTCAATAAATTTTCAGCAAGCACTCCCATAAACAACTAATGGTACAGTCCAAAATGAAGAAAGGACATGACCAATTAAGAAATATAGCAAGATGCATAATGTAAATCCAGCATATGGCATGACTGATTGATCAACTTACAATGATTACTATAGGACAAAAGACTCCTGCATTTACCCTGTCAATTGGAGAAAGTAGAAGGTTAGAGCATAAAGAGATCATTATGAACAAAAAAAAAAAAATTCAATATCCCTTCAGGAAATTAAATATTTTTGTTTCTATTCATATAATGGATTTTCCCTAAGTAGGGCATGCAATGATCCTTTAATGTTGTAAGCATTAGAACAAACAAACATGGCATAGACAATAAAATATGATAGAAGAATTTCTGAATGTTAAATTACATAGAAACGTGCAAAGATGGTCACTGGACAGCCTCTCTGACTTGACAAGTATACCTGATCTTTGTAGAAGTCAGCAACGCATTGACAGCTGGGGGTCATAAAGTAGCTCATTCCTAAGGGGTCTATCAGACAAATGGCATTGATTCCATGCCTGTGATGATGTAGGTTCTACACATAGACTACAAATCACTGTGTTTCTATTAGTGACTAGTGCTATCACTGCAACTGATTCATAACCATCAGGCAATGTGACCTAGAAACATTACAAAAAAGCCTAATTGGGACTTTTGAAACACTGTGTACTAATCCCCTGTCTGCTTATCTGGACTGAAATGGTGTGATAAACTTTTAGTGACATGACGATATAACCAGACAGAAAACTAAATTTAAACAACCAATGAATATACAATGAATTTCCCAGAAAACCCATCAATCAAACTCGTAGACTTTTTTTTAGCTCAACTATAGTAAAGGGAAACCATTCTTAAGTCTAAATTTTTTATGTACTTGAGTGAATATTGAATAAAGTCTCTCAAAACATACAACAAACAACCGAGGGCCTCGATCAATTCTTACAGGACATTTGTGAAATGATAACAGACAAACTGTCATGGGCTGTCAACTGATGTCCGTGTCAGGGCTCAATTTACCCTCGAAAAAGAAGAGCCTTCAGGATACTGGCTACTTTTCAGACAAGAAGGTGAAATTGGTAATCTAGACTTTACAGACGTCTATTACTGGTTTTGTCGGGAGAGACATGCTGTCATCCATGATAGATCACAGGAGATGACCCCGGAGCCTGCAGATAATGGCACCAAATCCGGTCACACTGCAGTGTAATCTCTATATACCATTTTACAAGGTTTTTCGGAGATTTACGTCACAGGGTTTCCATAAACATGTCTTAGAGAGTTGTTTTTATTTTCCATTCTATCTTGCCCTGTATCTTATTACCGTGTGAAATTGACGTGCCAATCTCACACAAGCTTGGTTCCCCAGCCCATCGTAAAATTTGTCACTTTCAGCTGAAACTTCTCGACCCTTTTTTTAATCAATACAGATGAAATCTTGCATGCACTGAATTTACATTTAAAATGAATAGGTCTCCATAGATTGGCTTTCCATCAGTCCTAAGAAGACAAAGAGAGAGTTCCAAAATGTATCATTACATTCCCTTGGTCTGCGACTTGGTCACATTATGAGCTGTCACAGACACTGTCTTTGATAAACGGAATGGCCAGGGAAAGTGACGAAAGTGTCAAAGGAGCGCAGACAATTTGCAAAGTGTGTCTATCATTGGCACACGACCCTTGGCTTTCTCTACACTGCCTCCTAGTGAAAAGAGAAATGGAATGGTTGGCAGAATTGGCTGCTTTATGCTTATTGGCATTTTATACGTACTTGTTTCCACGCCATACCTTGAGAGCTAATCAAATTTACTTGGAGCAATGTTAGAGAACCTCACTAAAATTTGCTAAAAGACATGATCAGAGGACCTTTCTTCTCCCCAGACTTGTCTGACAGAACATTCCACAACAGTGAGAAGTAAGAAGATTTTCAATAGTTAAAAATATAATAAAGACAATTGCTTTTGTCTTTGTAAAACTTCATGTGAAAGAAATTCCTAAATCATATACCCCATTCGGAAGATTGACAAGCACTATTGCTTAAAGTGGTGAATACCCCTGCAATCACTTAAAGTGGTGAATACCCCTGCAATCACTTAGTGGTGAATACCCCTGCAATCGCTTAAAGTGGTGAATACCCCTGCAATTGCTTAAGTTGGTAAATACCCCTGCAATCGCTTAAAGTGGTGAATACCCCTGCTATATCACTTTCACTCGATAATGTCAAATGAAAGCCAGGAGGACTTATCAGCCTTCTTTTTATATATTCTGATAAGCCATTCTGGCTATCAATAGACACTATTATATATAACAATACAGGATGTGACAATACATGATTCCATTCTAACCCTATAAGTCAGCTGAATAATTACATTACATGACAGATATTGCTCTTAATTAATTCACTAATTAGTTCCCTCGTGGAAGGGTATACAAAGAGGCTATTCTGATTGACATTGGTTGAAGAACTGGTTATTGTCAAGACAGGAAAATCTGAATAATACAACAAGTACAATCATGGTTGTATACTCTAACAATCTAGTGTATACTCCAAGTAAATTAAAGAGCATACTACTGCATGCCCTATTTTTCACCAGGAGTAATAACATTTAAATGATAAAACCCTATTACTGGACAATGCGAGTGGTCCTTTATTAGTCACAACTGTAAATCCCAAAGAGAAATTCAAGGACTTTTCACTGTCCTTTCAGACTGTTAAATGTACCCTTAAAAAAGGGAAACTATTTGTTTTTTCTCTCCTTATCTTTGGGTTCTGGGGGTGGGGAATGGATCATATTTTTCGTGACAACTAATGGGTATTTCAAATTGATAAATGTGCTTCAGATTAATTTTACTTAAGAATTTAAAAAATTTAGGAGGAAATAAGACAATAAATCCTGTAAAAAGAAATAAGACAATAAACCCTGTAAAAAGAAATAAGACAATAAACCCTGTAAAAAGAAATACGACAATAAACCCTGTAAAAAGAAATAAGACAATAAACCCTGTAAAAAGAGGACCACTTTACTATAAGGATGACATTGGCCCTCCATTGTTTATATTAATTAGATAACAGACCTCCTCATTACTGAGACAAGTCTGCAACAATGTTGCGTCTTATTATTGAGTTATTTTTCTATAGATTATAAGAGGCAACAGTGCAACAATGAACACAATATTTGGGATCATGAAAATACCAGTTCCTGAACCTCTATCAGAAAGAAAACATCTATCCATACATACCTTCTTGTAGACGAAGAATATGGATCCATTGTTGTGAAGAATAACTTGAAACCGGAAGGAATCCGTCGCTGAAGAAAAAAAATGCATGCATGAGCAGAATTTTAAATTGGTGCTTATATCACTTGAATTCCTATGAATTTAATTTTAAATGCACAAGTACAAAATCTTTTATAATTTTAACAATATCTTACCACAAACTGAAGTTCTTTGAGCAAAAGAATAAATATTTTTTCATATTCAGTATCAGTGACCTTAGCCCAAATGACCACAAACCAATTTCAAACCTTTGTCTCCTCACATCTAACTGCAAACCAGTTTTGGTTTCAATATCTTGCTTAAAACTTCACTTATTATGTGGACACTGAAATTTTACACCCATCCACTAGTCAATTGCATAAAATTTTAGAACATAGAAAAGGGGATTAATTTTAGAGAGAGTAATCACTAATGTGCCTTTCACAAGGGATGGATATTTGAATACAAGGGTGTTCTTTGGAACATGTGTGTCACCTGCTGAAGCGTGACAGAAAAAGTGTAATGGACAGACAGACAGATGCACCAACAGACAGACAACAGAAAAAGTGATCCCTATGTGTCACCTCTGCTTACAGAAGGTGACACAAAAATTGATGTTCATCAAATGATTCTCAGGATACAGAGTTAATGAACCGGTTTCCAGTTTTTAGAAGTGGGCATTTAAACAAGTAGGTCAACTCATCACAGTTTCACAAGCAAAACCTTGTGTTCTTCTGTGTAAACCAAGTTTATCTTTGACTTTTTTACCCCAGTGTAGCTATGGGGAAGCCATATGTGAACTTGCATTCATCTGTTGGCAGCCAAGAAGTTCATTGTAAAACTTTTTGCGGAAATCTTTTGTATCTGATTTAGAGACTTAGAACCCCTTCACATACAATGTTGGACTGATTTGGGATCAAACCTATGTTGTATAGGAGAAAAGCCATAAACCACTAGGTTATCCAGATACTGTGATAAGTATTGTTGGACTGAATACCTTAACCCTTTCCCTCATATAGACTCATTTTGACGCACTCAATAGGTACCACATAAAGCCTGACCTGCAGAAAATCACAGTTAAACCTTACCAAATTTAATTATAAAGTCCTCATTTCCAGACCACTGAGGAGCAGCGAACAGCATAAAACCAGATCAGCCTGCGAGTTACTCGCAGGCTGATCTGGTTTTATGCTGTTCGCAAAGGTCTTTTCATGGTTTCTTCTATGAGGGAAAGGGTTAAGGTCAATGTTGGACTTAACACTTTTTATACATCCTTTTTGCAAGGCCAGGCATGCGCTTTCATGGATCTTAGCAATATTTTTGCTGTGAAATTAAAGATCTGCCTGTAAACTGCTTTTAAGCAGTATCACACACTCAACCGTGTAGTCCTTTGTGTGGACCTACTCAACCACTGATCACATGATATTCCAGTGCAGTGATTGGATAATCTGATTGTCTAATTTGAATACATCTGTAAACACTGGAAAGATGTATGTACTGAGAAGAGCTGTTCAGGTATTACAAGCCAGACAATTGATGAAATGAAGTGTTTACTTGTGGCATCTTCTGATATGGCCAGTTAGGTTTTCAATAAAGAAAATCAATGCCTAGCTAATAGACTGGGAAAGGGGAGGTGGTGTATATAAGGTTACTGAATATATCCAGAAGGGAGTTAAATAAGGATAGATAGACAAAACATTTAAAAGTGGAGAGGATTGAAGACAGAGCAAGTCATGAAAGGGGAAGGAAACAATAAAATAAAAGACAAACTTGAAGAAATACCGTACCATTTTGATCTTGAAGGTGCACGTCTTTCCACTCAACCACAAACTTGGTATCTGCAACAAGAAAATAGAACTGCAGGTAAGCAACCCTTATAAATGGGACATCAGGTCCCCATTGCACCAACAACAGTTTGTGCTATGTAAAACTTCACCTTTTCCTTGAGGAATATTCATGTATAAATCTATGACTCCATGAATATTCATTGACTGAACTATTAATGGTATATGACACAAAGAATTTTTCTTTTCCAATCAGACTGTATAGAATATGAGCATCAATACTGTATGAGCAATCAGAGGAGATCTGGGATAAGACAGCTCCTGAAGGGGGCAGTCTCATCTGGGTCTGCTCTGTTTAAAAGTATATATAACATTAAGGCTGGTGGAATCGGAAGCAGTTTAATTAAACATGTCTTTGAGATATATTTATGAATAATATATCATATATACACCACAGAATGATATATCAAATAATTAACACAGAATGATATATCATACACCATAGAATGATATATCATACACCATAGAATGACAATTCATATAATCAACAAAGAATGATATATCATACACCATAGAATGATATATCATACACCATAGAATGACAAATCATATAATCAACAAAGAATGATATATCATACAACATAGAATGATATATCATATACCATAGAATGAAATATCATACACCATAGAATGACAAATCATATAATCAACAAAGAATGATATATCATACACCATAGAATGATAAATCATATAATCAACAAAGAATGATATATCATACAACATAGAATGATATATCATACACCATAGAATGATATATCATACATAATAGAATGATATATCATACAACATAGAATGATATATCATACACCATAGAATGACAAATCATAAATCAACAAAGAATGATATATCATACAACATAGAATGATATATCATACACCATAGAATGATATATCATACACAATAGAATGATATATCATATACCATAGAATGATATATCATACACCATAGAATGTTAAATCATATAATCAACAAAGAATGATATATCATACAACATAGAATGATATATCATACACCATAGAATGATATATCATACTAGAATGAAAAATCATATCATACAACATAGAATGATATATCATACACCATAGAATGATAAATCATATAATCAACAAAGAAAACCCAAAAAAAAAAATATCAAATCATATATCACAGAATGATATATATCATATATCATAGAAGATAAGATATTATCATTTGCATGATGATCAAAATTTCCTTTAGACATGTACCTATTTTAGAGCAACAATGCATTTTGATGAGACATGTAAAAAAATACCAACAAAAAGTAAACAAAATCAATAAATATGGCACCACATCAAAAACTCCATGGGGCATTTTGAAATATCTTTTTTGTTTTTCAGATAACTAGTATAATTAAAACTTGACCTTACTGTATGCTAAACAAAATATCCATTTTGTTTCATTAATGAACTTCAGTCTAATTTCAGTAAAAAAAAAAAAGTTTTACATTTACACTAAATTAAAATAGCTTTGGAAAACGTCTAGGATGCATGGACTATTTCCAGTACTTACAGGATAAAACAAATCATTGATACAATAACAATGTGACTATTTTCCATGTGCTGTCATTGAATTATCTCCTATAATACTTGCAGACAAATTCCAGTTCATTTAAAACATTCTGTTCTGCCACAAGACAACATGATATTTTCAAGAAAGCCATTCTCAAAATGTTATTGTCTAGAACAGAACACATTTCTATTGTCAAAGGAATTTCCAAATTGTATGATTTAACAATTTCAGCAATGTATAATTTAAGTATTTCAGGAATGTATGACAATAAAAAATATTAGATGCATGATTTAACAATTTCAGCAATGTATAATTTAAGCATTTCAGTAATGTATAATTTAAGTATTTCAGCAATGTATAATTTAAGTATTTCAGCAATGTATGACAATAAAATATTAGATGCATGATTAACAATTTCAGCAATGTAAAATTTAAGCATTTCAGAATGTTAATTTAACATTTCAGAATGTATAAAAATATAAATATTAATAACAAGAGATATAACAAAATTTAGCAATGTATGATTTAAGAATTTCAGAAATGTATCATTAAAAAATATCAGATATGTTTGATTTAAGAAATTCACAATGTAAAATCAAAAAAATATTTAAGAGTTTCAGCAATGTTTAATTTAAGAATTCATGAAAAGTTCTACTTAAACTAAACCTTTACAATGGTGAGTTAGAAGTGCAGCTAATTTTCTGATACTTAAACTTTTTTTTTATACATGTATCTAAAAACTGCTTATTATTAGCATCTAGTGAAGCTAGCAAAAGAAGTAGAGAGCAAAAAAAGTTGATAATGAGGGTGATGGACATGGCAGTTAACAAGCTCCAAGATAAAGGAATGTGTGATAACAGGTATTAATGGCATAATTGATTTTTTGTCAGGCCGTTAGTGTCCATCTTTTTATCAAGGAACATCATTTAGCTAATGGATGAGCAAATAACACAGGGTGAAATGACATTGGGGGGAAGGGAAGGAGGGAATTATTTCACCCCAAATGCATATCACTTGGATACACCATTTCAAGCTAGATCAAACTGCAAACAATTTTCAGTCTCACAAAGATTTTTACTGTTACTTTCTTTATTTCAAAGTTTAAATTTTTTTTTTTTTAATATCAAATGGGAAACAAATTTTAATTCTGATGCTAATCCTTTTCTCGCTGAGCTGAAAGATCCAAGCTCCAAATGAAATACAAAACCAACAACCTTCAGAATCAAAGTCATGTATGCTAAAACTGAAAAAGTATATTTAGTATATCAAGTATAAGATAGTAAAATATTACGTCAAGCATTTTCTTCAAATAGACTCCTTTTCAGGCATTTGCAAACAGAGCCAGTCCACAGAGGAACGGTGAGAGAGAGATGATGAATGGACAACTCCTAAGCTTACTTTTTGGTCCAGATAACCATCATGGGCCTATAGATCTCGTTCATGGCATTTCAACGTTCCATCGAGGATAGCGATAGTGAACTCTATCAAGCACCCAACATTAATATGTCTACCTTTTATTAAAATGTTATTCTGCTGCCAGATTATGAAACTTGCCATGTCATGAGGGAAAGGGTTAAATTAAGTAAAATGTATATACTGTTGGGCAAATTTCATTACTAGTCTTGTTTCTCTAAAAGAATACACAAATATTTCATTTCTTAAAATTTTCTGATAGTTACTAAGGGAATCATTCATTTCAGCTTAGTCATGTACTTGAATATTTCAAAAAACAGTAATGTTGGAATGGGTATCTACCTAGTTTAACCCTTTTCCTCAAACAGACTCATTTTGACGCACTCAATAGGTACCACATAAAGCCTGATCTGCAGAAAACCACAGTTAAACCTTACCAAATTAAATTACAAAATCCTCATTTCCAGACCACTGAGGAGCAGCAAACAGAATAAAACCTGATCAGCCTGCGAGTTACTGGCAGGCTGATCTGGTTTTATGCTGTTCGCATAGGTCTTTTCATGGTGTCCTCTATGAGGGAAAGGGTTAAGAATTTAAGTATTACTTTGTGCCAAGTATTATTGGTTGAATTTCGAGCCTGATATGATATTTCAGGGGAAAAACTACTCAAAGTGAAAAACATTTTATTATCAACCGTAGGAATTCATATCATCTTCAAGACTCCTACAAACATGGAGTTATGCTTGTTTCTTTAATTATTCATGTTATATTCTACCACCAGCATCTTCAATTCAATAAAGAAACAGGAGACAGAAAACATGTGGATCAGATTTTATCTTGTTTGTGTCACATCAACAGCTGCAAGGCAAAGCCTTAAGAAAATGTCCAGGGATAAAATGGATGCACATTTCCATGTCCTACTTGTACAAAACTCTGACAATGATCTCTAGTTGGTGTTGTTATGTGCCCTCATTGATATATCGAGGGGCATATTGTTTTTGGTCTGTCTATTTATCACAAAATTTTAACCATAAACATAACATGGAAGTCCTTTTACCTACAGCCTCCAAACTTCACAGGTTTATGTACCTTAATGAGCTCTACCCACCAGGTGACCATGACATTACCCCAAATGTCTAAGGCCCCCCGTGGGGGCAAGGAATTCATTCAAACGTAGCGCGTTTTGTACTGGAGTTTACAGTCACCACTGCAGCATTTCAAGAATATACAGTGACATCCAGGTAATTACAGGTATTGAAAGATTCCTATATGCAAACATCGACACCAGAGTACAGCCCTCAAGTTACTGCAATACTGAAGGAGCTCGTGTTATATCAAACCATGTCAAAGGGGGTGCAAATTTCTGTCTAAGTTTGATAGTCTTACTAGCATTAATGTTGCTTATTTTTCCTGAAATCGGAGTAACTACTCATCATTGATTAAGTCAAATGTCACAACTTATAATGACTGAACACACAGAATTTCAATAAACTATACTGAGTCCTAGTCATGTTCAATGAGAAAACCTCAAATGTGTTACGGTAGGTTGGCAGCACCTCTGGGCACTTTGGGTCATCAGCTGGATTTTGTTATTATATGACTGAAATACTATGGCAGTGATGGTAAACTCTTACGAAACAAAAAACTGTGATAATAAGTCAACAATAAGGCTGCCTCTCTGAAGACCAGGTTAACCCTTTCCCTCATAGAGGAAACCATGAAAAGACCTATGCGAACAGCATAAAACCAGATCAGCCTGCGAGTAACTCGCAGGCTGATCAGGTTTTATGCTGTTCGCTGCTCCTCAGTGGTCTGGTTATGAGGATTTTACAATTAAATTTGGTAAGGTTTAACTGTTGTTTTCTGCAGATCAGGCTTTATGTGGTACCTACTGAGTGCGTCAAAATGAGTCTATATGAGGGAAAGGGTTAAGTATAGTTCAGTACAACTACAATTTTATCCATTCCTACAATGCCTGTATTCAAAATAATCCACTTATATGTTACACAACGTTTTATTTCTAGGTCATCTACTTACATAAATATATTCATTCTCAAACACTGAAAGAAAATACTCGATGGACTGATGAAATAGCAATTTCATCTCAAAGGAAGGCTGTTAAGTTGTTAAATAAGAGATGTCAAGGTCAGGAATTAATGGTGTCTCAAGTTGATATAGGTGGCTGAAGCCACACATGTCAACAAAATAAAGAGTCATTATCTAGTACCACTTAGTCACTTTTATACTGATATCTCCTGGAGGCACAAGGTCTGATTAATGGATAGTGGATAGATAAAAACAGCAATTTTACTGAGTTGTTTGTTTTCTAAAGGGTTAAATGTCTCATCATGATTCTAATGGTGCTCATTCTCATCTTTATTTTATGAAGCAGTTTTTGAGCAGAATCTTAAATTTGTGCAATATAGCTTAAAATGGGTATCAAATTTAAGTTTTTTCTCATGGAGACAGTATTTCATTCTTTCAGCGCTTTACATGGGTAATCTCTTTTAACAAATACATGTACACAATGCAGAAGTGCATCATATAACATATAAGAGTACTTTATTACAATATGGTACAAATTTGAATCTATTTGTGAATTCTATAAATGAACATTCTATGAAAATCAATATAATGAAACAATGATAGGAGACCTGAAGCAGATCAGACATTTGAATACCGATAAACTTCCATACTTGTTTTTGTTCAAAAACACCTATATAGGTCCCATATTAATGTATTCAAAAGGTGACCCTGACCTTTAACACAACTGACATGGAACCCCCCCCCCCCACCCTCCAAACATGTTATTTAACAGGGTTGTTTGCACTCTTGCTTGTTTATTTGATTTATTACTACCACTCAGCAGATCAAGATCATGCTGAAGTGTCCAAAACAAACAAAACATAAAGTCTCCTTATCTTAACAAGACCATGAACATGTATTCAGAATGCTTGATCCTTGGATCAAAAACCTAATATGAGTTTTATTTTTTTTTTCATTTTTTTTTTCTTGGTTCTAAGTATTTTGATCCTATACAAGACTTTTACCAGTGCTACTGACCATTTTACTGAGCACCAAATCTGCCACAGGTCTGAGAAAAGTTAATTGTTTTTTTACATATCTGATATTTTATCACTTGGGGTTAAACTTGCTTTGCGATTCAGTATCCTGTTTATGAAATGGACCTCCTAAAAGCAGTCTAGCCTTAAGTCTGATCATTAAAAATATTTCAATTTAACCCTTTCACCCACAATGACGCATACTGATGCATTGGCAACCATAGAAGACCTAGACAAGACAGCTCCTTCCATCATCATGAACATATGCACACATGCAGTTACTTTAAAATACCTCAATGCAGAAAATGTTTACGGTTTGGACAAAGCCATTTGACGATCACCAGTCGGCTTATTGTCAAACTATTAACCCTTTCCCTCATACAGGAAACCATAAAAAGACCTATGTGAACAGCATAAAACCAGATCAGCCTGCGAGTAACTTGCAGGCTGATCTGGTTTTATGCTGTTCGCTGCTCTCAGTGTTGTCGAAATTTGTAGATTTTATAATTATAATAATTAGGTAATGGTTTAAATGTATTTTCTGAGATTAGGAATAATATATGTTACCTATTGATGTCAATGAGTCTATATGAGGGAAAGGGTTAACCAGGTTCTTCCTACATACCACCTATACTCCTAATCCAACCAGTTTGAGGAATACTGTGAAATCACTAATTTTCGTCAATTTTGTCATAGGTTTTGTTCACGAATATTAATCTCCACAAAAACTTGTCTCTTTTATAGACCTCATGTTTTCTAGAACATAGATCCACGAATAAATGTACCCACAAAATTTCCTTGTAATACCTTATCAACGAAAATTATTGTCAACGAAAATTAATGATTTTACAGTATGTATAAAAAGTAATATCATGATTTAATGAGCACACTATAAGGTCAAGGTTAAAAAAAAATAGGAATAATATCATTTTAATTTGATTTTTGCTCTCTTATTAAATCAAAAGAAAAATATAAAAACTTAATTTCTATGTGACATGCGATTCATGTAATACACTTCTTTGTCTTCATTCGCAATTAGGTGGAATGTATCAGGTTACATGCCTGTAAGCAGTTTATTTCACAATATCTTTTGTGTATTTATTGCCAAGTTATAATATGGATGCTTAGTTCACCGTTGCCATGACAATGTTTATACTGCATTTACCGGTTGCTATGACAGTATTTCAGTCATAAAGTGACATCGAGCTTATTATTGGTAGAGGAGGACCTTGACTTAACAGAACCAAGGACCCACAGCCAGGCTGCTAGAATGCTGCTTTGCATGACCAAGGCTTGAACCCTTATCTGTTAGTGCAAATTGATTTTGTTACAACTTTTTATTAGAATTACAGAAGAACTGATGAGTATAAAATAGCAAAAGAGGCTTTTACATATTGGCATTTCCTTCAGTCTGAATGTACCATTGTATGCTCTTTCATTTTTCTTTCTTTTAATATTTTTTCAAATATGCATTTTGTCCTAGAAGGCTAAGTGATCACAAGCTATGCATGCACTGATATATATTTTGTCAAAATAATTGCATGTTACCAGGTATTTACTAAAAAAAAAAAAGGTTGAGTAAAGTATTATTTTTTTTTTTTTTTTACATTTGAATTTCAATTACCACATCTATTGGTATGTAAAGCCATTGGCATCATCCTCCATGACTTTCAAAAATATATGTCAACTTAAATTTTTTGTTCAAACAAAATAATTCCAAATTCAACACACTATATGTTTATATTTCTTTGCAATATAAAGAGGAAAAGAAAAAAAGATTGCCTTTTAAAAGAGAAATATACTTGAAAGGTTGAGTAAAGTTACCTAATATTATTCAGGAATAGATCTTTTTCATGTCTAAATCATGTTACTAGAAGCTATTTGTCCAAAAGAACCATTTGCAAACTGTACATAATTGAGATGACACAGGCAACAATGTCTGGATAAAGACCAATGGTCAAATATGTAAGCAAGTTATTCGTGACAGAAAAAAGTCACCGATGTTACTAACAAGTCCCCTACCAGGTCTGCCTTGAAAATAAAATATCAAAATTTGAGGATAACATTCATAAATTTAGTATCATATACTTTTTTAATTATCAAAGGATCTATCCGTTGCAGACTATTTCTGTTACCATAGCAACCAGAATTTTGATCCAAAGAAGAAAAAAGTCTCCATATTGCCATCTGTCTATATACCAAGTTTTATCAATTCAACTGATAGGGTTTTTAGGCTGGCGGTAGCTGCTAGTCTTTATACTACCCTAAATCAAAAGCAGACATAGTTAATTTGAGTAATTACCATTGCCATTTTCACCAGTTTGTATTGCTCTGCACTTAAATGTGTATCAATGCAATGCCATTGTGTACATCAGGTTAGTAAGGTCATGACCTCTGTATGCCAGGAACATTATGAACAAATCAAAGCACAAAAGGCACTTAGATACTGCCAGTTGGTTTATCATGAAACAAAGAGCAAGTTAACCCTTTCCCTCATAGAGGATACCATGAAAAGACCTATGCAAACAGCATAAAACCAGATCAGCCTGCGATTAACTCGCAGCTGATCAGGTTTTATGCTGTTCGTTGCTCCTCAGTGGTCTGGAAATGAGGATTTTACAATTAAATTTGGTAAGGTTTGAGTTTGGTTTTCTGCAGATCAGGCTTTATGTGGTACCTATTGAGTGCGTCAAAATGAGTCTATATGAGGGAAAGGGTTAAATGATTCTATATGAGAGAAAGGGTTAAATGAGTCTATATAAGGGAAAGGATTAAATGAGTCTATATGAGGGAAAGGGTTAAATGAGTCTATATGAGGGAAAGGGTTAAATAAGTCTATATGAGGGAAAGGGTTAAATAAGTCTATATGAGGGAAAGGGTTAAATGAGTCTATATGAGGGAAAGGGTTAAATGAGTCTATATGAGGGAAAGGGTTAAATGAGTCTATATGAGGGAAAGGGTTAAATGAGTCTATATGAGGGAAAGGGTTAAGCGCTTAGTTAGTTAGCTAGTTAAGCATGTAAATCCTGCTGACAGTCTCTCAGCGCATTGTGTGTTTTGATTATGTTATTGGGTAATCCACATTTCTTCACAGGTTATTGGGGAATCCACCTTTCTGCACAGACGGATGGACAGAGGGCAAAATTAATTATGCCTGAACAACAAAAGGTTTCCAGTATGCTGACTTATCCTATCAGAACAGTAAAGATATGTTGTTTTGGAAGTCAAACTTAGTTACTGCATTAAATTTGATCATGAAATTTTATGACAATGTTATCAAAGCCATGGCGTCAATGGCATAAACTGTGTTGTATTGGTACTTGAATTATAATGTACTACTCAGTAATGAATCTGTTCAACTTTGCCTCAGTTACAATATGCACACATGGGTACACAAACATACACATTTCTCGTTTGAATAATAGCGATGCTTCTGCGTAATTCTATCTCAGAAAATACAATCAACTGAAGCAGTAACCAATTTTCAAAAACTCGTTAAACAAGAACATTCAGGAGCTGCTCTCCATCTTTACAAGAAGGAATTATCACTTAAAAAAACCCCAACTGATCCCTGTGGACTCACAAACTTCTATACAAACACTGAGTACCTTGTTCTTAGGCCCTATTAGCATAGCCAGCTCTTCATGACGAAGTTAAATATTGTCATGCTGCTTGATATATGCACAGAATATCCCATCGATATTACCCACAACTCAGTAACAATGAGATCTTACATAAAATTTACATCAGATATTTGCAATTTTTGTTGCGATAGTTCTGTTAATACTTTTGCTGGTTTCCTGGAAATGGTCAATTATATTTCCTTAATAAACTTTTGAAGTACCAGAGAAATAATATCTGCAAGCAAATGGCAGCTATTCAGGGTTCAAAAATAAAGGATCTTTTTATTAATCTATATTATTTCAAGACAACAAGCTTGTCTACATAAAACTACAAACTTGGACAGGCTCAGAAAGCATTTCTATCAGTTTATGAGCAAATTGGGGGCCTTGGTGCCACAAAATGGTAAATACATATGAATAAAGAGGCAGATAAAGTAGTTTTACACCAAGCTCTCAATTTGGGCTTGTGCTTAGTTTGACAATGACATTAATAATAGTTTAAAAATTTTAAGAAGCTCCAAAAACTTCTTGAAAATTGGTGATTGTAAGATTTGATATGTTGTACTTAAAGAAAGCTTTAGCTTAAAATATTGTGTATAACAGTGATGCTTTTATGTTTTAGGCCAAGACAGAGTTGGTACAGATTCTGTATCAACTAAAGTTTAGAATTACAGAACAATTGCTCTAGATGTAAATGAACTTAATGTAATTTACTCCCACTTATCTTATTAGTGAACTAGTAATGTGAAAAACTAATTTCTTTAATTCCACTGTGGTGCCAATTAAACTTGCAGTATAATCACAGCCCTGTATTTTTGTGTCGTTTTCTTTAAGTTTACTGTCGCTGCAACTGAATTTCAGTCATACAGCAATTTACAGACAGTGGAAGACCCCAAGTGTCTATTTGTACTTGGAATCATTGCTAGATGTTGCTTTTAATATGACAGAATCTAATTATATGTGAAGGAATAAATTCTAGGATGAAGACGCACCCACTTAAAACTGATTCTTACTATGAGCTGCATAAACCTACAATGATTACTGCATCCACCCTTTACTTCATGAATATTGTACAAATTTATGATCTGACGAATAATAAATGCCTGAACTTTAAATGGTATATTAAACAATGGATTTTTCTTAGCTGTGCAGCTGGTGTAGAAACTGAGCGACAATTTTGTATGAGCAAACTAAGAAGACCCAAACCAGACAGCTCCTGAAAGAGACAGTCTGATCTGGGTTTGCTCTGTTTACCAAGCGCCAAAATGAGTCTATTATGAAGTAGAGGACTACAAGTGTATTTGAATGTACACATTAATCTAAATATATCTTTTTGTTATCATCCTATCTTTGTGTATGTCAGAGAAAACGTGGTGCACATACCAGCCTGTAGATATGGTTTAAATTACTTAAGGAATTTACATAACAATAGCAATCTTAAATTTTACCATCTCTTCCTGTTAAAACTCCAAACTTGGGAAGGCATACCTTTACTGCATTTAACACATGAGTAGCGTTGATGGGGATTAAATGCATTTATTTAAGTGAAAATATTAAAATTTTATAAATTGTCATAAATGTAACATCCTTGGATGCAGATCATGAAAACCCAGATTTGAAAATCACAGATACTCCCTGAAAGTGTCAGACCTGTGACTGACTGAAAATCTACATTATGTTGTTTGTTGGATATAACTTCCCTTTTACAGTATTTCATTCATTTGGAGACTATGTCTACTTGAGACAGATATAGTGCTGACACACTGCATTTTCATGCAGTAGACGCATGGCATGGTGCCACAACCAATCACATTAACTTGACACCGGGCCATACCTTTACAAGCAAAGGAGATATACCAGTACCATTTTTTAAGACTTTGGTATGTTGGGGTTTGGTATCAAACCCATGACCTCCCACTCCCAAGGCGGACGCTCTAACCCCTCGGCCACTGGGGACGGTGACTGAAAATCTATCTTTAAGGTTCTCCTTACCAAAAAGTCTTGAGAGGCACCTATGGCATCAAGCATTAGAATGTTAAATTGTAACAAAATACTGGTCATTGCACACTCTTAATAAAACTGTATATATGGAATTAGTAGTTTTTTTTTCGCACTACTTTGTTATTGGAGTGATATATAAAATTGAGTTGTCAGCCTATGTAATAAGACGTCTCAAACTAGCAACATGACAACTAAAACCAGAACTATCACTAAAGGTGATATATATCCCCGCCCACCTTGTCTTCAAGTAAGATTAACTTAGGACGGGACAGAATGTGAGATGATGAGTTTGATTTCTATATTGCACCTACACTTGTGAGGCGAGATATGAAAATAAATAAATAAATAAAATAACACACACCAAAAAAGCTATACTTATATCATTATAAATATTGACTGTTTTGGACCAAACATTTGAAATATTATATTTGTTTTGACATAATCACTATTTACCCTTAATAACATAATGAATATGTTTACTAGATTTTAAAGTGCCTCCTTAAAATATACATGATAGGGATTTATAAATTAGATCATAGTTTAATATCTAAAAGTTGAAAAGCTATTTTCAGTCCAATTGGATTGGTCCATTATATACCCCTAAATATTTGGATATAATATTTGGTTTTTGTTGCCATCCCTTATATACCCCTAAATATTTGGATATTACATTTGGTTTTTGTTGCCATCCCTTATATACCCCTTAATATTTGGATATTATATTTGGTTTTTGTTGCCATTCCTTATATACCCCTAAATATTTGGATATTATATTTGGTTTTTGTTGCCATTCCTTATATACCCCTAAATATTTGGATATTATATTTGGTTTTTGTTGCCATCCCTTATATACCCCTAAATATTTGGATATTACATTTGGTTTTTGTTGCCATTCCTTATATACCCCTATATATTTGGATATTACATTTGGTTTTTGTTGCCATCCCTTATATACCCCTAAATATTTGGAAATTATATTTGGTTTTTGTTGCCATCCCTTATATACCCCTTAATATTTGGATATTACATTTGGTTTTTGTTGCCATCCCTTATATACCCCTAAATATTTGAATATTATATTTGGTTTTTGTTGCCATCCCTTATATACCCCTAAATATTTGGATATTACCATTGGTTTTTGTTGCCATTCCTTATACACCCCTATATATTTGGATAGTATATTTGGTTTTTGTTGCCATCCCTTATATACCCCTAAATATTTGGATATTATATTTGGTTTTTGTTGCCATCCCTTATATACCCCTAAATATTTGGATATTATATTTGGTTTTTGTTGCCATTCCTTATATACCCCTATATATTTGGATATTATATTTGGTTTTTGTTGCCATCCCTTATATACCCCTAAATATTTGAATATTATATTTGGTTTTTGTTGCCATCCCTTATATACCCCTAAATATTTGGATATTATATTTGGTTTTTGTTGCCATCTCTTATATCCATACCAGTAGTACACAATTGTATTTATTCAATAAGATGTAAGAACAAAAAATATCGGAACTCCACGAAAATCAGGTTTTCCATATGGAAGCACCACTAATGTACCCATTTTTTACATTAGACCTCTAAGTGTGACCGTGGTCTTTAAGCTAAAGACTTGTTTTATTGAACAATTATCCCCAGTTAAATCAAAATATGATGGTTCTGACAAAGAAAGTTGACGCCCACCCATCCTCCAGACTGCCTGCCGACCTTGGCCACACTCAAAACCTGATAATTCCATTGGAAAACTTTCTTAAAAAGCTGAAACAATGTAAATTATAACATGGTCTCTGCATTGCACTGCGTCACGCATGCCTTTATCGATTCATGGAACTTAACAACATAAAATAACAAAATCAGCTGCTTAAAACACAATAAATATTCAAAGGTATTAAAACTGCAACACAGGAATAATTTAAACCCACTTAACCCTTTCCCTCATAGAGGACACCATGAAAAGACCTATGCGAACAGCATAAAACCAGATCAGCCTGCGAGTAAATCGCAGGCTGATCAGGTTTTATGCTGTTCACTGCTCCTCAGTGGTCTAGAAATGAGGATTTTATAATTAAATTTGGTAAGGTTTAACTGTGGTTTTCTGCAGATCAGGCTTTATGTGGTACCTATTGAGTGCGTCAAAATGAGTCTATATGAGGGAAAGGGTTAAATCAATTAACGTAGCAAGATATGTGTTAGAGCATGCAATTAATTCCGAATTTCATAAAGAAAAAATACTGCAAGTATCTTCTTTTGTTTCCTAAATATATGGATTATTCATTCCGAATTCCTAACTTATACATTGAAAGTACATTTTTTATATTGCAACAACAGACATTAATCCAACTCTTACAAATGAAATTACGTTTCTCGTCTGACAATCCCGTATTCAAATTCTGATATTTTCATAGAATACGAACAGTGCATGCCAGACAATGTTCCTGCATACGTGGTATGTTTTCCATTCGTGTGTCAATATATTCATGCTGTTGTAAATTATTTCATACTAATTTGCAATATTTCGTCTGTCCTGCAATTGCGTCTGACAATATAACATACTGTTAACTTTTTTTTTATTTTACTTACAAAATTCTGCTATATACTGATTGTAGACCAAAAAAGTCTCTGTCATTATCAATAGAGGGAAATTAAGGTAACTTTTGTCTGTCACCACAAACCAAACATCTTCGCAACTGAAAATTTTATTGCTTTTATCCATGACTACACTGAGACATAATTTTGATACTGGAAATATCATAAAACAATGAAACTTATAAATCAATACTCAAGTGGGATAAGACTGAGATAATTTAGACATGTGCAGATTATAAATGTTTTACTGACATGTCTATAATGATCTAAAAAATTCTGCTCCTCAAGAAGTATACTGTAGCCTTAATGATATGTTTCCATAGCAACTGAACCATACCTAGCAAACCCCAATTCACTTATTTTATACCCCAACTCTATTAATTTCTTTTTGGTCTAGCAAGAAACAGCCTCATACACCTTATACAATTATGATTCCTCCAATCACTTCCTGTGTTGTCTCAATTATTTCCATGAGGTAAGGCCATGGACGAAATCTGAGTCTGGGCTGCTGGTTTTGATTCAACCAACTCTCACATCCAGTACCCTACGTGCTACTGCAGTCACACTGCTGGACTGCGGCCATCTTACTGAAAGTCATAAAGACCCAAGATGCTGGTGTACATGACATGTGTCTGACATGCAGGAAGAGGTCACATTACCATACATCTGATAGTTCTGTAAGTGTTCCAGACACGTGCCTGCTATAGGACACCCTTAGACTTCCTTCCTGCATGCAATACCATCATCATCCATGCAACCATGAACATTAATCATAAACCAATGTCAGTGGGTTTATTTTGTATGTTTTGACAACATTTATTTTCTGCTACTATTGTATTGTTTGATACGCACTGTTACTCAATTTAATTGGCCATTTAAAATGCAGTCAGTTGATTGAAACCCTGAGGGTCCCTTATGAAATAAGAATTTAAAAACAGTCATTGCTGTTCTGAGCCTGGGAGGTATGAAAAATGTATGGTTTTGTTTTAAAGTAAACAGTATTGACTAAAACAAGGACTGATCCCTGGAATGAAACGCATGTCCTTAATGAGAGTTTTGTTGAACAATGAGGACATAAAACATATATATTTCACTTTGAAAAGAAATGATATTCTGACGTAAAAACATGGGTAAAATATTGATTTCGTGCCAAGACCTTTTAAATTAGCTGGAGCATACATTCATAATCAAGAGTGAAGTAGATTCTTGCTGTCCAGAGGTAGCACCCAAAAGTCTGGAGCTCTTACCCTGTTGGGGGAGTGGGCAGGTGGATGGGTAGAGCCCCAATTCTTTCATGACATTCCCAGGTACAAAGTACTTGTCCATCTTGGGAGCCAGGATTTAAAATTAGTATCAGTAGTAAGAACTTGTTTCCCAATCAATTTTGAATGAAGAATTAAAATACTATTATATAAAGGTACCAAACCAAACTGTTTCGGCCTTGTCTTTTATATAAAGTGCAGAGCCTTTATAGCACTATATATAAATATGTATACTGCATTATACTGGACCGTATTACATTAATGTGAAAGTGCACCTAAAGTCACTGTCAACTAAATGATTCACAAAATATAACTCAAAACCTACAGATCTATTCCTTGTAACACTGGATTTTGCTTTATAGTGGAGTGTGTTATAATTGATTTGGACAAGATTTAAGCTTCTAGTCCCATGTACATTTGTCATGGCGGGTTGCCAATTCATTAACCCTTTCCCTCATATAGACTCATTTTGACGTACTCATAGGTACCACATAAAGCCTGATCTGCAGAAAACCACAGTTAAACCTTACCAAATTTAATTATAAAGTCCTCATTTCCAGACCACTGAGGAGCAGCAAACAGCATAAAACCTGATCAGCCTGCGAGTTACTCGCAGACTGATCTGGTTTTATGCTGTTCGCATAGGTCTTTTCATGGTTTCCTCTATGAGGGAAAGGGTTAAGGTGGGGATTGCTAATTAAATTAGGTTGTTTAATTATGTGGGTTGCTTCTCAAAGAGGGATTGCTTCTCAGTTGTTTATTAAAGTGTGTCATTTAATAAAGTAGGTCACTTATAATAGCTGCTTCTTAAAGTGTGGCTGCTTCTCAAAGTGGGGTTGCTTCTCAGTTGCTGTTAAAAAGAGTCCTTCAATAAAGTAGGTCACTAATTAAAAGTTGCTTATTAAAGTGGGTCACTTAATAAAGTGGGTCACTTTATGATGTGGGGTACTTCTCAAAGAGGGGTTCCTTCTCAGTTGTTTATTAAAGTGGATCACTAATTACAGTGGGTTACTAATCAAAGTTGGTCACTTAATAAAGTGGGTATTTTATCAAAGTGGGTCACTTATCAAAGTGGGTCACTTAATAAAGTGGGTATTTTATCAAAGTGGGTCACTTAATAAAGTGGGTATTTTATTAAAGTGGGTCACTTAATAAAGTGGGTATTTTATTAAAGTGGGTCACTTAATAAAGTGGGTATTTTATTAAAGTGGGTCACTTAATAAAGTGGGTATTTCATCAAAGTGGGTCACTTAATAAAGTGGGTATTTTATCAAAGTGGGTCACTTAAAAACCAGAATATGGATGTAGATGGCAATATCAGGTTTTGTTTGTGAGCATTACATAAATAAAACATACAGTAACACCTCATGTAAAGACCCCTCCCGAGTTAAGACCACTTTACTAGCCAGAACACTACTTTCAGGATCCACTTCTCAGAAATGATTTGTTAATATACAGTTGGAACTCGTTATCTCCAATTTGCGTATATCGAAAGTTCGGCTATGTCAAATTAATTGACTTGGTCCCGATTTTTCCCTTCTTTGTCTATATACATTAATTTCGTGTGTCTCAAAGTTTATTTATTTCAAATTACTGTTATCTCAAAGTGAAAATTTGGGCCCTCACCCTATAGAACAATGCATAATTGTTTGTTTATCTCAAATTCCTTCGACGCTAATCAGCCCGCCGATATTTTTCACATCTATCAGTCGACTGGTGACACTAGCTTGGCACGTGGCTATCTGTACGACAAACCGTGATGTTAGGCTTTCATTAATTACCGGATTATGTTTTGCCGAAATATTTGCATGGTAATTAGCTGGCCAAACACAAGCTGTTGTGCTTGGCAATCTTTGCTCAAAATATGCCAAATTTGATTTAAATACCATCGTAGAATGAACCCGTGTCATAATTCACAATGCCTCTAGAACCTATTTGTCCATCTAAGAGCGTAAGTTTGAGAAAACTGTGTACAAAACAAACTGATATCACAAGGTTCTTTGAGGTGTGCGATAAAAATGATAGACAGTAAGAATGCAATTACATGTAATTTTCAGTGATATTTCGTTGTGCAAAGTGCTTTGAAAAATGTGCATGTTTATAAGTGCTCTTTATTTGTAGAATGCAGTTCGTATGTTTTCGCTCCATATTATTGTTGTAACCCTATTTGTTTATTTTGTTTACCGTTCTGTATTTATTGCAAGAAACGATTGAATAAATAAAGAAAAATGTTACTAATGGATTATTATTTATTAATATATTTCACAAAGAGATCTTCATAAGAGATCGACAGTATATTAAAAGCACGATACAGATAAGATTTCGATTTCATTATCCAATAATACCGCATTTCGGATTGGTCAAATTTCGGATGTCTCGAAATATTTTTTTTTTGGTCCCATGAAATTGGAGATAACGAGTGTCGACTGTAACTTAATAATAAGACCACCTCATTATGAAGACCAGTTGACCACAATATAAAACCTTGAGTTAATGTTATAAAAAGTTTGAGTAGTAACAAAAAATAAAGAAAATTAGAATCTTTTTTTTTTTTTTTTCATTTGGCTTTCATTTTAAGGTACTTTTTAACCATCCCACTACAAAAAAAAATCTGGTTGAGAATCTCTCCTATTTGCTAACATTATGGACGACCCTTGAGCTGAACATATAACAATAATGCATGATGGCACGGCAGATGTTTACTGCCCACAAGTTATCTTGTGGAAATGGCTTCAGGCAGCTCGATGTAGATGCAGAGACAACAAGAACAAGAGGGCCAAGATGGCCCTTGGTTGCTCACCTGAGAAAGATGATTGCTTAAGAAATAAAGATGCTTGAGTGTAAAAGTGAAATCTGGCTTTTTTTTTATGGTGAAATGGGCATAACTCCTAAATTTACAAGTCAATATCAGTTATTATTGAACCCGATTGTGAGATTATGGGCATAAATATTGTCTTAAAGTTTAAAAATGATTGTTAAAAAAATGAAGTTGGTAGAGAATAAACAAAGTGAAATCTTGCATTTTTTGTATTAAAAGGGACATAACTCCTGACCTAAATGACCCATCTCAGCCACAATTGGTCTCAATCGAGACCTTCTGGTCATAAACATTGTAATAAAGTTTGAAGATGATTGCTCAAAAGATGAAGATGCTAGAGTGTAAACAACGTGTAATCTGGAATTTTTTTATATTAAAAGGGGCTAAACTCCTGACCTAATTGACGGATCTCAGTCATAATCAAACTCAATCGAGACATTATGGTCATAAGCATTGCCATAAAGTTTGAAGATGATTGCTCAAAAGATAAAGATGCTAGAGTGTAAACAAAGTGAAATATGGCATTTTTTGAATATTAAAAGGGGCATAACTCCTGACCTAATTGATGAATCTCAGCCATAATCGAACTCAATTGAGACCTTATAGTTATAAACATTGATATAAAGTTTGAAGATAATTTTCTCATGAAATGAAAGATGCTAGAGTGCAAACAATGTGAAATCTGGCTTTTTTTAATTTTAAAAGGGGCATAACTCCTGACCTAATGTTCCAATATCAGCCATAAATCGAACTTGGCCGAGATTTTATGGTTATAAACATTGTTTTAAAGTTTGAAGATAATTGCTCATAAAATGAAAAGCGAGTGAAACAAACAAATTGTGGACGAGGACGACGGACGGACGGACGGACGGACGGACATTCATCGATCCTAAAAGCTCATCCTGAGCACACGTGCTCAGGTGAGCTAAAAATCTTCGAAAACCAAGCAGAACCTCAACTAGCAGCAGATAAAAGTGGTAATAAAAAACAAAGTGCACACCAGGAAAATTGGAAAGTGGTTACAAAGGAAACAATAAAAGGAGGAAAAATAGAGATGACAGATACTATATATATATAGCCTAAGAGTAAACTAGGTTTTCTGTTTTAGAACTCCCAAAGCCCTCATTACTGGTACGATTTACACTTAGGGCAAGGGTTTCACTTAACATTTCAAATTGAGATTCACCTCAAATCAAATATCTAAAATTCTGTATCATCATAATTTTGAAATTCTGAAGATTCTGTAAGAAAACTATAAATCTTTAAGAAATTGATGCAAGGCAAATCTTGATATGAAACATTATTCATCTCCAGCTTGTTGTGACATACTTTTCATAACTGTAGCTTTTCTTCTTAAAATGGACTTGTCCTTTCTTCATTTTGGATTGTGCCATTAGGTGTTAATAGGGATGTCTGCTTAAAATTTACATGCTGAACAGGGAACAGAGCAGACCATGATCAGACTGCACAGTTGTACAGACTCATCTAGGTCTGCAATAGTCACAAAGGCAGTCACAATTGCCCACAGCATTTTAACCCTTTCCCTCATAGAGGAAACCATGAAAAGACCTAAGCGAACAGCATAAAACCAGATCAGCCTGCGAGTAACTCGCAGGCTGATCAGGTTTTATGCTGTTCGCTGCTCCTCAGTGGTCTGGAAATGAGGAATTTATAATTAAATTTGGTAAGGTTTAAATGTGGTTTTCTGTAGATCAGGCTTTCTGTGTTACCTATTAAGTACGTCAAAATGAGTCTATATGAGGGAAAGGGTTAAAGGTTTAGTCAAAAATAGTATCCAGATATAAAATAGATGTCACACTAAAATAGATGTACTAAAATGTCAATGTACGAAAAACAGCCCTACAGTCTCCTGTGTGACAGTTCAGTAAGGATTGCAGAATAATATTTGTCTTTATATAATTCTTGGATACATTTGGAATAATTTCATACCTTTTTTTTCAATTTATAAGATGAATCTTAAACAGTGATGGGCATACAAGAAATTTTATCACAGTAACTCTTGTCAGGATATCTTAACTGAGACATGTAGATTTATTAGGAATAACAATTCTGTGAATAAATATCTTCTAAGTCACTCATTTCGGAAGGATGTGGGAATTCTAAAGCTAAGAAGAAAAATACTAAAAGTAGAAAACAGTATTCTGGTTACTATAGAAACATAGGCAGGGGTGAGAGGTAGACTAAATATAAGTAGTTACAAGGTGTCCACAGCTTCAGAGAAGGTACTTTCACAGCAGGGATGAGTTAGGTGTAGACTACAGCAAACTGTTACTATATTTAGATCACGACACTCAGGGGTGGATAACTCACCATAACCCTTTGACAAGATCTCAGACTGATTTCCCAAAGATGTGTCAAAGTTTGCCATAAGGGGAGCTATATACTGAGTGGCGGTAAGCCATTGATGTAAAAACGGGCTCATGTACAGGAAACCTACAACAGCAAAAATGACATCATCATTAAAAAATGACTGCAACACATAAATTAAGGAAATTTTTTAAGCTACTTACCAAATTTCTCATAGAGAACTGTAGAATTCTTCCCGCCTGTTTTTGTGTCAAAATTTGCCATCAAGGGTGCAATATATTGGGTAGCGGTCAGAAATTTGTGGATAAATGGACTCATATACAAGAAACCTAAAATAAAAGTTGCTAATTAAAATGTATAGCATGAGAAAGAAATTCTGATAAACATACAGAAAAACCTCACATTCAGATCACCTCTGAATTAAGACTATCTTGCTATTGAAATCACTTTTCTTGCACTCTTGCTATCGGAAACAAATAGTTTCTGTTCTGAGTGTACTGATAAAATTGACTACCTGATATTTAGACCACCTCACTTTTCTCTGGAACAAATGATGGTTTTAAAAGCAAGGTTTTACTGTAAATAAATATTTCATTACCATACAGATATACATGACCATGCATTAATCTATCAATGTCTTTGAAGCATAAAGAATAAAATTTATATAACACTGAAATTCTTGAATATCAAACTGACCTGAAATGTTATGGAAACAAATGCATATAATTTCATTTTTCTGTCTCAACAATTACTCATTCTTTGCATAATCACAGTCAATTTAGTTCAGACATTTCAAATTACAATAGTTTATTCCCAAGACAATGCACAGACGCATGATAATAACATTTCAGCCATATGTAATGATTTTGTTCTCCGATACTTTGTTATGCCTGTATCCGAGGCTTTATTTTCAATCCCATGCCTCTAATAAAGATACAGGGCTGAAATTATTTTCAACTTATGCCTGAACAAGCAGAAACTTAATATGACACATACAAAAAATTAGAATGTTTCCACAAATATTTTTTATTAAAATTCTGTCAAAGATAACTAAGCCTGTCATGTTATGAGCTTTCAAACTTGATTCTAGTGATTTCACAAAATCACAATCTCTTGCATTTTCTTTTTTCAATATTTCATATTTTCCCCGTTAGGAATAAGACCTCTTAGTTGAATGTCGTCTTTGGAGGCTTTTTTGGTGTTCTTGAATCTTCTTAATTTCTTGATATCATGTTTTGTTATTCAGTTGTTTTTTTCAGATGCTTCTGTCAACAATGTTATTTGTGTGGTGCCTCAAAATGAGATAAATTTAAGAACTGCCATAAGCAAGGTGCTGCAGAAGCTAGGGTTGGGAATGGGGAGGTAGTGAGAGAAGAGGGAAGAGTCAAAAAGACAGACTGGGATGGAAATAGAGATGAGAGATAACTGATGAAAGAAGAAAATTTGCTTGATTGGGTTTGATGTTCCACTGACCGTATCTCAGTCATTTTGGGACATCAGTCTTATATGAGACAGATATAGTGGTGCTTTACTGAGATATCATGCTGTAGACAAGTGGCATGATACCACACCCAGTCACATTATTTGGGCAATGGGTCAACCAGTCCTGGAGCTATCCTTATAATTATGCTGAGTGCCAGGCACAAGGAAGATACACTTGCACAAACTTTAATATCTATCTAAATACATGGCCACTGGATATATATTGCTGGGTGTCATCACTAATACAACAAGAGCTGTCAGAGGACATGCTAGACTATTCAAGATGGTTGTTGGTAAATAAAATAAAATCTATTTCAATTCTTGCCCTTCATATATTCTGTATATAATAATAGTCAAAAATGATATCTCTTGATAGTCTAATACCCTTAAATAGATTTATGAAATCTAAAATCATTCCCATGCCTAGTTACTGAGACATAAGCATAATAAACTGTGCATACAAAACATTTACCAAGTATCCAAGTTAGAAAAGGGCCATAATTTGTATAAAATTCAGTCAAAAATTTAAGGAAAATTCAAAACTTAACCAAAAAGTCTAAGTCAAAAAGTGGCCCTTGTCTGCATTATATTCAGTCAAAAACTATCTGCCAATATTATAGTATGATACCATATCAAATTTTTAACTTAACATATTAAAGAAGTTTCAAATCAAACCCAAGCCTGGCTACTGAAATATAAGCATGAAATTCCTTGCCTGCAAAACTTTAACAAAAATTTCTGAGTTAAAAAAGGGGCCATAATTTGTAATATATTCCATCAAGTGTTATCTTCCTTGATAGTAAAATATCCCTAAACATATTCAAGACGTTTCAAATCAATCCCATGCCTGGACTCTGAGATATAAGCATGAAAGTACCTTGCATTCAAACCTTTTATCAAAATTTCTAAGTTAAAAAGGGGCCATAACTTGTAACATATTCCATCAAAGTTGTTTACCTTGATAGTATGATACCCCTTAACGTATTAAAGCCTGGATAAATTCCTTAAAATTAAAAAAATTTCTAAGTTAAAAAAGGGGCCATAATTTGTAATATATTTCATCAAGAGTTATCTTCCTTGGTTGTCTGATGCCCCTGAACATATTCATAAACTTTCAAGTCAATATTGTAATTGGTTATTGAGATATAAGGATGATAGTAAATTGCATGCAAAACTTTAACCAAGAGGTGCAACGCCAACACCGACACAAAGGCGACTACAATAGCTCTCATATTTTTCGAAAAAGTTGAGCTAAAAATGGATGAAAATTGGAGATAATGCAAGAGGGAAAATAGGAATTATTCCAAATTAATATATTAAAAGAAAAGGGAGGTTATGTTAAGGTTGGAAAGGGGAGGTAATAGAGGGAGGAGCAGAGATAATGGAAGAGTGGATAAGGAAACCGTAATTTGGAGGTAGGAAAATAATTTTGAAAGGGGAGATAATTAAAAAAGAAGGTAAAATGTAGGAGGGAAAGGAAAGAAATAAAGGGGAGGTAACAGAGGGAGGATCACAGGTAATGAAATAGTGGAAAAGGTGATGTAATAAGTAGATGAGGAGGAAGGGGGAAAATGGAAGACTGAAAATGGGGTGGTAATAGAGGAGAAAGGGGGATAATGTTGGGGGGAAGATAGAAAAAAAAATCCAGACAAGAGGATGTAAAAAAGCGAAGGAAAGGCCATGTAGGGGCTAATGGCAGATCCAGTCTAGCTTCAGACATTCAGGCATTCTAAAAATGTTAGACATGATTTGTTCAGACAGAATGCTGTTCATCTGTTGAAATATACGATTTATGACATAGCGGACAAAAGCATGGTTCACTTGGGACTCATTACAGACTGTGAAGAACATCTGCAGATGGAACGTGAAATGGTAGAACCTCTTTATGCAGAATTTTCAAATGTTTTTCGCTAGTAAATAACTAAAATTTTTACAAGTGCCATCTGCGTCAAAGGCAAATATGATTCTTTTTTTATTTTAAGAAATGCTTTGAAAATTGTTGTTTATTTCTTCTCTGAAGGAATTAAGAAATATGAAAATGAAGTAAAGAAAATCAGCTGGGTTTGCTGTAATGATCTGTAACAAATAAAACTTTTTTTCTTTTTGGCGTTTTTTTCTTTTTTTTAAGTCATATAATAAATAAAATAGGTAACCTACTACAATGGTCACAAGATGAAATTTAAATATTTATATAATAATTATTATAAACATATATTATGTTGGATTAATTGCTAAAAAACATATTAAATTAGATATTCAATTTTGAGTGTTTGGTGCAAAATTATCACGACAGCTTCTTTATTTCTAAGTAGTTATCAAACTAATGCACCAAGCCCTAATGTTGTCTTACTAAGTATGATGGTATTAAGGTAATCCTTCTATTATAAATTATAATCATGATCTTTCAGACTTCAGTGCAGATGCAAGCATCCACCGACTTTGAGTTAAAGCTTTTTTATCACTTGACGGACCATGATTACTACAATTTTATGATGGTTTACCTCAAGATTATGGAAATGTCTTAATCTGATTTTTCACAAATTATCAAGCTTGACAGAAGTCAATTTAACCTGTAGGAGAAATACTGTTCTAACCTAACCCCTGGGTCAGCAATGTGACAATTTCAAGGCCACTTGATGAGATACCAATGATACATGGCAGATCCATTATAACACCGTTAGGGGCCAATCCTTTACACTACCGAACCAATGAACCTGTCAAAACTGACATAACCCTTTACCTCATATAGATGAATTCTGATGCAATGGCTACCAGAGCAAACCCAGTTCAGACAGCTCCTGGAAGGATATGTCTGATCAAGGTCTCCTTTGTTTGCTCATACAATATTGTAGCTTAGATTCAACACAGTCTGCATGGTAAGAAATAACCAATGTTTCATATACTGTTTGAGATTCAGTTAAACAATACAGTTGTATTCAAACAGTCCTAAATTTGTACATGAATATTCATGAGGTAAAGGGTTAAGATACATGTATTTGTACAAGGTCACTATAAGCTCTGTAAAACACCACACTATACTGGACCACACTATAATTAGGGTAAAGTCCCTGTAGTGGTTCTGCTACGTCTTGGACCACTTAACCTCTACTAAGAAAACCAAGGTACCCTAATGAAGCATTAGGAAACCTTGGTTATCTCCGTGAAAGGCCATGAGGTCCGAAATGTAGTGGATTCATTACAGGGACTTTACCTTAAAGGAAAATATTGGAAAAATTTGGGGTCCTCCGCCTGAACTATGTGATATTTGCATTAAAATGGAATGCGCAGTAATGAATCTACTTAGTATTGGCATTTTTGTTACAATGGAGTGTTTAGTTATAGATCTACCTTGATTTCATATATGTTTTAGAACAAGTGGATACCTACCTCCGGTTGCTATGGTGACATTGTTTATTACATGACCATAAAATGGAAACTGAAATGGCAGTGTCGCAGTCTGAAAGAAAACAAAGAAAGTCAAATGTTATTGGGTTATCAAGAAATTAGTTTTAAATGTTTGTGGCCCATATATAAAAAATACAATATAAAATCCTTGCAACTATAAATTCATATTAAATTCCAGTGTTTACAGATGTATTCAATTTGACTTACAGGCTATCATAAAATTACACTATGGCAGTCAATGGTTGACATGGTTTACACAAAAGAACACATGGTTTTGTTTGTGATATTGTTTGTGAGTGGTTGACTTAGTTGACAAAGCCATGAAAGGGAGAGGCCAACTTAAATTTTCACTGCTAAAATCATGAAAGATCCAGTGTTTTCTAGGGAGAGTAAATACTGATGGTCATCTAATTTGCACTCTCTTATATGATTCCTTTGTTCCTGAGATATTTAAGATAACAGGAAAGAAATGGGAGTGGGTGAACCACACACAATACTAGTATGACCCCTGCTTAGAGAGGGTATCATGCAGGAAACCAGCAACAGGTGCCTAAGCCCTGGGAATGCAGCAAATGTTTTTAATTACCCACATTTTTTGTGTGTGTTCTTATGAGTACATGTGTCACCTGCTGAAGCATGACGGAAAAAGTGTGACTGAAAAGTGTGACGGAAAAGAATGACAGACAGATAGATGATGGAAAAGTGATCCTTATGTGTCACTTCTGCTTACAGCATTTGACAAAAAAGAGCCAGTCAGCAACATGGAAACAATTTCTTGCCCTAAAATTGAATGGGAAACTCATTATACCAAAACCATGGGTATGATCTGGAAAAGGACAGCCCAGCATTCTTGAAAAATAAAAATTATACTTAAGTACAATTTTCATATTCAGACTATGTTCATTTATTCCAAAAGTTTTTAAGTAAGATGCTAAAGTTTGAGCCTGTGATTGTACTGGATACTCAAATCTGAGCCCGTGATTGTACTGGATACTCAAGTTTGAGCCTGTGATTGTACTTGATATTCAAGTTTGAGCCTGTGATTGTACTTGATACTTAAGTTTGAGCCTGTGACTGTACTTGATACACAAATCTGAGCCTGTGATTGTACTTGATACTCATATTTGAGCCCGTGGTTGTACTTGATACTGAAGTTTGAGCCTGTGATTGTACTTGATACTCAAGTTTGAGCCCGTGATTGTACTGGACACTCAAGTTTGAGCCTGTGATTGTACTTGATACTTAAATTTGAGCCTGTGATTGTACTTGATACTTAAATTGAGCCTGTGGTTGTACTTGATACTCAAATTTTGAGCATGTGGTTGTACTTGATACTTAAAATTGAGCCTGTGATTGTACTTGATACTTAAGTTTGAGCCTGTAATTGTACTTGATACTCAAAATTGAGCTGGTGATTGTACTTGATGCTCAAATTTCAGCCTGTGATCCTTTTCGAGAAGTCTGGGACAGGATTTAAGTACTGAAGTTTACGTACCACAGCTGTCCTATGGCTGTTCGACAGGGACACATGACCCTTGACATTGGTCAACTCCACCCAGTAACGATCCAGGTTGGTCATCTTCACTATGGTGGAATTGTAATATGTGTGGTCAAACTGTGGTGAAAACAAGGAAAAAAGATAGGAGAACAGCACTGACAATAAACCTTGCTAGTACATGTGATATTCTCAAAATATCTGAAAATTTTACAGAAAACTTGTTTGTTTCTCATCATTCTATAATAATGAAAAACAGCAGCGACATTATAAAACTATTCAGAGTACATCCAAATATACTCATAGACTTTAAAAAATGCTTCAGGTACAAAACTTCTAGATTGACCCCTCTTTTAAACTTGCTTGTTTGTTTATTGGGTTTAACGTCCTTCCGACAGTATTTCAGTCATTTGGAGATGATGTCTATTTGAGAATTAGTGCTGCCACACTGCAGTATCACTCCGTAGACATGTGGCATGATTATCACATTATCATGACATCGAGCCAACCAGTCCTGGAACTACCCTTATATGCTGAGCATTAAGCAAGGGAGCTATACCAGTATCATTTTTTATGACTTTGGTATGTCGCAGCCGAGGATCAAACCCACGACCTCCTTTTAAACTTGTAATTTTTCTCTAGTGATAAAATAAAAGTAGGACATAAAACATGCACCAATCTATCTCTGAAATATGCCTCCTTGCATTTCTAAATGATAAGACACTCTCAGTTAAAATCTGTCATCAATAAGTTGTGATGACTTAAAAATTACAATATTTCTATTTTTTCTTTGTATAATAGGCTTTGGGTTCTATACAGAGACTCCTGGGAAGAGTTACACCATCAGCAAACAAGAAATACTTCACTTGTATGACTTGTGGATCAAAACCATTTTTCAAAATATATGAAATTAAATGACGTACATGTAGAATGTTTGCATCCAGAAAGTTAAATGGGGTGGTGATTGGGGGTTTCTTGGTGGTTGTCATGGGTGCTGGGGGAGCGGGTGTGGTGGATGTAGGGCCGCTGGTTGCCTGGCGACGGTAGCGGCCCTCTTCTAGAGCTATCACAGATATATCATCATGGGCGGAAGTCTTCGCATGTACCGAGTATGTGGATTCTGAAACAAATACACAGGGACTTTATAATAAGTAAATACACAACAAGTAAATACACAGGGACTCTATAACAAGTAAATACACAAGTAAATACACAGGGACATTATAACAAGTAAATACACAACAAGTAATTACACAGGGACTTTATAAAAAGTAAATACACAGGGACTTTATAACAAGTAAATACACAATAAGTAAATACACAGGGACTTTATAACAAGTAAATACACACAGAAACTTTATAACAAGTAAATACACAGGGACTTTATAACAAGTAAATACACAGGGACTTTGTAACAAGTAAATGCACTGGGACTTTGCAACAAGTAAATACACAGGAACTTTAACAAGTAATTACACAGGGACTTTATAACAAGTAAATACACAGGAACTTTAACAAGTGATTTCACAGGAACTTAAACAAGTAATTACACAGGGACTTCATAACAAGTAAATACACAGGGACTTTATAACAAGTAATTACACAGGAACTTTAACAAGTAATTACACAGGAACTTTAACAAGTAATTACACAGGGACTTTATAACAAGTAAATACACAGGAACTTAATAACATGTAAATACACAGGAACTTCATAACAAGTAAATACACAGGGACATTGTAACAAGTAAATACACAGGGACTTTGTAACAAGTATATACATAGGGACTTTATAACAAGTAAATACACAACAAGTTATTACACAGGGACTTTGTAACAGGTAAATACACAGGGACTCTGTAATGGAATTTCTGGTTGTTTTTCTTTTTAAACCTCAAAACAACAAAAATTACATTTCATATAACTTTGGTTTATCCTTGTTTGAAGCATCTGTTTCTCAATACATGAATTCTAAATGAAAACAATTCATACTGTGAATATTTCACAAGGCATACAGCAAAATATTGCACAATTCAAAGCTTGGCTTTGCTATATATATATATATATATATATATATATATATATATATATATATATATATATATATATATATATATATATATATATATATATTGCAGTATCATTCTCCAGCATAAACACACTGTTTAAATAAAATATGTGACATACGGTACGTACAACAAATCACACATGTCCACAAAACAAGAAACAAATAAACACTGCATGGCACGAAAATTGTCCATGTCATGTTATACATGTGCATATATAGCCATGATAAAACATTTTGAAGTGTGCGCCTTCCATCACCCTAAATTGAGGTATTTTTTTAAATTGATTATTTTTTTGCACATTCATTTCAAACATGTGAGGTTATAACAAATAAAAATTGCAATACAAGATCAAGTGTAGACAAAACTACACATAAGGTTGAAATGAAAAGAAAAAAATAAAATAAAATATACAGCAATTATTGTCTGAGGTATATCTTTTACACTAAACTGAACACAACTGAGTTCTCAGTCTAATCAATAGCTCAGTCTAAAATCTTTCTTTCTAAACTTCAAGACTTCTTGGACCTTAATACAAAACAGCTTAAGACTGGCTTAACTTTGGGAAATTTAACCGATCCTATGTCTTCAGAAATGTTTTACTCTTAAACCATACAGCTAATTTACCGGACAAGAAAACAAATGTCTACCATTATAGACATATTTATAACAAGAGTGCCAGTGATGCCACAATATACGCCGCCACAAAATATAAAGACCAAGAGGGGTCTTTTAATTATTGCTTTTAACATTTCTGTAAGCATAACCTCATAATGAAGTCTGTAAGACCAATTAATTTAGCTGAACAGAGATAGAACCCTAAAAATGCTTCCAATATGACAGTAGGTCAAATAGCAGTATCAATTTGAATCCTTTTTTCTTTCTCCCCATAACTCTTGCAAAAATCACTGTACCAGAAAATCCTTGCCTTATGCACTTTAACCTGTTTAGAAACTTGAGTTGTGTTTTAAAGAGACCATGTTTAGAAAGGCATAACTATTGCAAATATTGATGAACATCAAAGCCCCTGCTTTGTGCATATCTACCCAGTATAGTAATGACATTGCCCAAGTTTTGAAAAGATTAGGTCAGAAACATACAAGAAATTGCATTCCCAAAGCTGAAATATCAATCAGCTACAGAGACTAAGTTTCAAGGTACACAAATCTTGTAAAAATCAATGAACCATAAAATTGCCACTTCATGCACATTTACCCATTAAAGTAATGACATTGACCAAGTTACAAAAAGATTCATTCAGAAATGTAGGAGGAGTTGCGTTCACAAGGCTGCAATATCATTCAACTACAGAGACTAAGTTTCAAAGGGACACAAATCACGTAAAAATCAATGAACCGGAAAATCGCCACTTCATGCACATCTACCCATTATAGTAATGACACTGACCAAGTTTTGAAAAGATTCATTTAGAAATGTAGGAGGAGTTGCGTTCACAAGGCTGCAATATCATTCAGCTACAGAGACTAAGTTTCAAAGGGACACAAATCTTGTAAAAATCAATGAACCGAAAAATCGCCACTTTATGCACATCTACCCATTATAGTAATGACATTGACCAAGTTTTGAAAAGATTCATTCAGAAACGTAGGAGGAGTTGCGTTCACAAGATATGGACGTACGGACGGACAGACAGACGGAGAAGATGACGCCAATATACGACCGCCTCCGGCGGCGTATAAAAATTAAGGAATCACAAAGCAGAAAAAAATCCCTATCAAAATTAATGGATTTTTTTTTTTTTGACTGAAGTAAAACAAATTGATTTAACCCTTTCCCTCATAGAGGAAACCATGAAAAGACCTATGCGAACAGCATAAAACCAGATCAGCCTGCGAGTAACTCGCAGGCTAATCAGGTTTCATGCTGTTCGCTGCTCCTCAGTGGTCTGGAAATGAGGACTTTATAATTAAATTTGGTAAGGTTTAACTGTGGTTTTCTGCAGATCAGGCTTTATGTGGTACCTATTGAGTGCGTCAAAATGAGTCTATATGAGGGAAAGGGTTAAGCCTAAATCTCCTACAGATATGTTTTGATATCTTGGTTATGGTAACAGTGACTTCATCGTCTGCTCATACAATATTGTAGGTAAGATTCTACACTGTCTGCATGGGAAAGAAAAATCTCTGATGATACATGCCAAACTGTGCATCTCTATAATGTCACATGGTTATTGTTGGTACAGTTATCAAAATTGTACCAAATGCAAAGGGGCCTCTTAATGACAACTCCACTAAAACATCAGTCAGAATAACTGATTATAACTCGGTATAATGTGAACGCCTTTTAATCTGTTTTACTGTCTTCCATCAGACAAAGGATAAAATATGTATAAACTATGGTAGAAATCCTGCAACAAATTTGGTACTCAGTAGATCCATTTTCCATGTTTATTTCTTAGAAAATAAATTTAATTTCCGACAAGATAATTTACAGGCCTGTGAATATTGCCGAGAAATCTTATTGCGTTTATAGATGGGAGAGACCTTTCCTTCTACAGTATTAAATAACACAGTGTGATAGTCGTTACTATGTCATACATGGTAAACGTTGCAGAGTGATTTATCACTTTCTTGCAGCAAGATTAAAATCCATTCTAAACAACATTCCAAAGCGATGAAAGACTGAATATGCTAGCAATTACTTTTGTGTATTTTAAAATGAAAATATTTTGTCCGATAAAACGCATTTTGAAACAAACCTGATCTGGAGCTTTTACTTTGAAATTGATTTTTCAACCTGGGGGTATATTTTTCCCTCGTGTTTATGTTTCTTTAATTATAATCAATATATCAATTTGTAACTATAAAACTTAACCCTGTATGTAATATAGACTTATCTTAAAGCATGTATGGGTCAAAATGGGTCTATAGGATGCAGAGAGTAAAGATCTAGAACTGCCTTATCCAATAATCTTTTTCTCACAGAAATTGGTCTCTGATTTCTTGAGCATTTTAATTGTTAGAACAAGACTTGAGGCCAGCTAGGGATGGTTCCCCAACCCCTTTTGACCTATTGCGGGAATAATACAAGGGGATACCCATATAGCAGGCACAACCCCCCCCCCCCCCAAAAAAAAAAACGTGAGATTCAAGTAAACCAAGTAAAAAACTGCCCTACAATTCCAAGTATAACCTGGGATATTTCTTACTGTCTAGTTACCATTTTATTGCCTTATTGTGTTGGACTGGGTTTTACATACAGGCTCTGTATGGCGGTTCAATTCTATCATAAACGCTAGACATAAACGGAATTTTAGGATGAAAATATGACACAGTCTGTCGTAACAGTGTCTAAAATTGTGCTTGAAAAGAGTGGTATGTGTTCACTTAAATCAGTTCTTCAAAAAAATGAAATAATTGTTGCTATTGTGCTTGCAACAGTATTTCAGTCATACAGCAATGTCCTGGTACAGAAGCAGGATGACACCAAATGCACAAAGGCACTAGAATAGACCAACTGACCTACTGCTGGAAGGCATTCTCAAATGAAACATTAAAGGAGGAAAGAATCATACTCTTGACATTAGGCACTTGACTATACTGAAATATGCTTTACTGAGTCAGGAAAAAGTCATGGGCTCACACTCGACACACATTGCTAGCAATGCATGTTCTCTAACAACTGCTTGAAAGCTTTATTTTTTTTTCCCTTCATTTTGGTTTTCCGTAAATGTAAACATTACAAAACAGATTATGCATGCATATTAAAACCAGTCAACAATTTGAAATAGACATTTTTCCCAATTAAGAGCTGCACTTTACAGTTTTATAAAATATACAAATTCTGTCTAAGTGAAATTCCATACTTTCAATATTTGTTACTGGCAATTACAATATTTGACTTTGCATTTTACTACTTGATAAAATTAAACCTCACAATTTATAACACAGATATGACCATGGTTTAAAACAAGTGACCACCTCAGAGACTTACAATTAACAATTAAATACTGCAATAATTAAACCTCACCAATACAGATATAACCTGAGGTTTATTTTTTGCATCAACTCTAACTAGCCAGTCTCGAGGGTGACAGATCATCCATTTGGCTACCAGGGACACTGATATAGTCATCATACCAGTGTGATTGATCCTCCAAACACAACAATGGACAAACAACCATCTGACATAAACATAATCAAACATCTGCCGTGTTTCTATTCCCTCGACAGTGACTTGATAAAGAGAGGGCAAATTTTGGTAATGCTACAGAAAAAAGCTTGCAGACAGATAAATTGCCGGCCGCAGTGTCTGAAGAAATTCCAACACGTTCAGATGGGACATATTAGGTTGATTCTTCATTGCATGACAGACAATGTTGTGCTCAAAATGTGCCATGGGCCAGTGGTCATGTTCATTGATTATGGATAGAAAATGCAAGTTCAATACTTACTGAGGGAAAGAATTTCTAAGGTCGTCTTTATATGTACTGACACACTACAAACTGAACAATTTTTAGTGCACAGTTCATTTCATACTTCTCACAAAATTCTGAAGTAGTAATGTTTTAATTTACCATTTTCCAATTTAGTGCAAAGATAATACTTCTTACAATAATTATTCAATTTAACCATTTTTCAATTTATTACATAGGTCAAACCTCTTATAGCATTCTCTTAGTGGTAATTATTGAATTTAACCATTTTTCAATTTATTACATAGATCAAACCTCTTATAGCATTTTCTTAGTGGTAATTATTGAATTTAACCATTTTTCAATTTATTACATAGATCAAACCTCTTATAGCATTCTCTTAGTGGTAATTATTGAATTTAACCATTTTTCAATTTATTACATAGATCAAACCTCTTATAGCATTTTCTTAGTGGTAATTATTCAATTTAACCATTTTTCAATTTATTACATAGGTCATACCTTCTATAGCATTTTCTTAGTGGTAATTATTCAATTTAACCATTTTT
>CM037778.1:5724225-5774225 GCA_021229015.1 Solen grandis
TTTATGTAACAATATTATCATTACCACTTTTGCATTCTATACATTTGTACTCATGCTGTTCCCTCTATATTTCGTTTCGGTAGAGGGATATATTTTTGTTCCTTATTTTATGAGTTTTTCTGCAAACCTAAGAATTTTATTTTCCTGATGATTCATTCCAATTGGTGACATCGCATTGTCATGTATAACTTTGCTGTATTTTTTTCGAACCTTGACATGCGTGTATTTTTCTAGATTATATTGGATAATATTATTATTATTAATAATATCAATAATTATTATTATTTAAGCAATCTCATAAATATGAAGACTGAACAATTTCTTGTTTTCATTTTTTCATTCTTTTCAACGGATATGTCATGTTCAATGTTACGAACGAAAGTAAAGAGAGAGAGAGAGAGAGAGAGAGGGGGATTGCAAGTTTATGACCATATTCGCTCGGCCACGGAGGTCTCCGACTGAGAAAAAAATAATAAAAGATAAAAAAAAAAAAAATAGCATTTATACGTTTATTAAATTGATGTATAATTTCATTAGTCCCGCAAACTAGCCATGTCCATACCGGAAATGATATATATCGCATTATCGCAGCAACTAGTTTACACTCCACTCTTAATACAAATTAATACATTTAATACTTCATTCATTATATATTTCAAACACTACTAATACAACACAAACTAGAAAATCAACACAGGATAGTTCCGTGCTATGATGCACACTGCTTATAAATGTACGTGTATCAACAATTAATGTATACAAAGTCACAAAGTTACTTCGCGATCCACTTTGCACTGGGTAAAATCCTCAACTAAGAACATAATCATCATAAATATGCTCGAAAACACACACTTAAACCATACTAAATATTAACACATACTACATACACTTTTATAATTGGGAGTATTTCGGGAGTATTTCGGTATTTCGGGAGTATTTCGGTTAATCGTGTGACCCATTAGAGGCCAATACGAAATCTATTACCAGAGCTGATCCTTGTAGAGATAAGGCCTTTTGTAGCTACATTGAAGAGTGTTGGACTAGTTTACCACTAATACCAAGCTTCCTGAGTTGGATTCCAACCTTGGGTGGATTTTACTCAAGGTTACTTAGTGAAATTTTTACAACTTTTGTAGCAAGAGTATTACTCTTAATATGGAAAGTAAGCATTCTACTGTGATTTCAATAGCATTTTATGCATCCAGTGGATGCATTGAAATTAAAACATTGTATCCACAGTGAAAACATTGCATCCTGGATGCAGGATGCAGACATAAAAAATCACTGGTTACAATACATTACCTTCAAAATGATACATAATAAGTAATATATTATAATTAGTAAAGAAATAAAAAAAAATGTTTTATGTAAAATACAGAAGCCCCTGCATCAGGGTTCAACATTAAGGCCCGACAAAACAACATTCACTAGTCGATTGATTGTCTGGTCCAGCTAGGTCCTAGGCTAACACGACCAACTGGTCTTGTTCTAAAATGGTCAAAGTTCACAGAAATTTCATCTATTGACACATCAAAAGCACAAAAATAACTGTAATGGTCAAACTATTGACTCTTGTTGACACAGTTTCTTGGAAAACCCCTGTGTGTGCTATATTTACCGGCATTTTCAGTATCAACCTTGACATGTGTTCACTCATTGGTTTGTGTTTTCAGAATGAGGCTGTTTCCCCCACGCACATGCCAAGCTTATTGTCGTAATACTTTGCTAAGAATGCTTATTTCTTCATCTAACTTCATTTTATAATGTTTATGAAATCTTCATATTATAATAAATAAAATATAATTTAAAAATGCTAGAGATGCAAGTTAATGCATGAATGCTGACCTTTATATTATGCTGGGATCCCATGTATAACAACAATAGACCTTTATACGATTTGTTTTTACCACAATGTGCAGCTGATACAAAAAATGTCAAATAGTCAGTCTTTTCATCCGACAAAAAAGACAATGTCAGTAATGAACAAAAAAGGTAAAGAGGAATCAAAGAAACTGTATGAATAGATGACAGGAAACAGATCATTTTGCGATAAATTGAATTGCATGAAAATCATTAAACAAGAGTCTGAGACATTATCCGGAACTTGCATATTTGGGGATTTCCATGTAGGTACAATCAAGGTGTTCATGCAATGTTAATGAAAAGCATGTAACATAAAAATAATTCTAGTTTTGTCTTTGTAGACCTTTATTTATTTATAACGGTAAACATGAAAAACAACACTGTTAGGTATTCTGAAGTAAGTATATTGACCTAAGTATGACATGTATGTGTTTTACACTTCAGTCTAGTTCAGTTAAGGTCAGGTCTAGTAGGTTTTCTAACTTACTGGACCGCTGGTCCAGCTCACAGAAAAGTTATTGTAGAACCCTGTGCATGAACAAAAATATGTAGATTTTGTTGTTATTCTGCTATACTGGTTGAATTTAAATCAAAATTTTAATGAATTTTCAAATTAATTAAACTGAAATATTTTCTTGCATTAGAAAAATGATACTTTTATAAGAAAGTTATTTTTTCTCTTTGCTTTTTCTATATATTTTAGACAGTTTGCAAAATTCAGTGACCTGCCGCGTGACAAAATTATATTTTCCATTTTCCTCTGTCTGTTATAGGAGTTTCCTATATTTGCTTAATAGGTCTTTGTATTGTACAGTCAACCCTCGTTACATCGGCATTCGATACAATGACAAATTCAGGATCCGGCAATAAAAGTCATGTAACGGATTTCTTTGTTCTTTATTTCTCCCTTTACAACGGCAAATTCAGCTTCCGGTATCGGCAGCAATTTTCGGCAGACGAATCTCCGTTTCATTGTGTAATCACTTTTCGTTATAGCGGCAGCCCTACGGACGGCTTTTGATCATTGTCGATTTTCGCCAAAGGCGTTAATCTTGTCCCCTGCTGGTACACTACCTGTTTATTATGTATGCCGTTGTTAGTTTGCAATTTGACACAGTCTTTACAAGGGTGATCACAGCCGAACATTTGTTTACATGTGCCTAGTATATATAGTCATATAAATGCCACCAAAAAGATTAACTTGCCACCTGCTTTCAATGCAGATGCTTGCTTCCTGCATAAAAAGTTGATTTCGAAACCTGTACTTTCCTATCAATGTAATGCATAGAAAAGGATTAATTTGTTCCACACCCACCTCATTCAATTGTTGTTTTCTCATAAATTAAGAAATACTGTCATCTTTAGTAAGTTGATGGGACAGGAAGGTAATTGAAAAATTATAATACAACTGCTTTATAATTGGGTTAATATCTAATTAATTGACATCGGGCTGCCTCAAAATAAATATTCATGATTGTTAAACCAATGAAAGCTCTACATAAATCTTTGATGAAAAATGCTCACAAACCTTGCTTTCAATGATGTCTTTGATATTTCAGTTACCTTCAAAAAATAATTGTTGCAGGATACACTGGCTTCGACATTCATTCCTTAATTAAATTCAATTCTTATCTATTGCTATGTTTTTGTTTTTCAGATAAACATCATAAAGGATATTAAAATGGATTCATTCAAATCACAAAACAGATCAACTGAAACTGCTTCCCCAAAAAAAAATCAGAAGAGGTTAGTACAATGTATACAGTATTACAATTCAGGTATATTTACAAATTCACTGATACAGTGACTATTTAGATCCATTATAACACGCTCCATTACAGTGCATATTCCAAATTTATATGATATTATATGGTCCAGTATTAGGTAAGGGATCTAATTTTTTGTTATTCACTTTACTTCGGTACATTGACTTTATAATGTGGTTTAATATAACGGTCACATGGTAGCCAAATGTAATGTATAATGGAACTGTAGATATAATATAGTCTGCAAATTAACTGATAGTCTGAGAGCTTGAGACTACTGGATTTTAACCCAGGGTCTTTAATTGATACACCAATATCCCTTTGCCTCTTGAATATTGATTTTAAAAAATGTCTTGATGAATTAATGTATTTAAATGCATTTTTAATGGCTTATGAAACTGGATTTTTTGTTGCCAGGAATACTTTGTAGAATCTGAGTTACAAGAATGTAAGCAAATAGGAGGCAGCCTGGTCCTGGGCCCCTTCAGGATGTCAGGATGTCAAATCACGGCATTTTGAGGTCAACGGTTAAATAATCCTGTAGTGCTGGACCTTTCAAATGGGAAATTCTTACAGGAGGAACTTAGAGAGCCATTGCCCGAATATTAATAAGAGGGCATTCTTTTAGATAACAAGTGACATACAAGGTTGTCTGAAAAAAAAAATGAATTTAATTAGGGCTCCTAGCTTTCTCTCTTCCTAAAAAGTTGTTTTTGTGTGGGAGCCCAGATGTCTTCTGATTTGAAAATAATAATTCACAGACTGATAAAGTAATAGTATATAGTGGACACATAGTTTTACTAATAAAGAGGAAGTGGCAGTGTCTATTCTTCCATTTCCCCCAAAACTCTATCCAAAATATTCCATTGAACATGAAACATGGTTTATCAAAGGTTGTCTGGACATAAGTACTAGTATCCTAACAGAAAACATATATTTTGTGGAGTTTCAATATCTGTCTTTTATTTTCATGGATGGTTTTCTTAATATTTTTGGTTATTGAATTTATTATTTTTTTAATATATTTACAAAATGTTGATTTTCTAAAATAGCTATGTCTACATTATCATACAGTAAATTGCCAGTCCCTCAGAAGAAGGTTCAGTCGGAGAAGAAAGGAGTGAAGCGACACTTGTCACCATTGCCCTCTGATAGAAGTGCAAAGCGCCATTCCCCGAACACATCTAGCAGGAGAATTCTCCGAGAGCTTCCCTGTAGACAAAGACAAATTGTTAAAGGTTTGTTTAGGCATTTTTTGTGGGTCTTCTTTTTATTGTATAATGTCTTATTGTCAAAATAATCAGAGAAGGGAGAAACACATAGAAATATGGACAGGAGTTTCAAGGGATTCAGAATGAATTTCATGGTTTTCACTAACTCAGCTTTGGAATCAAGGCTCGTATTCTTGAAAAATACTTAAGCATAATTTTGCATTATTAAGATATTTTTTTTTGCTTTCAATGTCACATTCTATTAAGATATTTTTTTTTTATTTCATTGTCACATTCTATATATAAGTGAAAGTTAACAAATTGATTACATAATCATTTTTTAGGATTGTTAGCCAATTTTGAAACTCTACATTTGAGTATAAATATGATCATACAATGATCAAGAACTTAGGGGGCTGTGGACTCAGATTTGGGGGGAAAAGATTTTTTAAGCACTTCTTACATGACAATATTGGAGATCTTTGCAGTGAATCTGTGTCAAGTACGCCAGTTTTAAATAGAATCCTAGTAAGAACCTTCAGTTTAATGAAGCAGTGCCAATGGATAGTTCCTTAACTGTCCATCAAGTCTGTTAAAATAGAAAAACCTACTTATCCAACCAGTGTAAGCATGAAGCACAAGGTGAACAGTTGACCTACTTTACTCAAAAGAACATATCATGGCTCTCCATACTGAGTAAAACTCTGGGGTCCAAATGATCCAAAATTGTAAAAAAGAAAAATGTTTTGAAGACTTTGAGGATCCTTCTTATTTGAAAATAAATTTGACCCCCGGCCATTAATTTTCAAGGGTCAACAGACACCATTTCTGAAATATCAATGGTGAACACCTCTGACCACAGAGTCCAAGAGAGTCCTGACAAATGTTGTTTGTGATACTGTTTAAAAGCACTTCACCAAGGTATGAATAGAAACTGTCAAAATATCAATAGGGGTGGGGGTTTTATACAAATTGCAGAACTGTCCATAAACTATTAGAAGGATATAGATGTGTAGCCCCAGGACTTGAGATGCTGCTATATTAGTGTGTTTTACCTCATGCTGAGATTTGTCTGACTCTGGTCTGTGGATTATATTCCAGACAATAGTAGTCACAACAGTATCATAATAAAGCCTGAGTCAGATAACCCACAGACAGCAGAGGGATTTTTTTTTGTGTGTGATTTATTTGCTGACTGATTTTTTTCCTTGTTTTTTTTTCCCCTCAACTGGTAGGTCTTTTCCAAGACGATGGAGAAGGGGCCTTGATATAGGGAGAAAAAGTAGCATTTTGGGAAAAGAAATCTATGGGGTTAATAGGTATTAATATTTAATGAATTCAAAGACCATTTTAGAGGGGAAAATGCCATTGTCACTTACTTAAAGACCAGCAATCTCTAAATTATAAACACTGACACGTGAATTTTTAAAAACAAAATTCTGGGATACCAAATTTCATATCTGGTTACCCAATGGGCAACCAGAATTTTTTAAAATTTGTCTTTCACGGAGTATAACATGAATAAGTTTTACAATAAACCAGTATTTGTCATAGCATTACACATAATTATTAAGAAATGATCTATTGCAGCACGAAGGGCATTACAAACAACTGCCAAGCCTGAAGTGCATCAGAAAAAGAAGGCAGAAAAGAATGTGAAAGGAGGAGAAAGGAGGGTGACAAAAGAAGACTATGAAAATGTTCATTTCAATACATTAGATCAAGCAGGTAAAGTAGAATAGCTGTTCAAGTGGGTGAATTGAATTCTAGGCTATAAAAGGTTCCAAACAAGGGACACATTTGTTTCTAACCGGCTCGTCACCTTGGTGTTAGTGATTGAGTTGCTTATTTGTGAGTGGGATTGCACTCTGAAAACCTTTGTATGCTCAGATTTCAGCATGTCAATTTTAGCTCACCTGAGCACAACGTGCTCAAGGTAAGCTATTGTGACTGATAAATGTCCGGCGTCTGTTGTCAACATTTAACTTAAAACAACATCTCCTCCTTAACCACTGGGCCAATTTTAAAGAAACTTCACAGGAATGTTCTTTGGGTGAAGCTCTTTCATAGGTGTTTAAAGAACTTGATTCCATGCAGATCTCTGGTTGCCATGGCAATGGAAAGAAAAAACCTCCAAAACTACTGGAAGATTTCAAAGTCATTTGGCACAGATGTTCCTTGGGTCACTCTCTACCAAGATTGCTCAAATTATTTTGATCCATTGAGAAACATGGCCACGATGGGGTGAACCCGTTTTCCTTATATGAAAATAGTACAAATTTGAAAAATCTTGCCAAAAGTACTGGCTGGATTTCAAAGTTATTTGGCACAGATGTTCCTTAGGTCACTCTCTACCACAATTGTTTAAATTATTTTGATCCGTTAAAAAACATGGCTGCCAGGGGGCAGAGCCTGTTTTCCTCATATAAATATAGTACAAACTTGAAAGTACTGGCTGGAGTTCAAAGTTATTTGGGGGCCTCCGTGGACGGGAGGGTAAAGTCGCTGACTTTAACACTCACTCAGCCCCTCACCGCGTGGGTTCGAATTCCGGCAGGTCATTTGGAGTTTCATGTGAGGAAGCCTTCCAGCTGGCTTGCGGTAGGTCGGTGGTTCTACCCGGATGCCTCCGTGCATTCGGGTCTTCCTCCACCTGTAAATAGCTGGATGTCACTATATGACTGAAATACTGTTGAAGCGACGGTAAACTCAAATAGTCAAGTCAAGTCAAGTCAAAGTTATTTGGCACAGATGTTCCTTAGGTCACTCTCTACCAAGATTGTTCAAATTATTTTGATTGGTTAAAAAACATGGCCGCCAGGGGGCTAAGTCCATTTTCCTTATATGTTTATAGTACAAATTTGAAAATTCTTCTTGTCCTAAAGTATTCACTCAATTTATGGCTGGCAGAGGGCAGAGTCAATTTTCCACAATATCATAAGATATTAGCTGTTCCTTTTCCTCCCACTAATACCTGGTTCTCAGGTGAACGACCCAGGGCGATCATGGCCCTCTTGTTTTTTTTTTGTTTTTTTTTAACTAGATGTTTGTTTAGAACCTAGTAATAGAGAGTAAAAAAGTATATTTTGAAATGGTAAAATATTGTATACTGTATGGAGGCACTCATTCCTGAACATTATTTAAGCTTGGTGTCTACTTCAAGTACAGTCATACTTCAGTGATTCAAATTAGCAGTGAAGAATAACATAAGAGTGGTTTGATCCCTGGCCACAACATAACAAGGTCATAAAAAATGGTACTGGTATAGCTGTCTTGCTTGGCGCTCAGCATATAAGGTAGTTCCAGGACTGGTTGGCCTGTTGTCAGGATAATGTGACTGGGTGTGGTCTCATGCCACATGTCTATGGTGTGATACTGCAGTGTGTCAGCACTATATCTGTCTCCAAATGACTGAAATACTGTCAGTGGGACATTAAACCAAACAAACAAACATGCTCAAATCTGCTTCAGCTTTGATATTTTTTTTAAATATTTTTTCTGGTATTTTATTAGGGTATGATAAGTAAAAGGAGGGTATTCACAGGGTGTAATGTAAAGACAAGATTGTTCAACATTTTTAGTACCAATTACAGATTTTTCTGTCTGGTTATCTCGGAAGGGTCATTCACATTTTCATGTGAGGAAGCCTTCCAGCTGGCTTGTGGTAGGTTGGTGGTTCTACCCAGATGCCTCAGTGTATTCAGGGTCTTCATCCAACTATAATTAGCTGGACGTTATGGCTGAAATACTGTTGCAGCAATGGTAAACTCAATCAATCAGTCCATCTGGTTATCCATCATCAAATCATTTTGAGTCATTCTGAGGTGTTGTGCTGGTTCCATATTTAGAACTAGGCAGGATATAATGTTATAAGAAAATATGAGAGATGCAATTTCAAAGTACATGTATACTGTATTTTTAAAGGCCCATTAATCTTCCAAAAGGAGTATATTCTTCAGACAGAAAGGCAGTGTTTGTGCTACAGATTTGTTAAGAAATGTTTTCCACCACGTTTCTACAATGCATAAATATTAGATAATCTTAAGTTTACTTAAGATCACTCAAATTGTTTACTAAAAATCTATTTTGTATATTCGGCATATCTTCCTTAATTTTCTGACATTTTTCTCAGAATTTTTATATGTCTTTGTGAACGAATTATGAGTGTATACATTGATAACCTGTCAGATAAACAAATGTGTCAATGTGTTGTTTTTTTAAATATATATTCTCTTTCATGAAAATTGAATCATTATGAAATATAATGGGCCTTTAACCAGTTAGCTTATTTAACTTAAGGATTAGGATTAGGGTGCCTGGATAACTTAGTGGTAACGCGCCTCGCTGTCACCATTATGTGTCTTTTTGTTACTTGTTTCTCCGGGCTCTCTGGTTTCCTCCCACAATAATGACCACATACGCCGCCACCAGAGCCATCGAGAGTGATTAATTTAAGTTGTGAAAACTTGTTTCGTAATCGATGTAAAATAAATAAAGTTTAAACTTAACTTAAGGATGATTATTATACAGTGTATGTATATTTTTATATGTGATTTTTGTAAAAAAAAAGTGTCTGCAAAGCACGATTGCAAAATACTTGTATGCTTCTAAGAGGAGTAACTTTCATTGGACTCAAAGTTTGGTGGATGTGATTATGTCCCTTTAATGGTTAAATATTTTCTTTTCACTTCAAATGAGTTCTAAACTGTATTATAGATTTTTCATTTACCATTTTTTGATGAAATGTTATTCATGTGTGATGAATTGTTCCTATCCTCCATGAATTTGTTTACCTAGCAGAGGATTACAGATATATTTTCACACAAACAAGGATATTAAACAGTCCATGGCAATGTTTGTGGGTACCTGGCTCTATTCCATCCACTGTACTTATTGCTAAGCAATATTCAAATATTTAATGGTCATCATTCTTGTTTCTCCAAAAAACTTAAAAAAAAAAAAAACATTCTTCCATTTCTCAACAAAAACCATTGGTTTTTAAGGTAGTAATATTGGCAACTGAGCCATGTACTTGAGTAGTTTTGTAAAACGGGGATGGAAGTATAACAACGTGCTTAGTATTGTTAGAATTTGTGATATTATTGCAATTATGATACTTAGAACTGCTGGTTACATGTTATCCACACTTTCCATATTACAGACATTGTGTTTGAGAAAGATGATCAAGCTCTCTGCAGCATCTTGGATGAGACTGGTATACAGTATCCATTGCCTAGCAACATTGGGTCAACCAGTAAACCTGCCCCTTCCTCCAGACACACGCTGGCTGTTAACCCATCCAAGGTATAGTGTCCTCTTAATATTCCATGTACCTTTTTAATGAAACGTTTATTTTCTTTCAGACATATATTGCTCAGAGTTAGTGCAAGTCGGAGACTGGTTAAATTTTCTTTTGAGTGAATTCAATTTTGTAAATATATCCCCACTTCACAGAAGTAAGGCATACATTATAAATGGAATCACACTTGTCACTTCCTACAGTCATATGCAGAAAATGTTGGATACAGGTGTATAAATTACATTTTGGTAATAGTTCAGTTTCATAGTCAGGTATGCTGCATTTGTTTTTAAAATTTTATTAAACTATATAATATAAATCTCAAAAAAAAAAAAAGCTGATCTGTCATTGAAGCTGATTAATACCCTCTGCATATCTTTTGACACAGGAAAAAGGCTATAATTCTTACAGAATCCTTGACTCAGTGGTCTGTACTTGTTTGTAGATTGGTCTTATCATGATATGTCATGTAGAGGAAATGCAAACAGCAGTTACCAATATTTATGTAATGTGAGTGTAATGTTTTACATGAGAGTATGTGATGAGTGTCATTGTTATATGGCCCCATCTTCACTACATAGAAGAACAGACTTTGCCTTGTACCTCCTAACAGTCCCTGGTGGCTGGGTGGTGAAAGAATCCTCGGAGCAGGTCGTGGGTTTGATCCCCAGTCACGGCATACCAAAATTGTAAATAAATGGTACTGGTTAAGTATACATCCTTGGCAGTCAGAATATAAGGGTAGTTCCAGGACTGGTTGGTCCTGTGTCAGGCTAATGTGACTGGGTGTGGTATCATGCCATATGTTTACGGCATTATACTGCAGTGTGACAGCACTATATCTGTCTCAAGTAGACATAGTCTCCAAATGACTAAAATACTGTCAGTGGGATATTTAACCCAATAAACAAACTTGTACCTTCTAATATTTGATCTATGAAAGCAAAGCATACACAACCCTGTGAAAGATCTAGGTGTAGATAATGCATATCAAATTCATATTAAAATTGTCTTATCTCTACCTTATTCTCACAGATATGAAAAGGTGACAACTTTCACCTACTTAGGTGACTTGTAATTTATGCGAATGTAGTAAGGTCCTCTACAGCATTTGAAAGTTTTAAGAACAATTATTTCAAAGAATTTTTTAACTTTAATCATTTCTTTTTCAATAAGTTGGAGACATTTTTAGCTCAACTATTCGAAGAATCTAATAGCTATTGTAGTCGCCCTTGCGTTGGCGTTGCAGCTTTTGGTTAAAGTTTTGCATGCAAGTTATTATCAACCTTATATCTCAATAACCATTTATGGTATTGACTTGAAAGTTTATGAATATGTTTAGGGGCATCAGACAACCAAGGTAGATAACTCTTGACTGAATTAATATGAATTATTGTCCCTTTTTAGCTCACATGAGCACAACGTGCTCAAGGTGAGCTTTTCTGATCGCCTTTTGTCCGTCGTCCGTGCGTGCGTCCTGCGTCAACAATTGCTTCAAACAACATCTCCTCCTAAACGGCTTGGCCAATTTGAAAAATATTTTGCATGAATGTTTCTTGGATGAAGCTCTACTAAAGTTGTATAAATGGTTCTGGTCCATTGCATAATTAGGTCACAGGAGCTAAAAATAGATTATAAAAATGCAAACTTTAAAAATCTTCTTCTGCAAAACTGCAAGGCCTAGAGATTAGATATTTGGTATGTAGCATCATCTTATGGTTCATTACCAAGATTGTACAAATCATGACCTTATGGTGATAAATGCCCCCGCACCATGGGTCACTTGTTTTACATAGAGTTATATAGGAAAATCTTTAAAAATCTTCTATGATTCCATTAGGCCTAGAGCTTAGATATTTGGTATGTAGCATCATCTTATGGTTCATTACCAAGATTGTTCAAATCATGACCCTATGGTGATAAATGCCCCCGCACCAGGGGTCACTTGTTTTACATAGATTAATATAGGAAAAACTTTAAAAATCTTCTTCTATGAATCCTTAGATATTTCATATGTAGCATCATCTAATGGTTCTTTACCAAGATTGTTCAAATCATAGCCAAACGGTGATAAATGCCCCCGCAATTGGGGTCACATTTTTTACATAGAGTTATATAGGAAAATCTTTAAAAAATCTTCTTTTATGAATCCATAAGGCCTAGAGATTAGATATTTGGTATGTAGCATCATCTAATGATTCATTACAAAGACTGTTCAAATCATGACCCTATGGTGATAAATGCCCCCGCACCAGGGGTCACTTGTTCAACATAGAGTTATATAGGAAAATCTTTAAAAATCTTCTTCTATGAATCCATAAGGCCTAGAGATTAGATATTTGGTATGTAGCATCATCTTATGGTTCATTACCAAGATTGTACAAATCATGACCTTATGGTGATAAATGCCCCCGCACCAGGGGTCACTTGTTTTACATAGAGTTATATAGGAAAATCTTTAAAATAAATCTTCTTCTATGAATCCATAAGGCCTATAGCTTAGATTTTTGGTATGTAGCATCATCTAATGGTTCATTATCAAGATTTTCAAAATGGTGGCCCTTTGGAGATAAATGACCCCGCACTAAGTCTTCTCCTCTGAAACCATAAGGCCCAGTGCTTATATATTTGGTATGTAGTATTGTCAGGGCTAAAATGTTTAAGATTGAGTTATATCAGAATTCTTGTCTGTTTAAAAACCTTGTAATCAGTTGTAGCAATGGTACTCAGGTGAGCGTTTCAGGGCCATCATGGCCCTCTTGTTAACTTAGAAATTTTGGTTAAAGTTTTGCCAGCAATAGAAAATTTGGTTAAAGTTTTGCATGCAAGCTTCTATCAGCCTTATATCTCAATAACCATTCATGGTATTGACTTGAAAGTTTATGAATATGTTAAGGGGCATCAGACAACCAAGGTAGATAACTCTTGATGGAATATGTTACAAATTATGGCCCCTTTTTAACTTTTAAATTTTGGTTAAAGTTTTGCATGCAAGGTACTTTCATGCTAATATCTCAGTATCCAGGCATGCAATTGATTTGAAACATCTTTAATACATTAAAAGGTATCATACTATCAAGGTGGATAACTTTTGATAGAATATGTTAAAATTATGGCCCCTTTTTAACTTTTAAATTTTGGTTAAAGTTTTGCATGCAAGGTACTTTCATGCTAATATCTCAGTATCCAGGCATGCAATTGATTTGAATCATCTTTAATGTGTTTAGGAGTATCATACTATAAAGGAAGATAACACTTGATGGAATAAATTGAAAATTATGGCCCTCTTTTAACTTGTGGAATTGACTAGAAAGTTAAGGAGTGTTTTCAGGGGCATCAGAAAACCAAGGAGGATAACTTTTGGACTGAATTTTATACAAATTATGGCCCGTTTCTTGCTTGGATTTTTGGTTAAAGTTTTGCATGCACAGTGTTATGCTTATGTCTCAGTAACTAGGCATGGGATTGATTTTAGACTTCATAAAAACATGAAGGGGTATCAGACTATCAAGGTATATAATTTTGGCTATTATTACGTAAAGGGTATGTGAAGGGCAAGAATTGAAATAGATTTCATTTAATTTACCAACAAGCATTTTGAAAAGTATAGCGTGCTGTCCTCTGACAGCTCTTGTTAAAAACTTCTACCTACCCTCCTCAATAGTTACTGGGTTGTTTTAGTGTCAGTCTTAACTAGATTATATAGTACAGGCCTAGAAAAAAAATATTTTAAGTTTTGTTCTCAAGTTCAAAATTAAATACTCAAGTCTACATAAGCTTGAAGTCCATTTTTGAGTTACAGAATGAAAATCTTACTAAGGTACAGTTTTTAATATTTCAAGGACATGTGGCCTCGTCTTCCCAGTGAGATGTACAAAGAGAGAAATAAATACTTTTTCCTAGATTGAGCAATTAAGAACTGTATACATGTTAATTTCTGAATAGCAGCTTATCTAAAAAAAGGCAGAATTGATTCTGAGTACTGAATCATAGAGAATATAACCTGAATAACAGCCACCTCCAAATAAAGGCCAGTTTTCAGTTTCCATTGACTAGCATTTGTTCTCAGGTTATACTGAAATTCACATCTGTATATGTTCCAGTCCTGTCCGAGACCTCTGTATGGGATGAGAGAGTCCCTTGGTGTGAAGTCGTTCCAGAAGATGTGTGATGACTTCCTTCAGCAGTCCTCTGTCCAACACCCAGCCAAGAAGCGCCGGTGTCTGGAGCAACCGCAGGGGACTAATAAAGGTTCCAGCCCTCTTCTTGTTCTTATGCTTCAATAAAGTTTCAAATGAAGCTTTCCAGTCTATCCATGTAGATTCAAGTTTAGGATAGGATTATTAATCCCCTACTGGAGGGGACTATAGGTTTGCTCTCCATCTGTCCCTCTGTCTGGAAATATGGATTGCTTGATAACTTAAAAACCATTTAAGATGATAGTATGAAACTTGGTATATGAATAGATGGCAGTATGGAGATGCTGCATATCACTTTCTTTCTTTTTTTCTTGGACCAAAATTCTGGTTGCTATGGTAAATGGAAAAATTATGCACCTCAAAGGTAGGGGACTCCTGTGTTGCGTGCAACACCAGGTACTTGTTATACATCCAATTCACAGAAGGGGTGGTAATGTAGGAATCATGTTCATCCCAACTTGTCCCACCCTGTCCCATCCTGCACTCACATTTCATGAAGACAAGTTTGGATGCAGAGGGTATTAATCACCTTTAGTGATAGTTCTAGTTTGGTAGCCACACTGACATATTTTGTGTTTAAGGACTGGTATCACACAAAAGAAAGTGTTAAAATGTAGTACTGTTTACAAGCTGTTGACCTTTCCTAATACAGGATAATATTCCCTTAACAATTGATAAAGACAGACCTGAAATTTTCACTGCAAAACTGGAAGGTCGTTGGAGTTGAAAATTGAAATTGATGTAGATGTGAAGTTACAGTGGAAGTTTCATTAAAATAACAACAAGAACAGTAAATGTGCTCAGAGGTCTTAAGTATAAGTTTTCATCTGAAATTTTGTCAAAGATAAATTTTCTTTTATAACAATATTAAAGATAAAGGAAGAGATAAATATGCAAAGATTATACATTTGTCCCCCATGTATGCAGGTTCTTGGTCTGAGTTTTTAAAAACAATTACCCAATTTTCCCGGTATGACAAATCGCACTTAAATTTCAATGATTAAGTTGTGAGAGAGAAAATAGATTAAAAAAAAGAAATCATTTGTTTCCCCATGTATACAGGTTACAAGTTTGATCCCAGTGTGACGCCCTCTCGTGTCAGCATGTGTAGAAAAGTACCTGACAATGTGATGTTCATGGGCAGACCATCTGTAGCAGGTGAGGGACAGCTGTTGTAATAATTTTTATCTTCTACAGTTGAACCTGTGTTAGCGGTCACCTGTATTAAGCGTTTTAAACTTTTACCTCCATTTAGCGGTCTTCTCTTTGAAGCAGTCACTTGCTATTGTCCCTTTGATTGACCACTTAACCCTTTCCCTCATAGAGGACACCATGAAAAGACCTATGCGAACAGCATAAAACCAGATCAGCCTGCGAGTAACTCGCAGGCTGATCAGGTTTTATGCTGTTCGCTGCTCCTCAGTGGTCTGGAAATGAGGATTTTGTAATTAAATTTGGTAAGGTTTAACTGTGGTTTTCTGCAGATCAGGCTTTATGTGGTACCTATTGAGTGCGTCAAAATGAGTCTATATGAGGGAAAGGGTTAAGACAGGTTTGACTCTACTTCATTCAGTCATCTATCATTCACAGTTTGACAACATGTACCTCTGTAAAGGGGTATCAGACTGTTAGCCAGTCTCAACTGATCAGGTTTTATAATGTTCTTGATATCTAATAATCTAAGAATTGAGAAGTAGAGGAGATCTAGAACAGTCAGCACATTAAAATACAGTCTGATCTACTTTTGTACTGAAGGAATAGAGGATATTGTTGCTCATACTGACAAGTTAATGGCTGTCCATTATCCTGACTTTCTTTTCCCTAAGGAACTTAGTATCTTTACTACCTCTGGCAGACATGGGGTAATCATAATCATCAGTCAACAATCCCATTAATCAGCATTAATCATTAATCACTGAATTTCATGATTATTATATAATAATTTTAATCAGTTAATCTTAAAAATGGGCAATAACCATGATTATTTCAGTTACTTTTAATTACTATATGATTATTATTATACAATAACTAATATTTATGTTGTTGTTTTTTTTAAAAATCAATAATCAGGTGAAACTTTGTTGTAATTCACACCTGTCCAGATGATTGACCCCCACAGATCAAAGGTCATTTACTTACATTTCATGAAAGATCCTTAATGAAATAGCGCTTGAGGCAGAATCTCTATAAGTGTTCGCAAATGGAGCTTTTTTCAAGTAGTGGAAGTGAACTGGTGCTAGTGGCTGAGTGTTAAGAGTATCAGTCTTGTAATTGTGGGGTTATGGGGTCAAACCCTATCAGAAGCAGATCAGAATCATATCTGAGTTATTAGCAATGGTTCTGTCAGGGTCATTAAAAATGATGCTGGTATACTGTCCCTCTTGGTGCTTAGCATAAAGGGCTAGTTTCAGGACTGGTTGGCCCGTCGTCAGGACCGGGTGTGGTATCATTCTATTTGTCTATGTCTCATTGCAGTGAGGTAGCACTGTATTGGTTGAAAGTAGACACAGTCTTTGAATGACTGAAATATTGTTAGTGGTTGTTATATTTTTACAAACAAGTAGTAAAGGAGTGGTTTTTTTGAAGAAAAAGGTGGTATTTAGGTTGATATTTTCATGCAGTTAGAACTTATTATTACTTTATCCTGACAGTTGGGGTCTGTGATTGATTGATTGATTCTTTATCAATTTATTTACATGGTTACCAGACAATTGCATCTACATTTTGCCAATATTTTGATATGTGCATATGTTCATACTTGCAGATTGTAACTTAGAAGAAATGCAATTGGCAAGATAAGATAACTGAACAAATGAGTGCATTTAACCTCAATTTTGACTGATCAACAAAGCTATCTCCAATTTTAGATTGTTCAGTCTTATTATTTCATAGGGTCCAGTTATGATTATAATGAAAAGTGTTGGAGTAAAGGCAAAGGAAACTAGCAAGTTTTTATTATTATTGTTTTCTTTAATAGAATGTTTCATCATACCAGACAGTAAAAGAGAATAAGTTTTAAAATTGATTCTTGTATTTCTTAGGAATTTTTGAGAAATTGTCTCATAATTGTATTGAATGATATAGCCTGACTGCACATGTTTTATGTGATTGTGGACATTAAATTTAATAATTTCAGTATCAAAGACATGTTAATGGGGACATAATTGTGGAATTAAGTTTTGGAATTGCTTAATTTCTTCTCTGTGTTTTTGTGTGTATTTGAACAGTTTCATATAACATATTTTAAAAAGAATGCAACTTCAACTCCCAGCCTTTCATGATAATGAAACGATATTTAAATGAAAAAAAAAATTAAACAATAGCTTTTTTAAATAGATTTGATAAAAAATGCACTAAAAATTTAAACATGGCTAGATTTATGTTTTCATCATCTGTCAGTTATTGTTACAAGTAAAACATTGAATGGAGTTGAGTATGCTTCAGGTTTTTATACGCCCCCCCCCCCCCGCAAAGGAAGTTTGAGAGGGGAATATAGGAGTCAGTCTGTTCGTTTGTCTGTCTGTCCGTCTATCCCAAAAACTTGTGACGCAAACTACTTCTACATTTCTTAACCGATTTGGTTTAAATTTTGTGTGTGCACTCATAATCAGATGGTTAGGTGTGTGACATACATTTCATTTGAGATATCTCAAGGATTACAGAGTTATTGCCCCTGATTCGACTCTAAATATCTTGTGATGTGAACTTCTTCTACATTTCTTAAATTATTCAGTTCAAATTTTGTGTTTGCATTGATGATAGGTGGAGAGGTGAGTGTCATAAATTTCACTTGAGTTGTCTCAAGGATGGCAGAGTTATCGCCTGGTCACATTTTTTAATTATCTCCCTTCTTTTAATTTTTTTTTTCTTGTTCAGAACATAACTCAAATATTATACATGGTATTTATTTGAAACTTAAAAAGTAAACAGATGGTGACTAGGAGAAGTGCAGTTTCCAAGAACTGTAACTCTACACTTTTAAACTACTGTGCCAAACAACCATAATTGACTCTTTATCCACTTTAAATAAAAAGTTTACTTACTTATTACTATCATAACCAATATACTATGTATACATGTTCTTATCTGTGCTCCGCCTGGAGTCTAGCTTCTCCTGTATCAAAGCATTTTGCGGAGATATTAATCGCCTTCAGTGATAGCTCTAGTAAAGAGTAGTATTCCATATAAAAACAAGCATTTACCATTATTTATTTGAGATATGCTATACAAATACCTAGGTGTTTATAGTGAGTCAGTGACAATTTGGGGTGTATTGGTTTTGCCAGGGAAGGAACACAGTATGTCAACTAGTGCCTTGGGATGAATGGACAATTGAATTTTGATTATGACAGTGAATCCCTTCTTCTTTTTATACGCCCGAAGGGCTGTATTATGTTATGCCGCTGGTCGTCCGTCCGTCTGTCCGTCCGTCCGTCTGTCCGTCCGTCCGTCCGTTAGCAATTTCGTGTCCGCTCTGTATCTTTTGAACCACTTAATATAAATGAAAACTATTTGGCAGAAGTATCACCCAGAGTGAGAGGATGTGCAGAACATAGGTTTCAGATGGCTAGGTTCAAGGTCAAGGTCACAATTCAAGGTCAAATATCTTAACTGGTGCAAAATTAGTATTTTTGTGTCCGCTCTGTATCTTTTGACCTGCTGGATGTAAATGGAAACTATTTGGCAGAAGTATCACCCACAGTAAGAGGATGTGCAGAACATAGGTTTCAGATGGCTAGGTTCAAGGTCAAGGTCACAATTCAAGGTCAAATATCTTAACTGGAGCAAAGTAAGTATATTTGTGTCCGCTCTGTATCTTTTGACCCGCTGGATGTAAATGGAAACTATTTGGCAGAAGTATCACCCACAGTAAGAGGATGTGCAGAACATAGGTTTCAGATGGCTAGGTTCAAGGTCAAGGTCACAATTCAAGGTCAAATATCTTAACTGGGCAAAGTAAGTATATTTGTGTCCGCTCTGTATCTTTTGACCCGCTGGATGTAAATGGAAACTATTTGGCAGAAGTATCACCCAGAGTGAGAGGATGTGCAGAACATAGCTTTCAGATGGCTAGGTTTAAGGTCAAGGTCACAATTTAAGGTCAAATATCTTAACTGGTGCTAAGTTAGTATTTTTGTTTGTGTCCGCTCTGTATCTTTTGACCTGCTAGATGTAAATGGAAACTATTTGGCAGAAGTATCACCCACAGTAAGAGGATGTGCAGAACATAGCTTTCAGATGGCTAGGTTCAAGGTCAAGGTCACACTTCAAGGTCAAATATCTTAACTGGTGCAAAGTAAGTATATTTGTGTCCGCTCTGTATCTTTTGACCCGCTGGATGTAAATGGAAACTATGTTGGGTTAGCTGGTAATGAGGTAACTCTTGATTAAAGCACTATTCACATAATAAGAAACATGAAAAACCTATTTGTAGCCACTGTTATAATAAAGCCCTTGAAGATTAACATTGCCAATCCTTCTTGTTGAAATAATACTTTATATATACATGTTTGTGCTTATCCTTTTTGTCTTAGGATATTCCCTGACAATACATACCTTCGGGCGTATATTGCCCCGCTGTCAGCGGAGCTCTTGTTTGACATGTCTACAGGCATGGGGATGAGGAGGGGGCTATCCAAGTGTGTCAGTTTCCATGTTTGATGGGATATAAGGGGGGAGGGGGAGATAAGAAGCAAATGAATACTATCCTACATATTTTCTTCAAGATGTCACAACAGAAAGTGAAAAAATATAAAATGGCACTGGTAGCTCCCAGCTTAGAAATAAGCATAATTTTACAACAGCGTGGTTTCAGGACTGATTGGCCAGGTGTCAGGATAATGTAATTTGGTGTAGCATTATATCACATTTTTATGGTTTGATCCTGCTATGTGACAGCACTACATCCAGTAGACAGTTTCTGAATGACTGAAATACTGTCGGTGCTGACATAAAACCACCAACAAATGAACTTGTTTATTGAGCCTTTACTTTGGGACAAATATTCCAAGATAAGGGCATCCAAAAAATCAGTGAAAATTAATTCTACTCCAAATATGTTATTACAGTATGTCCCAATGTATATGCATGACTGCTGTGTTACTGAAAAAAATGTCTGTTATGCATACAATTCATGTTCTTAAATTGAAACATTTATAAAAGGATTGTGCAGTTGGATCCCAGTTATTCAAACATGCATTATCCGAAGCCTACCCTTTATCCGAACCTAACCTTCAGTGCTGATCGGCTAATGTGTTTTCACACCTTACCTGTCAAACTGAGAAGGGGAGATCACTACAATGTCTTCAGCACATCGCCAATTAATTTGAATATAATTTTGATTGGTAATCAATCAAAAGACCCCATAAATTGATTTTACAGTAAAACAAGTGGAAGAATGCACTATTGAAAGAAATTAAAGAGGAGTTGGTATTCACTGTGTTTTACCAATAAAGCAAACTTGCAACAGAAGGATGGGTATAAGAGTGAATTGATTTTATCACAGTTATCTCTCTTTGAGAATGGTTTCCGTGACTAAAGCAGGTGATATCTAGGCTGAGCAATACAGGGATGGACCCAGCAATGGGTGAATATCCAGATAAGCCTCAATATCATTTTCATTATATATTTGTTTCACTTGGAATGAAATCAAAGCGATCGATAACAAAATGGCCAACACATAAGCTATTTAATATACTAATAAAAGCATATTTGTTAAAACTTATTTCATAATTTACGAACATGAATTTTCATTTACAGTTATAATCAATATGCTTTATAATTAAAACATGAATTAAAACACCTATCTTTACAACATTCAAACATTAAAGTGTAACATTTGACCATAATGGTTTATTCAAACATGCTTTATTCAAAGTGAAATGTCGGTCCCAACGACTTCGGATAACCGAGATCTGACTTTATAATGCAAGAAAAGAAATCGGGTTCAGAAGTGTTTGCAGGTACATCACCCATGGGCACATGCTTATTGAGACTGACATTCATTCAGCAGGTGCCCGCAGGTCTGATGACCGTATCATTGTTTCATATGGCAGGTGAAAGTCGGGACAGTTTGGTCCGCCACAGCTTGCCAGCACACACTCCTGCCCGTGGGCCTTCAGGGAGTGCTAGGAGAACCAGCAATGCTCGCCCAAGTCTCACTTCGCACACACCAGGTCGTGTATTGAAGAAACAGACAGACCAGTCAGACCCACCTCCAAGACCCAGTTTTCCAAGTCTTTTCAGACCAAGTCTGGCTGGCCTGCCAAGACCAAGTCTGTCCTCACAGACACCGGCAAGAATTGCCATGGTAAGCTTGTGTTTATACAGATGTAGTATCCCAGTTACGACACACAACAAGAAGCATGGTATTAAATGCTTCAGTATTTAAGAGTACATGGGACTTGGACATTTGGTTGCATAATTATATCATGAATACTTTTTAGCTTGACTATTCGAAGAATATGAGAGCTATTGTAGACGCCATTGCGTCGGCATTGGTGTTGCAGATTTTGGTTAAAGTTTTGCATGCAAGTTACTATCAACCTTATATTCAATAACCATTTATGGTATTGACTTGAAAGTTTATAAATATGTTCAGGGGCATCAGACAACAAGGAAAATAACTCTTGAAAGAATTTAACATAAATTATGGCCCCTTTTTAACTTAGAAATTTTGGTTAAAGTTTTGCATACAAGATACTCTCATGCTTATATCTCAGTATTTAGGCATGCGATTAATTTGAAACATCTTTAATATGTTTAGGGGTATCATACTTTCATGGTAGATAACTCTTGATGGAATATATTACAAATTATGGCCCCTTTTTAACTTAGAAATTTTGGTTAAAGTTTTGCATGCAAGGTACTTTCATGCTTATATCTCAGTATCCAGGCATGCGATTGATTGGAAACATCTTAAATACATTTAGGGGTACCATACTATCAAGGTAGATAACTTTTAATTGAATATGTTAGAATTTATGGCCCTTTTTGTAACTTAGAAATTTTGGTTAAATTTTCATCACAGCTTATATCTCAGAAATTGTTTATGGAATTGACTAGAAAGTTAAGGAGTGTATTGGGGGAAAACCAAGGGGATAACTTTTGGACTGAATTGTATACAAATTATGGCTCTTTTCTAACTTGAATACTTGGTTAAAGTTTTGCATGCACAGTGTTATTATGCTTATGTCTCAGTAACTAGGCATGGGATTGATTTTATACTTCATAAAAATATTAAGGGATATCAGACTATCAAGGTATATCATTTTTGGCTATAATTATATATAGGGTATGTGAAGGGCAAGAATTGAAAAAGATTTCATTTGATTTACCAACAAGCATTTTGAATAGTTGAGCATGCTGTCCTCTGACAGCTCTTGTTTAACTTAGAAATTTTGTTTAAAGTTTTGCATGCAATAGAAAATTTGGTTAAAGTTTTGCTTGCAAGCTTCTATCAAGCTTGTATCTCAATAACCATTTATGGTATTGACTTGAAAGTTTATGAATATGTTTAGAAGTATTAGACAACCAAGGTAGATAACTCTTGATGGAAATTATTACAAATTATGGCCCCTTTTTAACTTAGAAATTTTTTAAAGTTTTGCATGAAAGATATTCTCATGCTTATATCTCAGTATCCAGGCATGAATTCATTTGAAACATCTTTAATACTTTTAGGGGTACCATACTGTCAAGGAAGATAACACTTGAATGAATGTATTATAAATTATGGTCCCCTTTTAACTTAGCAATGTTGGTTAAAGTTTTGCATTCAAGCTACTATCAAGCTTATATCTCAGAAATTGTTTATGGTATTGACTAGAAAGTTAAGGAGTGTATTCAAGGGCATCAAAAAACAAAGGAGGATAACTTTTGGACTGAGTTTTATACAAATTTTGTCCCTTTTCTAACTTGGATACTTGGTTAAAGTTTTGCATGCACAGTGTTATTATGCTTATGTCTCAGTAACTAGGCATGACATTATAAAAATATTAAGGGGTATCAGACTATCAAGGTTTATCAGTTTTGACTTTATTATATACAGGGTATGTGAAGGGAAGAATTGAAAAATATTTCATTTGATTTACCAACAAGCATTTTGAATAGTCAAGTGTGCTGTCCTCTGACAGCTCTTGTTAGCTAAACTGCACACAACTTTGGATTAGCCTGTGTCCAAATGTCTCTTGTCCATGTCTTACTTCAAATGACAGCTAGAACTAAATGACTTTCAGGAGAAGGGTGAGTCAGTCAGCTGTCTGAAGGAAGGAAGACCCAGTCTGGCCTTGTGTACTCCCGGTCGTGTGCCCAGTCAGGCCCAGCCCACAGTGCAGCCAACGCCCACCATTCAACCGGCCACACTGAGGGAGAGTTTAGCTAGTCAACCATCTAGACAAGTACCTAGTCAAGATGCTGGTGCCCTGAGGCTGGGAGTGAGGGAGAGTCTGTACCAGAGACGGGACAGCAAGGTGATGACCCCAGGGAGGGTGCTGAAGAAAGATAAACCTGCCCCACTCAGCATTGTGGGTACCACACAGCAGACAGGAGGGGAGTCAGAAGACTGTGGAACACCCACACAGAAACAAGGGCCTGGACTGATAGTGCATACACCTGGTTTGTACTACCCCCATCCTCCTCTCTCACTCTCTCTCTCTCTCTCTCTCTCTCTCTCTCTCTCTCTGTCCTCACAAGCACACATGGATGAAATGCTTCTTGAATCTGCTGTCATTTTTTCTTCATATGTACATCTGTCTGTCCAGATGTCCAGAAATCTGGATCCTGTGATAACTTAAAAACTGTTTAAGATAATATTATGAAATATGACAGGGCTACAGATAAGGTTTAAGGCCAATTGGGTATTTACTCATCAACTTTTCAAGGAAATGGGTTTTCACAATTTTAATTGAGTAATGAAGATATGGTTACTCCATCAGAATTAAGTCAGTTGCTTTTTTTCCTCAACTTAATTTTGGAATTAAAATACCAGTCCATATACATACTGGTATATGCGCCTGCTGTTCTTGTATGCAACAGTGTCCATTTAACAATTATCATATGCAGGATATATCATAAGCTCCTCAACAATTAATATTAAAAACATTCAATCATTTGAACATTGAACAATTAGCACTTTTAAACTCTTTACTGGTTAACATGTTGGTTAAAATGGAATTGGATGCTATTGACTCTACCGCTGTCATGCTTTTTTCAAAACTTCTTCTAAAATACTTCTTTCAACCTCGGTGCCGCTTCAGACGATCTCAACTTCCAGATTGTTAATTATTGTGCAATAAGTGCCTGACGTTTGGTTCGCATGCAGTGTTAGGTATCCTCTCAAAGTGTTTTTTTAAACGTTTACCCGTTTTTTCCTGCCTTGTGTAACCATCTTTGAAGCAAACGAATAGAAAAGCATCAGATGAACGAATAAGACAGACTGGATTTATGTTTTATTTGAATGGAACCCAAAGTAGGAAATTACCTGATATCGTTTGCAGTCTATTTTGCGTTTTTGCAAGTAACCAGTCAAACATATACGAGTATTTTTAAACATCACTCAGTTTCATATTTTTGTGTACCTATACACATTAATGTTTTGGGTATTTGAGTAACCTAAATTTTAATTGCTTTTTGGTATGCTAGAATTTTAAAAGAATTGGGTTTTTATCTATTTTATTTGCGTAATTACACAAATACGCACCTTATCTGTAACCCTGATATGAATAGATGGCAGTATGGAGATTCTGCACGTCATTTTTTTTTTTTTTTTTTTTACTCGGACAAAATTTCTGGTTGCTTTGGTAATGAAAAAATTTTGCCCCCCACTGGTAGGGGACTCATGTGTTATGTGCAACACCAGTTACTTGTTTTCATCTCTTTTTTTGTCACTCGTATTCAAATGTATGAGCATCAGATATTTGAAAAGTAATCACATATGCTGATTGTTTAAATTCACCATTCCAGTTTTTTGTAGTGAAAATTAAGGCTGTGCCTTACATCAACTGCTCACAAACGGTATTGCAAACAAAAGCACATGTTCTTGTGTTTAAATTAGGTCAACCTATAGCTGCCTGTTATCCCATTATAGCTACTGGAGAGCCTGTGAATCATTGTGAAAACATTGTGAACATTGCAAAGGTCCTTTGATGATGCAGATGTCAGACTCTGAAGCTGAAGGACAAAATTAAGTTACTACAATTTCGCCGCCGCCGCCCCCCAATTGCGTTCCATTTTGTTTGTTTTCCATGATGTAATTTTGGAAAAAAGAAAAGTATTAAATACTGTAATTACTTTTAACATTCTAATGTATGCTTTTTACTCTATCCCCAGGACGTACTCCTAGACAGGAACTTAAGTCAGTCATCAGTATGCCCGGGAGAATTCCAAAACAAAGCCCAGCTGTGGCCACACCCACCAGGGTTCCATTACGTGGAGCAACAGACTCAAGCTTCACTCCTGTTGGGAGCTCCAGGCCGGTATCTATGTGCTCAAGAAATAAACATCAGAGCCCTGCACCCAAATCTCTGATCACCACCAAGTCCCTGGATGTAGAGATGAACCCACTAGGGTGTAGCCCTGTTCTTGTTAGAGGCCCACTGCTTAAAATTACTGAGGACACTCATTTTAATCAACCTGATTTTTCAAATGCTAGTCCTCCTGTTCCCCAAAACAAGGCAGAGTATTCTGGTTCTTCTGCGCCTGACATGGGCAAGGGTCCAAAGAGTTGTTTGAAGACTTCACCGAATGTTTTGTCCATGTTGTCAACAACATCTGCCGGTCGAAAGTCTCCGTCCCCTGGCAATATGGACTTGCGTCTCATATGGAAGACAAAGAAGACTGCCAGCAGTACACCGGTGAAGAAGGAAGTTCTGGAAATTATGGTAAATTTTGTTTGTACTTCACCACAATATTGATTAGGTGTGTTGCTGTTGTTTGGGGGCTGGGGAAGGTCTAACTTTTGACATACTGTTGAATGTATAAATTTTTATACAACCATAATGTGTGTCGTCTGGTCAGCACATGATATTATTAATATTTGATTATCATATGGTTATTTTTCCCCAGCTTCACAGAAGTGGGGGCTACATAGGAATCTATCTCATCATATCAGGTCACATCCTGTAACATCCAATTCCATCCATTCACATTACACAAAGACAAAGTGTGATGTGGGGGTATTAATTACCATTTGTTATTATTCGAAGATTAACCTGAATAAATTTAAAATGTTTGATGCAGAAATAATTAGCAAATAATCAAGAGTGTTGTATTGATAGAAAGAAACATATGGATCTAGCAATGTATTGACAGATGTAGCCCCATACTGTTCCTCCACTTAGTCTGTTTTTGAGCAAACTGAAATTCTTAATCCTGAGATAAATAGCAAATTCTTTGGGGAAAATACCTGAAATTCAAGAGTGGAAGATCCCTAATAAAGAAGGAAAATAAGAGATGAATTGAATACCCAAACCCTATAGAATTCTCTCCCTTTTTAAATGAAAACTGTCTATAGCCTTTGACTACCTGGAAATGTAATTTTACATGTTAAAAGATAAAACAGAAAAAAATCTAGCTGAATTTACTGTGTTACCTTCTCAACTCCATGACAGTAGTAAGTATCAAATAAATGAAACACTTGAAACCCCCCCCCCCCCCAACTTGTCTGTTTATGTCAAATTATTTCTTTTACTAGTTTGTATAACCTTATTATATATGGAAAAAAATAATTTGCTCTTGGACAAACTGGGCATAAAAAGACAATGGGTTTTGCCATCTTTATGAACAGTATTTGCTTGTTTCAAGATGCCCAAGTTCTGCATACAATTTACAAATAAGTAACTGTATTTAGATGTACAATTTTGATACATTTATCTTTATTTCAGAGATATGTTAGTTAAAGAGGATTCTTTTTCTGCTGGTATATGAACTTGAACGCATTTATTTTTGCCACTTTCTAAAGTAAAGTTTAGCTTATGTTGTTGCAATTTTTTTTTAAATTTTTTTTTTGATGGGCAGGACAAAATAAAATAATGAACCGATAACTGGGTATTCAACTGTAATACTTGAAATGTAATTATTTATTTTTTAACTTTCCTCTTATTTCAGAAGACAAAGAAGACCCTAACCTGGGCAGACACACTTGAGAGATATCAAACCCCTATAAAGGGACAGGTAGGTCACATTTGTTTGTTTAAATGATTTGTTGTCAAAACGGACCTCTTGCTTAGAGAGATTTGATGAGAGAATGTATATTTTCTGCAGTATCAGGAATATAGTATCGTTGGAAGGGTTCATATTAGCCTACCAAAATACATCCAGTGGTTGTCTATAAGTTTCTACAGCACAACCAACACAAAATACATCCAGTGGTTGTCTATAAGTTTCTACAGCACAGACAACACAAAATACATCCAGTGGTTGTCTATAAGTTTCTACAGCACAACAACACAAAATACATCCAGTGGTTGTCTATAAGTTTCTACAGCACAGACAACACAAAATACATCCAGTGGTTGTCTATAAGTTTCTACAGCACAGACAACAGCAGGCCAAGCTGCCCATGAAGGATCATGTAGGCTTTTTCTGATGATGAGGAAAAGAGTCCTTATTACCCCATAGTTCAATGATGAAAATCACCATTTTGTTTGGTTTGGGGAAGGAAAAACATCTTGGAAAAAATTAGTTTTTTGGCGGAAACTGCATAAATTTTAAAGAAATAGGGGGGGGGGGGGGGATGAAATCATGGCATGGCACTGGTTGTCTTTAATATCAGACTGTGCCTGGATAGCATAGTGGTAATGCGCTTTGCTTCTCAACAACATGTCCCGGGTTAAAGTCCTGGTTACATACATAAGAGAGTACAGTGGTCGCCCATCCAGACACGTGGGTTTTCTCCGGTTTCTTCCCATAATGGCCACATACGCTGCCACCAGAGCCATCAAGATTAATTAACATAAGTTGTGATAACTTAGATGACCTCAAGAATGCCTCACCTTGGAAAAATGTTGAATATTTTATTTTGCGCTTTTCAAACAATTTTAGATTATTTAGAAGTGCAATGAGGCATATTTCAGCAATACATGTTTTATGTCCTACCTATCAGGTAATATTACTGTTTTCCTGTGAAAAGAAAATGATGTGAGATATCAAAGTTTTATTAATGAGGCAATGTTTGAGTTATGTCCTACCTATCAGGTAATATTACTGTTTTTCCTGTGAAAAGAAAATGACGTTCGCTCTCTGTGGTAATATCTTAATTAAATTTGAGTAAGTAATGGTTTTTGAGTGTTTGTGTTACTACGATCGTAAAATGATCATAAGAAAGGGTCAATGTCTTGATCTGCATTAAACATGAATATACATAAATTTATTTTGAAGAAAAATCATTGATTATCTTCTGTATAAGATAAATCATCTTGGTTTATCTTATTTTAATTCAATAATTTCTTTTTTGTTTTATAAAACATCATAAGTTTATGTTTACATCCCTTAGATACAGGTTGATTCTTCTTTTGGCATGTATTTTTTGTTTTGTTTCACTGCTTTAAGAATGGATGCATAGGATCTTTTTCAGTTACTTTTTTTCATCTTTGTTTGTTTACACTTTTGTCATGTTAGCAGGGTCACGATTATGTTGAGTACTTCTTTTTTTTATTTTGTTTCGGTTGCAATCAAGGTGAAATGGGATCACTTTCTCTCGTCACAATTTGTCGCATCTGTCAGTCTGCCCTTGTCCACATGTTTCCGTCATCTATAAGCAGGCTGACCAATGTCCCAATGATCAGAATCTTAATGTCATTTGTCACTTATGGTCACCTCATGACTGTCTACCATAATTGATAAAATCCCATAAAAAATGAGGCCCCTAGAGGGTCAGCTAGTTTCCTCATATACTCTATATTGAAGATTTTCAGATTCTTCTATGAAACCAATGGCTAGAAGTTTTTTTTTCATTTAGTACAAACTAGCTTACAAATTCTTTGTATCTGAAACTTGAATCTGGTTGCTACTTGAATGCTTTTAAATAAGCTTATGTACTCTGGTGAGCAATCTAGAGCCATATGGTCTTGTTTTTCAAACCACTATTCAGCATGTTGTTAAGCCTGCAGTGTAACATAAAGAGGTTGGATTATTGGTAGGTTCTCATTTATGATAAAGGAGAGGGTCAGTAACACTTTATGTTAGGGTTTAAAAGTTCCACACATATGAGGGTTGTTCGATATGTAATGTGTATTGTACAGTATCTCAAAAGCATTTGACTCAAATAGTCAAATGAACTTTGCATCCCTTCAAAATATTTTCTGTGGTTTGAAATACATAATTTCAATCTCTGAATCAATTTTCTGAAATGCATCACGGTACGCTGATTTAGGTAGACCTCTGAGGCACTGACTGATGGCTGAGCCAAGGGTCTGTCGGGACTTGTATCAAATACCAGATAAGAACTTTTTAAGGTTTGAGAAAAGGAAAAAGTCGCATGGGGCTAGATCTGGAGAGTATGGTGGGTGTAGCAAGACGGTAACCTCCTCCGACTTCAAAAATTGCTTCACAAGCTCAGATGTATATGATGGAGCATTATCATGAAGTAGACAAACATGCCTAAATCCTGACGACAGGGCGTTGTTTCTGGTAATATTTCTTGAGATTTTTTGGTATAACATCTCGGTAATACTGACCTGTAACACTTTTGCCCTTTGGCACCGGAATTTGTACAGCAATATCATCACATGAGAAGAATATGCAATAAGGACCTTCTTTGTGCTCATGGTCCTTTTGGCAACTACAGGCCTTCAACTGTGTTTGGTTAGCCATATTTTGTTTCCAATTTATCTGAAATAGTGAACCCATGTTTCGTCACCAGTAACAATGTTTGTAAATTGTCTTTGATTGAAGTTTGGAAACATTTTGAGCAATTGCTTAGCGGTTTGTACTCATACCGTTTTTTGGTCATCTGTCAATATATGGGGTATCCATCTGGCAGAAATCTTGCATACTTTCAAAATGTGTTTCAAAATGAAATGCACCGTGAGAGCGATATGCCAACAGCTTTGGAACATGTAATAGTACAAATCGTGTACCTGCCATCACTTTCAATTTTTCCCTGACTTTTGAGACATTTGTCTTGCCTGTTACAGTCACAGGTCGGCCAGATTTTGCTGCATCTTTGACAGACTCTGTTCCAGTCAGAAATTTCTTTCTCCACCTACGAACTGTCTCATAAGATATCTTATCAGACCCATAAACTCCCCCAATTCAGTAAAAATCTGCTTTACCAAATGAGTTTTTTGTGAACTTTATATATAAGTTTCTAATTTCTTCAATATTCTCAGCCCGTTTCTCAACCAATTTTTACAACAGTGGTCAACAATGGCTCTATTAAAATTACAATTAGTTAAAAACTGTGTTGAGCTTAAAGCTTGTGTTTATACTGTTGAAAGGTATTGAATAGAGCTATTCAGGCATATCAACATCCACAAATCGTGCAGAGCGTTATTGCGCTGTGGTACAATACACATCACATATCGAACAACCCCCATATCTTCAACTTTAATACACAACTTACAGCTGTACGCCTTCATAAAGTTTAAAGATGCTTTCAAAAACAAGCAAATGACATTACATGACAGATTTTTTCACTGAAAACCTGAATGCTATCCTATGCAAATCTCACTAAGATTGTATAGAAACATTTTTGATGAAATAAATTCTCTGTACCATATGTTCATTTCAAAAGAAACAATTAGGTATATATAGAAGTCACTTAGTTGGTCTGTTTGTCCATCAGTGATCTAATTTAACCCTTTCCCTCATATAGACTCATTTTGACGCACTCAGTAGGTACCACATAAAGCCTGATCTGCAGAAAACCACAGTTAAACCTTACCAAATTTAATTACAAAATCCTCATTTCCAGACCACTGAGGAGCAGCGAACAGCATAAAACCTGATCAGCCTGCGAGTTACTCGCAGGCTGATCTGGTTTTATGCTGTTCGCATAGGTCTTTCCATGGTGTCCTCTATGAGGGAAAGGGTTAAGAATGGTATAGGACAAGTTTGGTCTGTTTGTCCATCAGTGATATGATTTAAGAATGGTATAGGACAAGTGACAGTTTGATATACATCATGCTGTGTATGCTCAATCAGTTGAAGTACAGTTGTACTTGGGTGATTTTCTGTTTTTATTGCCTTGACAAAACGTTGCTGTTTCTGTCTGAAATAACTGGTAGTCAAAGAGCCTGAGTCTACCAGATTTTTACCTAGGATCTTTATCTGGTAAATGTACAAACAAACAATGGTAGATTGAATATGTTCATTCTTGGAATATTGCGAGCTTCATGTACCATTGTATAAACCTTTGTGACCTTTCGCATTTGAAATTCTCACATAAGGAATAAGGAGCCATTGACCCCTGTAGCTCAGTCAAAAGGTATTATTTTTTTTAAAAGTCCTATACATGGTCATTGTAAATGTTGACTTTGAAATCCTATTTTTCTGCCATGGCTGCTTTATAATTTTGGTGTGAGATTGAGTGTTTTCCAACATGGAGGAAATTATCTTACAGACATTTTGCCGTTTGGAAAGGCATCAGATATAGGCAATACTGAATACTGATGTAGGTACACTGTAAAGAAAGATTGCTCCATCATGGCATTTCTATATTGAAAATACCAATGTTTTTTAAAAATGGTTATAGTATGTCTCAGGTGTGCTTGGGTCTTGGCACAAAAGGGTAATTCTAGGACTGGTTGGCCTGGTGTCATTATAATGTGACTTGGTGTGGTATCATGTTACCTGTATACAGTATGATATCACAGTCCTGAAGGTCCTGAAACAAATGAAAAAGCAATTGGTAGGACATTTAACACATGCAACCAAAGAAACATCTGTTCTTTCTTCAGCACCTCATCCTCCATCTGCTGGGCTTTTTTTCCCTTCTTTTTCAACATGTTTCCCTGTGAAAATTCCTAAAAGTTCATGTAGCTTTCTCCAAACTTTCTTTTTATCTCAGAATTTTTCCTTTTCTCCCAACTCAAGAAAATTGTACTTTTAAGCCACAAGATATGGTATTGAGGCCTCTTCCTCATCATCAGAAAAAGGCCTGTTTGTCTTTAGGTGTGTCTTTCTCTGTCTGTCTGTCTGTCTGTCTGTCTTTCTCGTTAAAAATGTTTCTTAAACCTGTTCTGTGTTTCTTGAAATATGTAACAGATTTTCTGCAACTCAAAAAACTCAAACTCTGTGTCACTACAATTCAGTTAGATACTTTTTCTGTAAGATGTTAATGTTAATATCCATTATTTAGAAGTTACCCTTTGCTTCATAAATATTCATGTACAAATTCTTGATTGGATGAGTATTAATTTAAATGGCATATGAAATTTTGCCATGCTGATTGTGTAGAATCTAAAGATCCTGATGAGACTGTGTAGAATCTGAGCTACAATATTGTATGAACAAACAGAGGAGACCCTGATAGAGTTGTCTGATCAGGGTCTGCTCTGTTTGCCAATGTGTCAAAATGTGTCTATATGAAGTAAAGGGTTAATTAAGTATGAATTTCATGATTAGATTCAGTAGGGATTTGAGGTTAAGCCTGAGATTGAACATATTAGTCTCTATTTTATAAAATTTGATAAAGATCTAGAACCTCTTATTAGATTCGTGGTAGCTGCCAGTCTTATGTAGCCATAAATTAAAAGCAGGCATTGTTGATTTGCATAATTATCACAGCGGCATTTTCACCTATCGCTCAGTAGCTTATCAATGCAATGCAGTTGTTAACATCAGGTTAGTAATAGCCAATGGCGCCAAAAACAAAAATATGGCTCAAGCAGTTTCGAAATGGTGAAAGTATTTGGCAGCAATATTTTTCATGAATGGCACCACATTATAAACTTGTATTTTGCTTGGTTCCCGAGTTTTCCTTCGCTGCATATTCACCGCAGTGTAAAAATAGAATTACTAGCTAGTTCTGTGTAAATCCTACTAACAGTCTTTCAGCACATTGTGTGCTTTGATTAACATGGCAAATGAACAGAGATTTTGTATTCTCTCAGAAGAAATGGTCTTAATTACTCAGTTTGGGATGTTTTGTGGGATGCAGGTCAGGGGCCATAACTCACCAATTTCCTTCATCTGTATTTAAGACTTAGACTTAGGATTCTTAAACTTTTAATAACTATGAACACGCATGTTTAGTGCACTCTCTGTGTTTGAGATTCAAAATCCTGGAAAAAGTCCATTGTCCCACAAAAATGTTGATCCCTTCTTTTAGTTTGTGGAAGCTGCTATCTTGCTTTACCTTGTGTTTTATATGTGTTAGATTGCACTACAGGTGACAAAAGTTCTACTTTTTCAGCAAGTCAGATGTAATGCAACTATTATTACTCACACAACATGTATCCACATGCAACTGCTTTGTTTCCTTGATGTTTATTGTAATACATTCATCATTAAATTGTGATCATGGTCCATCAAGTGATCATTGGAATTTTATAGTAAATGTAAACCTTTATAGACTTTGAGCAAAAGATCATATAACTCCAAGTCGGTGGATGCTTGCATCTGCACTGGAATTTCTTTAAGCATTTGAAGGACCATGATTATAATTTTATGGATGGATTACCTTAATATAGCTAATTGTTTAAATAATAGTCTTAAGATGTCGACATCTTATAGTTTGTCACTGATATATTCCAGTTGATGTTTGAAGTACAACATAAAACAGTACTGTCCAAATTGAAAAAAAAAAACAACTGAAAAAAAACCCTGCTCAAAACATAGTCTAAATGAATTGATAACAAATTTATGGTTGGTCACAAAAATGACTGCATTAGGTTATATTGGGCTGGCAAGTTTTCAGGCATTTGTAATATTATTTGTTAAATGAACATTTATTAATTAACCCTTTCCCTCATAGAGGACACTGAAGACCTATGCGTTAATGTGGTTTTCTGCAGATCAGGCTTTATGTGGTACCTATTGAGTGCGTCAAAATGAGTCTATATGAGGGAAAGGGTTAATTACATGTAATTCTCTCTCGTTCTAAGTGTTCAAAAAGAAGATGAATTTTTTTCTCATTCATTTTGAAGAATTAAAAAACAAATTTTGTATATTTATGGTTTGTCACAAAAATGGTTGAGTCATTGACTGCATTAGGTTGTAAGTCGTCTATCTATTATAATGTAAAGTACAGACTATTCTACATTTTACTTCTGGTTGTATCAAAATATTAATACAAGATGTAAGCATGATAAGAATTTCTTAAGTATTTATTTCACAAGAATATGATAGAAATCACAACCAGACAACAATTTACAGGCAATTATATACAAAAAAGCTTTAATATCTGTCTAAAGTATAAAAAGTACCTATAGATATGGCTTCTAGTAGATAGAGTAAAGTTTGGATAATTTACAATATGTGAAACTGTTCCGAAAATTAGTGCCTTGTGTAAAATACTCATTTGCGTTGCTAGCAGTGATCAAACCTATACCAGTTGGGGTTGGCACACTCTTATTGATTGGCACTTCTGGAGATTGTGTCTAAAATATCATAATATGCTATAATATTTAATAGCTAGAGATTTGAGTATGATATTTGAGATTGAGCTAGAGACCATAATTATTTAAGTATCATTTAACCCTTTCCCTCATATAGACTCATTTAACCCTTTCCTCATATAGACTCATTTAACCCTTTCCCTCATATAGACTCATTTAACCCTTTCCTCATATAGACTCAATTAACCCTTTCCCTCATATAGACTCATTTAACCCTTTTCCTCATATACTCATTTAACCCTTTCCCTCATATAGACTCATTTAACCCTTTCCTCATATAGACTCATTTAACCCTTTCCCTCATATAGACTCATTTTGACGCACTCAATAGGTACCACATAAAGCCTGATCTGCAGAAAACCACAGTTAAACCTTACCAAATTTAATTACAAAATCCTCATTTCCAGACCACTGAGGAGCAACGAACAGCATAAAACCTGATCTGGTTTTATGCTGTTCGCATAGGTCTTTTCATGGTGTCCTCTATGAGGGAAAGGGTTAAGGAAATCCATCCATCATTCAATCAAATGCTTAAAAAATACTTCAGTGCCGATGCAAGCATTCATAGGCTGTTTTGCTTAAGTTTTATAGAGCTTGCATTAACTATAAAATTTCTATGATCACTTGATGGACCTTGATCAAAATTTCATGATGGATTACCTGAAATACAGAATGAATTAACATAATGCCAGAAACAGGCAAATCATCGCTGTCTTGAATATTTATCAAAGAATGTTGAACAAAAATAACAATTGAAAGCATTAGGTTCTCATTCTGTACAGCTTTTCATTGGTTAAACATTCTATTGGAGAAGGCATTTTGGTGTCACATCAATTAAGGTCTTGTACACACTGCAGATCACTGTCTTGTCTGCCATACTAACTATATGTTGAAAATGTTGAGCACATCCTGGCATTAAGGGGTGGACTGGCATGAGAGACTAAATCAGTTTTTGTAGCCATACCCCACTTGTCTGATTCAACCAGTGTTACTGATTCCTGGAGTTGAATTGGACATAATAGAACTTGGAGGGAAAGAAAAAGAAAAGAAAGAAGTGTTGCTTGGTCAGAACAGGGAACTTTTCACTTTTTTTTTTTTTTTTTTTTCCACATTAATTTTGAAAAAAAAGGCATTTTCACAAAATTGTGAAAAATGAAATATTGTTATTAAGTAGGGAAGATATTAAAAAGAAACTACATTTTTCTGATTATCATTGGTATTCTTTGAGTTATTTTTCTCATCTATAGCATTTTTTTTTTTTTTTATCAAAATAAGAATTTCATACATTAAATATGGTGTGGGGTGTGAGGGAGAAGATACTGTAAGTCCTTGTTAATGACCCAAACAGTGGTACGCCTTTATATTTAAACTTATTCTCTGTAGAACTTAAAACACTACAGTAAAACCTTTGAACAAATGCCACTTAATGGAAACTGAAAACTCGCCTTTATCTGGAGGTGACTGTTATCAAGAGGTTTAATTATCTATAAAGTCAGTGTTTGGAATCCAGTCACTGGCCGTTGTTTACAGGTTGGGTTATATTATAAGGTGATTACTTATACAGGCACTGTACTTGGTGCTCAGCATTCAAGAAAACCTCTTCCAGGGCTGGTCATTGTAATATCTGGTTAACCCTTTCCCTCATAGAGGACACCATGAAAAGACCTATGCGAACAGCATAAAACCAGATCAGCCTGCAAGTGATCAGGATTTATGCTGTTCGCTGCTCCTCAGTGGTCTGGAAATGAGGACTTTATAATTAATTTGGTAAGGTTTAACTGTGGTTTTCTGCAGATCAGGCTTTATGTGGTACCTACTGAGTGCGTCAAAATGAGTCTATATGAGGGAAAGGGTTAATATATTCATATTTTTCTCCATTTTTTTTATGTAACATAGACTGTAAAAGATTGAAAAATATGAAATATACACATATGGTATGTAATATTAAGAATGTTTTTGTTTTTTTTTAAATGAAAAATCATACTTCAACATATTTCCATAGAGGAAGGGGGAAAAAGGATTTTATGAGAGGATATAGTGCCATGCTTTTTGTCTGTAATGTAATACTTTAAATAATATCATTCAATGTAAGGTTGGCATCATCACTAAATGATAGAAGTGTGGTCAGTGGGATGTAAAACCCAACAAACAAATAAAACCTATTTTATAGATAACAGTCAATAAAACCAGTGTAATCCCCAGGTCTTTAATGATCATATTTCACAACCCATGTGATGGCTCCTTGAGTCTGGTTTGACTGTTAGCATAAAAAGATAATAAAAGAGAACAAACACCAAAAAACAAATACCCTAACAAAGTTAAGTCAAGAGCAGAGGTGTTTATTTTTCCTCAGAAAAAAAATGTTTCTCAAAGACAGATCATTCTGCCAGTGAGATAAAAGCTATTTTTCTCTCTTTATGTTTTCTCTCTCAACTGTATACATATGAAATTGTTGATAAAAAGATAGCAGGCAAGCAAGATGGTAAAGGTTACGGAGACTTGACACAAGTGATGAAGGTAATTGCCTGCCCTCCCTGTCGAGCCACTGCTTGGCTCAGCTGTCGAGGAATCTCATCGTTGGACAGGTATCCAGTGGCTCCCCCTGGTGGCTCCCTGCAGCGGGAGACGGTTCCCAGAGCTCTGCTTCCACCATTCTCCCACGCTTCTTCTCTTTCAGTAATTATCATTATTCACAGCCATTATCATAGGTAAAAGTGATAAAAAACAGGTTATACCTGCTGTAGCTCTCTCAGACTTGCATTTGTCTCTACTAGTGGCTTAAGCTTCTTCAGGGTGTTTATAAATATGTCAGTAGAGTTAGCTGATGCTTCATGATTCGCTTGCGGAAACCTTGATCCATGAAACACGAGTCAATCATACTGTATTTAATTAACTACCTTTCTGTTTTTACTGAGAGAGAGAAAAAACAAATGGTTACTTTTATCTCTTTTTTTTCTGCTTAATAAATTGTTCCAAAAATGAACTAGGTTCAGGGCCCTGAGAAACATGCCTTTTCTCAATAATTTTCCAAGCTTAGCAATTTTCTTTGAGTGATCATTAATTTTGACTTCCTTTTATAAAAAACAACAACAACAAAGCAGTCATCATATGAAGTTAATTAATAATGAACCTTTGCAAGTTGTATTCTAAATTAAATAGATATAATTGATAAAGTTCCTTGAAAACAAAACTAGTTACTGTAAAATCATTTATTTTCGTTGACATTGAATTTTGTGGAATCTGTGATTTAATAAATTTCGTTGGTACATATATTCATGGAACCATGTTCTCGAAAACATGAGGTCAGTGAAATAAATTGTTTTCGTGGGGATAACATGCATAAAGTCATGCTAGAAATTAACGAAAATTAATGATTCTACAGTAACCATTTCACAAAATGAAAACTTGTGTTTGTATAGAGTCCAACCAAATCAACATGGCTTGCATGCTCAATCTGGTTAGGGTTTATTCTGTTGTAGTCATTGATTTCTTGGTGAGGAAATAAAATGAGTTGTCTGCTAAAAACTGGTTGTCTGCTTATTGAAATTTCAAGTTGACTGCTTACTGGTTGGCAGCTTAGAACTAGTTGACTGCTAACTGGTTGGAAGCTTAGAACTAGTTGACTGCTTACTGGTTGGCAGCTTAGAACTAATTGACTGCTAACTGGTTGGAAGCTTAGAACTAGTTGACTGCTTACTGGTTGGCTGCTTAGAACTAGTTAACTGCTTACTGGTTGGCTGCTTAGAACTAGTTAACTGCTTACTGGTTGGCTGCTTAGAACTAGTTGACTGCTAACTGGTTGGCTGCTTAGAACTAGTTGACTGCTAACTGGTAGGCTGCTTAAAGCTGGCTGTTTTCTAATTGGTTCGATACTTAGAGCTGATTGTCAGTTTACTGCTTGTCTGCTTTGAACTTGATAGATTTCAGTGAAACTTTACAGAAGTGTTCCTATAACACAAGGATATTTAATTTTTTTGTCCGATCATAACTCTGACTTATGACATATGAACTTCATAGATAGACCTCTTGGATGAGAAATGCAGTGCACAAGAACCATTACCATGCAGTTTATTAATTTTGAGTTTTCACTTATCCTGTGACAAAATGCAGCTCGTGAATCATTACCCATTTCCACTGGTTTGATTGTTCTATCGGGGGGGGGGGGGGGGGGGGGGGGCATCATCAGGCGGAGACTCCTGTATTGCTTGCAATACTGACAAAGCCTCTTTTTTTTTTTCAATGATCATGTTTCTAATAGAGCAAAATAGGTTATCACTAATATTTTCACTATCAGTTTTATTTCCCACTTTATTTTTCAAATAAAGATAGACGATAGGCAAAATCAGGTCAGTAAAAAAAAAGAAGTGATTTTCCTTGGCTTTTCTCATGTTCTCACCGGCATGAGCAGCATTTTTAAGAAGTGCCTGCCTAATGAACATTTGAGGAGAGTAATATAGATGTGAGTCACATAGGCTGTGTCAGTTTGACTTCAACAAGAGGTAAACATGATTGCTGTAGATTGCAGTTGTTGTTTTTATGATAATGATTATACACCTGGTTCTCAGAGGTGGGGGCTCTGTAGGAATCATGCTCATCAGGTCCTGTCCCATCCCGTCCAGTCCTTCACTCATATTACATGAAGACAAGCTGGGATGTGCAGGTATTAATCACATTAAGTGATAGTTCTGGTTTGTGTTAGTTTCCATATTTTACCAATTCCTGAAGCCAGATGGTTTGAGAGTCCATCTAGGAGGAAGAGGTGGTGGGTTTGATCCTCTGCCTCAACAGCCATCAGAATTATCTGCAGACCAAACCCCAGGGGTGTCGGTGTTAGTCTTTTGAAGTAAGGAGGTTGGCTGGACCAATGGTCGAGTGACATTTCAGTCATATTTAATTCTCCATGATGTCCTCTTTCTTAATATTTTAGTGACAGTAATATTGTTGCATTTATTAAACAGTCAAATCTGTCTCTAGCGGTCAGTCAAGGGAACAGGAGAATGTGACTGCTTAACAGAGGTGGTCGTTGAAAAAAGGTTTAAACAAATAACAAAATGCTAGTTTGGTCAAACTGAAACTGGCCACTAAATGCAGCTTGGCCTCTTAATACAGGTTGAACTGTTATAAAAGAAGTATGTACCAGAAATTATTGAGTTATATTAAAGAAGAATCACAATTTGTTTATCTGTATCATCACTTTATGTATGTGGGATTCGTTAACGCAGACGTACGGATGGTCTATGAAAAACGTCAGAATATTGACGAAGATATTAATTACAGAATATGCATATCAGGTATTTTTGTACATAACTGAATGATTCTTTCTTATTTTTTGCATTGTATTAATGTTGTTGTCAATGAGTATGCAACTCTTCACAAACCTGTTACGCATATTTTGCTTTTCTGTTCAAAGAATATACACCGCTTTATGAAGAATAAGGGGCCTTTAAAAAATAAGTACTATCTAAGCAAAAAACAGTATATATTTATATCAACAACTGTATGCTACAGTGGTGTAAAATTCCTAAATTTATCACACACCCTTCCTATCTTTTTCAAAATTTGAGGTAGTAAAATCAAGGGGGGGGGGGGGGAGCAAAAAAAAAAATGATTTGATCTTTCACTTGAGTGGGCATGTGGAATTTTATACATCTGACAAAATCAGACAGCCGAATATGAACACAAAAATAATACACACACAAAAATATACATATGTAAAAATTAAAAAAAATGTAACATTTAATTTGACAGCGTAAAGGTCCATAAAGCTTCCAAAAGCAGTGTATATACTTTGGACAGAAAAGCAAAGTGTGCAACAGATTTGTTTACGAGATACAATCTATACATACTTGTTGACGACAACGTTACAATAAAGCATAAATAAGAAAGAATCTTTTACTTAAGATCATTCAGTTGTTTACAAAAATAACTAATTTGCCTATTCCGCATATCTTCGTCAGTTTTCCATAGACATTCCGTATGTCTCTGTTAACGAATCACAAGTGCATAAATTGATGACGTAGCAGATAAACAAATTGTGATTGATGACGGTTTTTCAAATTTAAATTATTTCCAATTACATACCATTTGTTTTAGTCTATAATATGTCAAAGTTTTTATATTTTCTTTTTTATGAAGATAGAATCATTATGAAATATAATGGACCTTTAATTACTATGAGTGACCATTAACACACTTATAGCAGGGTTTTCCTTGATGCACAAAACTGTGCATTTAGATCCTCAAAGTGTCAAAATGGCCTTCAGATATCAAAATATGATATTAATATCTTTATTCATATAATCAAGGGGTCACTTGACTACCATCTTGGGGAAAAAATAAAATAAAAAAAAATTAAAAAAAATGCTGGTATTGCTGTACACTAATTAAATAATCTAAATTTAACCAACTTCAGCAGCAGTATACATAATGCGAACATTCAAGACAGCAGCCTGTGGATCTGTCTGGAATGTTTTGTGGTTCCTTAAAACCACAACTATTCTGGTCCAAGGGTTTTGTTTGTTACCTTTAAGGATTATAAGTCTCGGAGATAATGTGATTATATATGAATAAACAGGTGGTATGATCATTAGGCGTTTTCTCTTCCTAACCATTTTCTATATCCTTATCCCTCTCTGTGCATGCATTTTTGCATGTTTTGTTTTAACCCTTTCCCTCATAGAGGACACCATGAAAAGACCTATGCGAACAGCATAAAACCAGATCAGCCTGCGAGTAACTCGCAGGCTGATCAGGTTTTATGCTGTTCGCTGCTCCCCAGTGGTCTGGAAATGAGGACTTTGTAATTAAATTTGGTAAGGTTTAACTGGTTTTCTGCAGATCAGGCTTTATGTGGTACCTATTGAGTGCGTCAAAATGAGTCTATATGAGGGAAAGGATTAAACTCTTTCATTTTCATCTTTCTTTTCATTCTGCCTCTCTCTAACTCTCTTTCATCCCTCTGTGAGCAAGAGGTTTTATTCCTTATTGAGGACTAGTCCCGGTGGCCAAGTGGTTTGAGCGTCCGGTCTGGAATGGGGAGGTCATGGATTTTTATCTCTGCCGTGACATGTACCAAAGTCCTAATAAATGGTACTGGTATAGTTCCCTTTCTTGGTGCTCAGAATAAAAAGTGTAGTTGCAGGACTGGTTGGCCTGATGTCAGGATAATGTGACTGGGTGTGGTATCATGCCACATGTCTATGGCATGATTCTCTAAATCTGCAAAGTCTCAAAATGAATGAAATACTGTGAAGGGGATGTTAAACTCAATGAACAAGCAAACTATAAAGTGTACAGGTGGTGAAGCAATAGCAACAACCCTAGCCGATATTTGACAAAAATGCAAATCATTTGATATTGTTTTAGAGTTCAAGCTATATTAGTTTTTATAAAAAAAAATTCTTCCATTTTGGATTTAATGATAGAGTGTAGTAATTATTTGTTCTCCACTATAGAACATTGCCCTGCGTGTTGTTTGACAAACAACCAGTAGGAAAACTGATAAGGGAACTGCTGATTGTAAGTTTTGATCTTCTTAGATTCTTAATTATTGAGAAGAACTAAGAAGAATAAAGAGACATCTGACCTGTACGTTATGAAATGAATGGCCTAACTGAAGTACCACAGTTTGTGATGTAATGGTGCCAGTCAGTCTGCTGGAAACTAGACCAGTGTGTTAAAGAAAAGGAGGGGGAGATGAGAGCAGATGGGGGCTGCGAAGTGACTCTCTCACAGATCGTGCATGTTTACCTGGAATTGGACAGTTAGCATATCTGTACTGCTGGGCTTTTAATGATGTGTAAAACTTTAAAAAAGTAAGTGGGTTATAGGTATGCTATTCAGGAAATCATACTTTTGTTTGGAAGATTTGTTATAGTTGGTATGTTTGAATTTTTCTTATTTATGTCTGAATTGATGTTTTTTTTATTAATTGATTTTTTTCAAGCTTTTTAACATTTGTTATGACTAGATAGAATAAGTTATTTATTGTTTAAAGCCTTTACATTTAAAAAAAAATCACTTTCAATGCCAAATCTGTGAAACCATTTCTCTTTTTTTTAAATTTTTTTTTAAAAAAAATGGTTAAATAAATGCATTTTTAAAGGAATAAAAATATCTTTTATCTATAATCTTTTCCAGTAACTTATTTGAATTACATCTGTTAAAATTGAAAGGTCCATTCATTACCAGAAGTCATGCAAAGTCAACCAGATATGGTTCACTGTGAAATCAAATGTAATAATAAGAAACAGTAAAAACAGTAAGTTTCCAAACTTCGTTTGGGAGACTTAATAAGCACTCAAATCAAACTAGTGAAACAGCTAATTCAAATTCTATCGAGCTTGAAATATACAAATGATCCTTTTGAATAAAATTGCCAGGTTTGCTAAGCCATGGTCTGCAAAAAGTATCGTGGTTTAAACGAGACCGTTCAAAATTCCAGGATTCAGGTCTGATGATATGCTGGAGGAGTTTTAAAATGTCTCATGTGTAAAACTTATATTACACCTCATTTTTTTTTTTTTTTTTTTTTTTTTTTTGCAGGTTGATCCCTCTTTTCAACTTGTATTTCCTTTAGTGATAAAAAGTAGGACATAAAACACGCACCAATCAGTTGCTGAAGTATGCCTCATTACATTTCTACATAATCTTAAATCCTTTCGGAAAAAAAAAGAATGAAATAAAATATTCAATATCTTTCAAGTGATGCATCTTTAGAGTCCTTGAGTATATATTTGAAATGGTGATGGTTTACACAATACCTTAGTTTTATTTGGATACTCTGGTTTCCTGTCATATTAAGGACTGCTATACCAACTTTTTTGTCAACAAATGGATTCCTATAGAGAACATAATATATTTTCTCCTACCCTATTGATGTCTAAACTTGCCATGAAACTTAAAACAGAGCTTTTAATGTTGCCACCCAGACACCAGGTTAATTACGAACATTTTTATGCCCTTTGCCACGTGGCTTGAAGCAAATAGTTTTGCCTATTATTCTGTCATTCCAAAACACAACTGTTTTGCAGATTTTCTTCTACATGCTTAGAAACATTAAAGTAATCCATCCTCCATCATTAAATTGTGATTATGGTCCATGAAGTAATTAGGAAATTTATAGTAATTCAAGCCTTTATAGACATAGAGCAAAAGAGCCTATAACTCTTAAGTCAGTGGGTGCTTGCATCTGCACTGAAGTCTTATTAAGCAATTGAAGGACCATGATTATAACTTGACCTTAAGCTGATTTATCATTATACAAGTGTACTACGATGATTTACATATTGAGATTATATTTCACTCACCTTTGCCTGTTTCAATAGGAGCTATGGCCCTTGGGCTTCCTGAGGTTTACCAGACTTTTCTTTACATGTCAGAAGACATTGACCTGAATTATAGTGTAAAAGTGTTTATGATGTGTTTAAAAGACTAGAGCCCCGTTTCACTAAACTTCGAATGAACAAATTTGATCTTAGTATTAAGTCTTTTGTTCTACATAGTGTATACTAATGTCTTTATTTTTACAATGAAACATGAAGAAAGATGACCCAATTTGTTGCATTATACAAACACGGCACTTTTTTTTAAAGAAAAAATCTACATTTGTGTATTTAACGTCTGAATTTTCACTTACAAAGATTTTTTTCGTACAAATTTAGTGAAACGGGCCCCAGGTTTTCATTTTGTTTTCTATGCACATTTTCAGCCCTTTAAAAATTTCTGATACATGATTCGTTGCAAGCAGGAGCATTTGTAAATTACTGAAACATCTAGATTTAAGGACACATTTAACTCTATTAAGTGTTTACTGACCTTGTTTCTCTACTAGTGACTCTGTTGTTATAATGTTAAACCTCCACTTCATAGACATGTCTCGACACTTTGGCACACATAGCAGACCCAGATCAGACTTATCAGGGTTTCCTCTGTTTGCTCATACAACACTGTCGCTCAGATTCTACACAGTTTGCATGGCAAGAAAACAAATGGTTTCATATGCCATTAAATTAACCCATTACTTCATATAGACTCTGACTTTGACACATTTGCAAACAGAGCAGACCCAGATCAGACAGCTCCTATAGAAATTGTCTGATCAGGGTCTCCTCTATTTGCTTATACAGTATTGTAGCTCAGATTCTACACCATCTGCAGAGCAAAGAAAAATCCACTGCTTTATATACCATTTAAAGTTAATTAGTATACATGAAGTCATAAAATTGTACATGTTTTTTTATGATGTTAAGGGTTAAGCAACATCTTGGTTTTATATTCCCTTGATATATGCATAAAACAATCAAATACTGCATCATTTTAAGGGGATTAATTTATCAGATTGAATTCATTGTGTCTAATTAATGCTGATTTACTCAATAAATCTACATGAAATTTGATAAGAACTGCAATCCCTTTTGACTAATTATAATTTTAAATACCTAGGTCCAATAATAATTTTAAGTTCTAAATATTAAATTGCTCACCAATAAACCAATCGACCCATTCTCTAGGGTAATTAAGTAAATATCAAGTGCATAAACTTGTTTTTACAAGCGATACATTGATACATTTAATTAAGAGACATGGTTGATTGGTTGATAAGGAATTGCCCTCAGGACTGACTTCGACTACCACAGATGTTGTAGCAGTCATAAATAAGTCTGGATGAAACATTGCATGCAAAAGAAGTCATGCTGCCAATGTTTAAATATCTTAAAACTTGCCCACTTAATAAATAAAGGGAGGTTGGGTGGAGTGTGTGTGTTTTTTTTGTGTGTGTGGTTTTTTTTTGGGGGGGGGGGGGGGGTATAAAGGAAACATTCTGTCCATCAGTCTGTCCATGAATCTCATTAAGGTGACTCATCTTAACCCTAACTTATATAGAGACACATTTGGAAGACAGCACACCTAGATCAGATAGTTTCTTCCAGCAGCTGTCTGATCATAGCCTCCTCTACAAAGTGGGATTTGGGTGACAGTAATGTGTGGGACTGATGGTGATGGAAGTCATCACTCTCCTTGATAGCTCACAATGGGTAGGTAAGTAACCATCATTTTGTGTTGTGTTAAACCCCCCTTTTCCTTACTACCCAGTTGGAAGGGGAAAAACCTGCAAATAACACAAAATAATGGTTACTTATTCTGGCCTTTCAATCTTTTAGCAGTGGAATTTAAGCTCTGCCTTTCCTGTTAATAGCTTGGTCAACTTCTCACAAACAATATCACAAACATAACCATGTTCTTTTGTATAAACCATGTCAACCATTGACTACTTATTTTTCCAGTATATTTAATGGATAGCCTGTAAATCTATATCTGTAAATACTGGGATTGTCAATTCTGGCTATCTGTGAAACAAAGAATTAAATATAAAAGACCATAGAAGTAAAGGATTTTTTGGACGGGTTTTTCAATGAAAAAACCAGTACATCATTACCATCAGGTCTTGTTAAGACATTAAAGTGAGAGAAAATTATCTACAGACTATTACATATTACATTTTAACCCTAACCATGCTTAATTTCATACCATTAGTTGTTTATGTGGATGCTGCTGAATTTTTTTTGACTAAATAGCAAACTGTGCAGACCATGATCAGAGTGCATTAATGTGTGTCTGCCGTGGTGGCAAAGGCATTACATTTATGTTTTCATTTATTAAAAAAAAAGAATGCCACTTGATAATTAATCAACTTTTAACTTCATGTAAAAAGTTATTGATTCTTGACAAATTGCATTTTGTACAGGTGAAGATACTTTGTCATTGGATACAGTCAGATCTGTTTTAAGTGGCCACTCAAATGGCCTTTCTTAGCAGGTGGTTGCTTAATGTGTGTTGATTTTTTAAAGACAGGTTGTACATTTAGTACAGGTTGTCACTTATATATTTAACTGTATTTAATAACAGGTAGACATCCTGTCATAGTTTTGTTTGTCCTAGATTTTCTGAGTCATGTGGTCTAAGTAGGCAGAGAGATAGTTTCCATGGCAACGGGGTAATTATTCAAACTTTTACAAATTCAGATTTGTTTTATCACCTTGATAGATTTATAAAGAATATTTAACAAGAGTTTCAATAAGGAATTTGCTTCATAGATACTTAACATAATAACTCTCCGGTGGCCAAGTGGTTAGAGCGTCCACCTCAGGAGTGGGAGGTTGTGGGTTTTGATCCCGGACCGCGACATACCAAAGTGTGCTGTTATAGCTCCCTTGCTTGCCACACAACATATAAAGGAAGTTGCAGGACTGGTTGGCCCGGTGTCAGGATAATGTAACTGGGTGTGGTATCATGCCACATGTGTACAGCGTGATACTGCAGTGTTGCAGCACTTATCTGTCTCAAGTAGACATCGTCTCCAAATGACTGAAATACTGTTGGTGGGATGTTAAACCCAACAAACAAACAAACTTAATAATTTTCTATTGATTTTAAACTTCTTGTTTTGTTACTGACATTATTGGGCCCCTTGTGGGTTTCTTTTAACATAATAGTTTCAATATACCAGTCTATATAGAATGATATAAGGACTCCTGTTCTGCATTAAAAGGGGGATAAGCGTGGTAAGACTAAAGTGGATATTGACTCTACAGCCTTATGAAGTCATATACTGTGTTTGGTATCACTGCCTTAGGTTTCTTTTTGCTTGTGACTCAGCAGAGGGTTAGACCTACATAACGCTGGAGCACTTCTGCGCTACCGAATAACAGTTGATAAAATATTGGTAATATCCCCTATTGCTCCTAATATAAGGTCAGTCAGTACATTTGTCAGTCGATCTGTCGTCCTACCTTATTGCACTAGAGAAAACTTTGTGTTGTGAACTTCTACAGTTTCACTTTAACCTTTAGAGGCCCTAGTTATTCCCCCTTGAGAAGGTATCATATGCGGATATAAATGGGGATTAATTATTCTGTGATGCAGACTCTGACCGAGTCTGATGTGACATTATTCATGGATTATATACTATGGTCGATCAGTCATCATAAAGGGCAGCTGTGTCTGAGTTAGACCTTGACAGAATGAGAGTTATTGCCCTCTGGAATTGTATCACATTATATTAAGGTCTCAGCCCCATAATAGCCATATTCCATATCTTGTCAGTAGATGGTAATAATTTTATGAAACTTCGTCACTTTGAAGACATCCAAAAATAAAAATGTTTCACCAAGAGTTTTACCAAGTTTTATTACATGTGGGGGAGATAATCTGTATTTAAGATAACATTGAAGTCTTGAGAAATATACAATTTCTGTGAATATGAAAAACTGAATTTGATTTTCTAGAAAAAATTCATGGTAAAAAACATTATATTTTTAAATTTCGGAAAAAAACATACTTTACATAGGAAAATGGAGAAAGTCACATTTTTTAGTGTTCAGGAGAAATACTTCATGACAACAAAATTATCAAGGGGAGGTAATAAAAGAACTTCTGTCGCATGTCATAACATGTAATATGCCCCTAATATTTCTCTTGTTTGACATATTAAAAGCTTATATTGTGAAGTTATATGCATCATTTTTATGGAATTGATGGCTATTAGGGTGCTAATACCTTAATGAGGGTGAAACTCAGTGTTCTTTATTAGGCCATTTGAATGACAGGATGTATTATGGATTCACCTGCAATAGATGGATAGGTGGGTGGAGTTCACAAATGTGTTCCGCTCTCGAACCATACATATACATGTACAAAACTTGGTCACAATGTATATAGGCACAATATTTTGGCCAAGTTCAATATCCAGCCATATTGTCCCACACACCTGCTCCAGAGTTATGACCCTTGAATTGATGAAAAATTGCTAAATTAGCAGTGTACGCTCTCTACGAATCAGTCTTTACCAAACTTGGTCATAATGTGTATGTGCACAATAATTTTGGGCAAGTTTGATAACAAGCCAGAATGTCCCAGACACTCCAGAATTATGGCCCTTGAATTGATGAAAAATTGCTAAATTAATAGTGCATGTCTCTAACTCAGTAAATTGAAACCGATCTTGCCCAAACTTGGTCCAATGTGTATTGGCTCAGTATCTCAATTGAGACTTCATATCTTTATGCTGTGGCTGAGTATTTGAGGTAGAACTCTGTCTCTTGTAGACTGAAGTCCACAAATGAAATATTGTCAGCAAGGGATGTAAAACTCAAAGAAACCAGTGTCATTTGCATGAAATACTGTGAAATCATTTATTTTGTGGGACACTTATTTTTACTGATTTCATGAAGGGTTTTATCCACAAATATTAATCCCAACAAAAGCTTGTCTCTTATGTGGACCTCACGTTTTCTAGAACACAGATCTACGAATAAATGTTCCCGCGAAATTCCATAATCAACAAAATGTAATGTCAAAAAAAAATAATGATTTAACAATATTTCATTTATCTAATAAATCTGTGAAACATTTATTTTATTGTTATTCTTTTTTGTATCGTTTCCTAAATGACTTGTTATTGATCAAAACGAGGATTTAATACTGTAAAATTATTATTTTTTTTTTTTTGGTTAAATTTGTCAGTTAAACCGTCCATGAAAGCAACAAAAATAAGTCCCCCACAAAATTGATAGATTTACAGTTCATGAGGCAGAACAAGTTCCTTGATGGCTGAAGTCTAGACTTAAACCAAGGGAGGGTTGAACAGTGACATGAGTTAACAAAGTAGGGGCAAGGAAAAATGGTATCTTGCCAAGTAAACATTCAAAGATTTTTCCCGACAAGGCATACTGAAATACTGAAAAACATTCCATCAACCTGTCAAATAAGATTAAAGTTAAAAGTTATAAAAAGAAGAAAGAAAAAAACAGAATGTTAGAAATTCCATGTCAGTAAATAATGAGTTGAACGAGCGAGTTTTGAGACATTTCAAAATCAGTTAGATTTACCTGGCCCTGTGTTCTTGACACATACCTAAATATAATCTTAGGCCTAAATATCATACTCAAATTGACACTAATGAACATAGCTTGAGTCTGAGTAGGATTTTTTTTTAAGGGAAAAGGGGTTTAAATAAATCTCAATTGCTACACTTTGAATTTGAGCTTGAGTGTTATATTTGAGCATCTAGTAAAAGAGATGTCATGCTAAAGCTTAACCCTTTC
>CM037778.1:5774325-5824325 GCA_021229015.1 Solen grandis
GTTAAAACCATAATTCATATGCAAGTATAAAAGCACTTGTCGAAATCAAGTTGACACATTGCATGAGCATTAGCATAAGCATTACACACTAATTATTATCGAATCTGGAAACCAAATTGAATATTTTTATTTTGCTAGTGTCCATTCTTAATGAAGAGAGATCACCTTAGCATTCTCTGTGCAAAATGTACGATGAAGCGTACCAATGCACATGCGTACTAGGACGAATCGCACCAGATTATAGGACGAAGCGTACCACCAATAGGTCAAATTCCGAAAGAAATGTTATTGAGATAGGACTGATTATTAATTTAATGCATATAAGAAAGGAAAATAACTTAATGTTTAATTAATTTTTATTTTCACCAATAAAGCGCTAAAGCTCTGTCGTAGTGTCCGCTAATGGCTATACGTAATTGCGTGGAATATTAATAATGATATCAACTATAGGACAGTGTAGCAACGTTAAATGTCGTACCAACGCTAAATGTCGCACTTGACGTTATATGTCGCAAGGCTGACGTTAAATGTCGCAACCAACGCTAAATGTCGCAAAACCACCTGACGTTTTATGTCGCATCTGTGACGCCAAATGTCGCAAAAAAATGCACTGCCGCTATACGTCGCAACATCAACGCTAAATGTCGCACCCCTCTATGAGCACTCGTTTGTAGTATTACTGACCTGGTTTAAGCTCCCGACGTATCCCGTAACAGTGAGCTAGGGGTTACCGGGATGAACCGGGCACGACCGTGAAGGCCCAGTCTTTACTGTGCCAGTTTGAGATACATGTATAGAGATTGTTTGTTTTGAGTAGATATGGAGTATATCTCACCGAGAAAAATATTAATTTGAAATTATATCACTTTGAGGTTAGATGCATTCTGTATTTACGAAAAACAAGCATATTATATATAGATCATGGAAAGAACAACGGTGGTGATGGAATAAATAGTTTTGCACAATAAAGCACAATAAAAGACAGTCTTTTAGATTTCGTTATATTAGCAAATGAATACACACAAGGCTATGTTACGTTCACAAACATAAACAAACCAAACATACCGGTTTGAAGTTTTCTTTTCTGCATTTTTTGCTGCTCACTGATAATGGAGTACGATAACAATTTTCGCCGTTTCGACAAAATAATCGATACCAAGTCAACGACCTTATTTCAACCAAAAGGATGTATACAAATACGTATAATGTGATTTCTCTTAACATTGGGGAAATATAGCCAATTTTCTTTCACCACAGCAGACCGATAACAGTGGTGATATTAATATGAATATATCACTCACTGCACGTGCGGTGACGATATGAAAGTACTTCATTTGTTTGCATAAAATAAATTGATGTATCCCGGATCGGTAATCTGGAATCCAGCGTACAACCCTAACAGCACCGTGGACCACCAAAATATTTTAAGTATCGAGCTACCAAGAATGAATACCTTTTTTGACATGCAATAAATTAGGATTTCTTGGCATTTAGATAAAGGCAATTCTGTTGTCTCACGGAAATAGTTTGAACTGAAAATCACAATTTGTTTATCTGCTGCGTCACCATTTTATGCACTTGTGATCTGTTAACGGAGACATACGGAGTGTCTATGGAAATGCGGAATATGCATATTTAGTTTATTTTTTGTAAACAATTGAATAAACTTTAGTAATAGGTTCTTTCTTATTTATGCATTGTAGAACCGTTGTCGTATGTACTAATTGGTAACAAATCTGTAGCACACACTTTGTGTCCGAAGAATATTATATTACATACTGCTTTTGGAAGCATAATGAACCTTTGTTGTTCATTTGCTGACTTTCTCTTTTATAGACACTTACTGTCATAGGCCAAAGAATTTTTTGTTAGTTTAAACGTGTTAAGATTTTATTCTACATCTATTTGTGAACATAAGGATGATTTGAAATAATGTGTATACTCATTATCATAGATGTTCTGCTGTCTCGAAAAGCGGCTGGAAAAAAAAAGAATAAAATCACAATTTCATTTTTTTAAATTGGATTTTTATTGGATACGACACCCCTGTATATAAATATATACCCTTATACAAAAACCTTGGTCATTATGGACTTTTTTCATGTGTCAGTAATTCATTCGTAATACTGCCCGTTAGATTTAATTTTAAATTGAATGTGAATGACTTAGGGTTAAAACAATATTTGACGATTTATAATGTCAAAATAAAAATTCAAAGCACTGATAGTGCTGGTGGGGCGATTGAATCGCAGTGCCAGACAATCGGTAATATTCATTTCGATTTGTTTCCTTTTTGAATAGGTAAGAGTGGAATCTCACGGAGACTATAGTCTGTAGTACAAACACACGGAACAGTTAGAGCAAGTTCTTCCCTCTGGCATCTTTCTTCAAATAACACAGTCATTCCATCTATTCCCTCTTTCAATTTCTCTACCGGTACCTTATTACATTTCTTATATTCCCCATTGTCTGCTCTCAAGACATTAACACACGTGCAGCCGGCTTCCTGATAATATACAGAATCAAATGAGGCATGAGGGACATTATTGAGGAAAGATGAAAGACTTTGAAGGAGAAAGTGTGTGAAGAGATGGGTGTATGACTTCTTTTCAAGAAAGAGACATTGCAGGAGAGATGGAAAAGAAAAACGTTGTGGAAAAAACGCTGCTAGTGAAGAAGATACTATTACAGAAGTAATAGTGAATGTATGAGAAGGAGTGACTGTTGTATTACTTGAAGAAAGAAAGACTTCCAGGGAAAATAAAAAAAATGAAGTGAAGATAGAGTATAAAGATTTATAGACATATTTGTTTTTATAAAAGAGACTATATAGCAAGAAAGTTTCAAATGAATTAAGACCATAGGCAAAGAAAGAGAAAGATGAACACTTTGCATGAGAGTAAAAGAACAGGATCAAGCTTGAATTGAGACCTAAACTGTACAACGGCAAAGGCCGATTGAGCTCGCCTTCAGCGAACGTTAGGAAAGTCTGCATTGTGCAGAAACTTACTTGGGACCTGACTTCTGTTTCTCATAATGCACACTTTGTATGCGTCACTTGTAATATCTTTCGAACGGGTATTCAAGTGGTTCTACATTCAAATGTTTTTGTTTTTCATGAAAATAAATATTTTTTTTAGCATTTATTATTTCCCTTAATTATGTTATATACAGAGTTATTTTATCTTCCAGAAGCTGAACACAACTAGCTAACTCAGTAATAAAAAAAATAGAGCTTATTTTTTTCTCAACGAAATGGAATCGTTTTATTAAACTGCCCAAGGATAATGTTATAGGTGTTCTAATTCCAGTTACAATAAGGCTCCAAAGTGGCGTAGTGGTAGCGACTCCTCTCAGTATCACTCTGCGTGGGTTCGAAGCCCTGAGGTGAAAATCAAAATTATCTGACTATTTATTTTATTGGCTATACAACTGAATTTTTTACTTTGTAATAATATTAATTCTATTTTAATCGTTCATTTATTTATTTGTTTTGAAAAGGACCTACTTTTTATCCACTGAGCTGCATAATCACTTTTAACTTGTAAAGCGTGCTTTTATACAAGATCCATTTCTCACTCATAGCTGTTCCAGGGGGAAGAAGAAATAAATGAAGTGAACATAGAGTATAAAAAACATTTTTTCCGCGTGAACTTGCTCAATCTGTTCCACGTGAACTTGCCCAAACTGTTTCACGTGCACTTGCCCAAACTGTTTCACGTGCACATGCCCAAACTGTTTCACGTGCACTTGCCCTAACTGTTCCGTGTGTACTTGCCCTAACTTTTCCGTGTGAACTGGCCCTAACTGTTCCGTTTGAACTTGCCCTAACTGCTCCGTGTGTTTGTACTGTTGACTATAGTCTCCGTGAGATTCCAACTATTCAAAAGGGAAACAACTCGAAATGAATATTACCGATTGTCTGGCACTTTGATTCTGTAGAATGTTGTTTCTGTGGGATTATTAATTTCCATTCATAAAGGAGTGCGACATTCAGCGTTGATGTTGCAAGTTTTTGCGACATTTGGCGTCACAGATGCGACATATATCGTTAGGAGGTTTTGCGACTTTTGCGACATTTAGCGTTGGTTGCGATATTTAGCGTCAGCCTTGCGACATATAGCGTCAACTGCGACATTAGCGTTGATGCGACAATTAACGTTGCTACAGAAAGAAAGCAATGCTTCGTTTGTTTTATTGGGTCTAACGTCCCACCGACAGTATTTTAGTTATTTGGAGACTATGACCTTTGGTGCTGCCAAACTGCAACATAACGTAGCAGACACGTGACACGATACCATATCCTGACACACTACCTTGTATATATGCTGAACGCCAAGCAAGGAGCTACAAGTACCATGTTTAACGACTTTTATAAGTCGCGGTCGGTAATTGAACCCACGACCGAATGCAATGTAACTGTGTGTGTGTTGCGGCTGGGTGGGTGTTGAACAATAAGAATAACCTGATGCTTAGATTTTTAGCTCGTCTGTTTCTTTAATGTAGCCTATTACTCAAATACTTCTAAAGGTATCAACAAAAAACTTGGAATACTTGATAATCATGATAAGGCAAAGTTGAAAGTCAAGGGGCATTATTCTGAATATTTTTTTTCGAAATTATGCACCTTTTTAGTCCCCTGCCGGTGTTTACACAAGAGGGGACTATAGGTTTGCCCTCCGTCTGTCTGTCTGTCTGTCCGTCCGTCCGTCCGTCCGTCTGTCTGTCTGTCCGTCCGTCCGGATGTCCGGAAATCTGGATTCCGCGATAACTCAAAAACCGTTTAAGATAATACATGTATTATAAAACTTGATATATGAATAGATGGCAGTATCGAAATTCTGCACGTCTCTCTCTCTCTCTCTCTCTCTCTCTATCTCTCTCTTTGTTGTTGTTGTTTTCTCGGACCAAAACCCTGGTTGCTATAGTAACGAAAAGAAAAAAATATGAAAACTTTAAAAATCATCTCCTTCAAAACTAATGGCCAGATTTAAAAATACTTTTGTACAGATGTTCCTTGGATAATGCTAAAAATATTCCGATCAGTAAAAAAACATTGCCGCCAGTGCGGGCTAATTTGCCTTTTATGTAAATAGTGAAAACAATAGAGACCTGTTCTCCAAAACTGCAGGCTAAATTTTAGATTTTTTTGACACAAGTGTTCCTTGGGTAACTCTTTACAAATGTTTAAGTCCCCAGCCGGTGTTTACACTAGAGGGGACTATAGGTTTGCCGTCTGTCTGGATGTCCGGAAATCTGGACCCCGCGATAACTTTCAAAACCGTTTAAGATAATATTATGAAACTTGGTATATGAATAGATGACAGTATGGTGATTCTGCACGTTACTTTGTTTGTTTTGTTTTTTCTCGGACTAAAATTCCGGTTGCTTTGGTAACGGAAAAGTCATGCACCTCACCGGTAGGGGACTCATGTGTTGTGTACAACGATTTTTTTCCTTTTTCGTTTTTACTAAACAGTTACAATTTATACCTTATGATGGTCAAACTTGAAATCTCAGATATGGTTTCCCCCGTTGTCGACATGTAAAACAGACAAGCGTTGGTTATTTTTCCAAACAAAATCGTTAAAAGAACTGGTTTAGGTCATTTGCTTGGCGCCGCGAATATATACAGGGAAGTTCCAGGACTGGTTGGCCCGGTGTCAGGATAATGTGACTGCGTGTGCTATCATGACACATGTCTACGGCGTGATACTGCAGTGTGGCAGCACTATATCTGTCTCAAGTGGACATTGTCTCCAAATGACTGAAATACTGTCGGCATAACTTTAAACCACGTAATTAAACAAACAAACATACATGCAAAATTTTATACATATTTTTTTCAGATATGTTTTGTTTGTGTCTAGCCATAATTTTACACATGTTACTAATTAATAAGTGGCCTAATTTCCATGGAAATTCCAATTCTGAATGAATTTGAATCAAACTATTGCAGTGATGCTGCCATTGGAGTTAGATATGGAGATTTAGGTTTTCCCAAATGAAGTTTCGATTTTTATAGGTTTTCCCCCACTTTTTTCTGACAAATTGTACACTCTGCAATGGGCCAGGGCACTGTCATGTTTAAATGAATATACATAAAACATATTTATACAAAAAATAGGATATAGAACAACATTGATGAAGATGTTCTCGGAGGGATTATTTTTATGTTTGTTGTTGTCATTGTGTTTATTTTAAAAACATGTGCGTATTGTGACGGGAGGCAGGAGACTATATTTATGGACACCAACAAGCGACACGAGATTAAAAGTATACTAGAACCGCAAGCGGTATCTCGGTTTTCGCTTTTAACCTAATCAACTTGAACACTTTATTTCAACTCAGCCACAATTTTCAATATGAAACAGAACGAAAAGGTTTTTGAAGACCTACTCTCATTTGCACAGTTTTTTTTTTTTTTTTTTTTGTTTTTTTTTTTTGCAATGTTAGAACATTCAAACTCTTCTAACGCAAATATTTTCCCATACCCTGTCCCTTGAAATCCATCACATTCTGTGGTGCAGTTAACAAGGAACAAAATGCTGAAAACCGCATTTCAATCAGACTTTAACATTTTGAGTTATAAGCAAAAGAGTGATTTTAAGCAAAACGCCCTCTAGCGGCAAAATTAGAAACAAAATTGCAAAAACAGCAAATAGTTCAAACAAGTATGTAAGTCGCACTAGTCAAACTTTTTATTCTTATGTATCAGAATTTGAAGCATAAAACCTGATTTACAATTATTCCAAAAAAGGATCAAACTTTGGACTGCCGTATAATGACCAAAACAAGTCCGATCTTCAAAAACTAAACATCACTGGAAAGAGCTCTTTAAGAACTAAAACTTTTGTTCATATATTCTCAATGAAATATATTTAGTTTTGGAGCTATTTGTGGCCGAATAAAAACACTATTATCGTAATATGACCTTGACCTTTTCAATTCTTTTTTATTTTTTGATTTGTGAGGCCCTTTCAAACATAACAATACATACCGTGTGAAAATTTCATGAAGAATGAACAGAAAATAAAGTCAGGAGCGACAAAAACATGTTTTTAAAGTTTTAATTTTTCCTAAAATTTAGTGAAGTTTGACCGTTTCTAGAGGACAAACCACGCATTTCCTTAATTCGCCACCCCATATATTTTGTGCGTATATGTCTTGCAAATCGTATGCAGCAAACAGAATTCTTCTATCTGATCTCTAACAAAAGTGGGTAGGTTTTTCGTAGACCTACCCTCATTTTTCCACTTTTTCCAAGGTTCGAACATTCAACCTCTCCTAGAACAATTTTTTTCCAGTACCCGATGATAAGATATCCATCATATTTGATTGGGCTGTCAACATGGAACATTATGTAAAAAACCGCATCTAAATCAGGTTTCAAATTTTTGAGTTATTAGCAAAACAGTGATTACATGCATTGCGCCCCCTAGTGGCTAAATCAGAAATAAATGTGAAAAGTTTGACCAATTAGGCACATGTTCAGATAAAGATGACTCCATGCCAAAAATTTCATAGCGGTAGCTTTTCTCATCTGGCCGCTAGGCTGGACACAAAAATGGGTGGAATTGGAAAAATAATAATTTAAAACTAGAACCGCAAAGCGGCATCTCGGTTTTCGCTTTTAACTTGACTATTAAGAGTACTGGTTTCAACTGCAGACATAATTGATTGATATTATCTTTATTCGAATATTATTAACATATAAAAGTCAAATAGAAGGTTTGAAAAAAGAAGATACTTAATACAAAACAATCGTGTACTATATTACAAAGGGATATCTCCTGACGTTATTTGATGATAACAGCCTTAATCGAATTTGATCGAGAGAGAGTGTGGTAAAAAAAATGAAAATATAAAGTTTGAAGATATGAAATCAAGTGCGATATTTTCTTGTTATTATTTTTTAAATATTCATGGGAGAAAACTCAATATAAAATAGGCTGATAACATTGTTAACCTTCTTGCCCGAATTTAGGAAAGAACACTGTGGTTAAGTTTAAAAGTGATTGCTTAGAGAATGAACACGCAGAAATTTGGATCTATTTTGAGCTGACAAGCCATCTTCAGTAGTTCAATATTGAGTTCCTTTCGTAGCGAAAGGGATACAGCAGGCATATCTAATATTTGTAATAATAGCTCAAAAATAACATTTTATCATCGAATTTTATTAAACGTGATGGCTTTTCATATTTCATAGATCAAAAACTAAAATATTACATTTTTGTTGTGATAAAAAATCACTTTCATGTTTTTTGTTAGTTCTTTTCGTTCCTTTCGTCCCTTTCGTGTTTTAGTCATACCGATCAAACGTCCCGGACTCGGGATCGTAATAAACATTTTAGAACACCTCTATGTGTGACAAATTTCTTTCTAATTTGATGGTTTTTATTCAACTCAACTCAAATTTTTAATCAGGCATGTCGGCAAATAATATGCCATTGGCCGTTTACATAAATAGGTGAAAATACGACCATATGACGTAAACATATAAACATTCATTCACTAAATTAAATACATGAGACTTATTCACAAAAATAAATAAATGAATAATCCAGTAAAGGACGTCAAAAATATTTGATATAATATCTGATATAAAACAATATATAGATATCAGTTTATATCAAAGATACTTTTAAAATATTTAATTAAATAAGAAACATTCCGATCTTTTTTCTTTTCTTTTTTTAGTGTAAAAAATATAAAAAAGCTTATTTAAACTTTTTCATTGCACGGTGAAAAATTCCATTGCGCGGCACGCTCTGTGGTATCTAATACTTGCTATTGCTTATGTTTTATTTAATACCTTCACAAATTGAAATGTTTTGATATATAAGAAAATTATTTGAACTTAATATCTTAATTTATCGCTAATTTGAAAGCTATGATATGAAATAAATTTCCATTGCGCGGTCCAAATTTCCATTGCGCCGACTCTACAGTATTTCATACTTACAGTATGTAATTAATCCATTTCATTTCTTCATAAATTTCCATGTGTATATGTATACAAAGAGTTTTTGATCTTGCTAACTAAATTTTATAGCTTATTAAAGACATATTATTAAAAATTAATTTCCATTGCGCGGTGAGAATTTCCATTGCGAGGTTCAAATTTCCATTGCGCCGACTGTTTTTGTCTCACAAATACAATATATGTTACTTTTTCAATTAATATCTTCATAGATTTAAATGTTAATATGTATAAAAACAGTATTTGATCTTTATAACATATTATATTAGCTTATTTAATAGTTAGAATGAAAAATAAATTTCCATTGCGTCCATTGCGCGGAAAAATTTCCATTGCGTCCATTGCGTATTTTAGGCCGTAGTTTAACCTATAATGGGAAATAACTCTTACGTATTTCCGGTAATGATAGCTAAACGAAAAACAAAAGGGTTTACTGAAAAAACAATAGAAGTTTGATAAAGATTATCCGGAATTCACCAGATAAATGGCAGATTTACTTGCATGAATCAAGTTGTTTTGTACTTAAAAACAAGAACAACTGTTTTATGCCGGTTTAGATGTCACTAGATGCACATGCATTTGATGTCGACTAGATGTCTACATCTACACGTAGTCCTATTGATATTCCGTCGCTTTGAGATAATTTTTTAGTTGGGTCAAAGCGACCCAACTAAAAAATTATCTCAAAGCGACGGAATATCAATAGGACTACATCTACACGTCGAATTCAAATCTGTAAAGAAAGACTCGGTGAGTTAGCCATAATTAAATGAATTATATACTTTATACTTTGACATTATTTATTAACATTAACTACGACACCTATCAGAACCATATACAATTAACCATTTCCCTATATAGATATGTTCAATACGATCCCGGATCACGCCCCCCTCCTTCACTATTTATTACTATAGAGAGGATTTGGGTAAGATTCGAGAGGATTTGGGTAAGATTTGGGAGAATTTAGGTAGATTTGGGTATTTCGTGCCGCCCTAACCGAGCGTTTTCAGTACTCAGATCATTGCGCAAGCATGGAACGGTACAGCTAAACAGCGGATATGGCCCATATCCGCGGATATGGAATACAGTCTGCGGATATGACATTTATTTTTCAAATAAGTAGCAAATGAGGGAATAATTGACTCTTATAGGCCTTCTTATTTATAATAAGAGATGTATTAATAGCAATTATAATATTATACATCTTTTTTCACGTTTAACTTATAACAGGTTTAGTTTATTTGGGTTATATTGTACCTGTGTTCCATATCCGCGTATATGACTTAAATAGCCTACATGAATGATCAGCGTATATGGAATATCTGCGGATATGACTTTTTTTTTAAAAAAATTGGAATAATTGATTAAGGCTTTGTATTTAAAATAATAATTGAATATTAATAGCGTATATGAGATATGATGTATATTAATAGCAATGAAAATAATATTATCCTATATATAATATATAATAAGTCTTACCTGTAGCATGTTTGGTATATTCGGGTAATATTTTTAACCGTATTCCGCGTATATATATGACTTAAATAACCTACATGAATGATCAGCGGATATGGAATACGGTCTGCGGATATGAAATTTTTTTCAAATAAGTAGCAAATGAGGGAATGATTTTCTGTTATATGCATTGTGTTTAAGAATTAAAGGCCCGAAACACTGTTGGGTTTCTTACTGATGATGGCAAAGCTTTGTTTTGGCTGTTCTTTGTCTGTCAGATCGTGTCAGACTCTTTGACTGTGGTTAGTGCCATTGTATATTCAGGTTACCAGGTATTTTCGTGATTTTCCGACAAATGTTTTCCCATGATGCTTTGCGCATCCATGGTGTTTAATTTGGGTTAGGAAAGTGCATTTTTAGACAGAACAGACGTTCTGTGGCTTACTAGCGAACAGCGTGGGCCCTGATCAGACTGCGCGGATGCGCAGGCTGGTCTGGGCCCATGCTGTTCGCAAAAGCCTTCAGATACCATAAGGTAGGTTTATGCTTGACGCGGCTCAAATTTATTCTTTAAATATTTTGTTGAAAATCCCTTTTTTATTTGTGTTTTATTGAGTCTGTTCATATTTTTTCACGTCTAATTTTAAAGTGTCCCACATCCGCTTATTTGACTTAAGTGTATTTTTGACAGAATTTGGTTCATACTGGCGATTTTTTTTTCAATATTAATTACTTTTAAGAAATCTTTTTGTACTTATTTTTCTGTTATATCCTTTGCCTTTATAATATGAGATTATTATCTATTTAAATATTTTATTGAAAATCGACATATTTCATTTTTACTTAAAAAAAAATAAATGTCATATCCACAGACCCAGCGGACATGGAATACGGTCTGCGGATATGACATTTTTTTTGCAAATAAGTTGCAAATGGGGGAATGATTGTTTGTTATATACATTGTATTTATACTTTGAGATATATTAATAGCAATAATACATATTTTTCAAGTCTAATTCTAGTATATTCCGGTTATATTGTAACAGTGTTCCATATCCGCTTCTATGACTTAAGTGTATTTCTGAAAGAATGTGGTTCATATTGGAGATTTTTTTCAATATTATTTCACTTAAGGAATCTTTTTGTACTTATTTATTATTCCAAATAAATATTTTAATGAAAATTGCATACTTTTTGTTTACTTCCAAAAATAAATGTCATATCCGCAGACTGAATTCCATATCCGCGGATATGAGCCATATCCGCTGTTTAGCTATACTCAGCATGGCCGTGGTAATTGGGGTCAAATTGAAAAAATGCCAGGGACTCATAAATTTTGATTAATTTTCACCTAGTGGGACTCACTGATTTTATAAATTAAGTGGTGCAGGACTCATTGTCGTGAAAGGTAAATGAAACACTGATAGGTTGGACATTTACAGTCTGGTCAATAAAGGATGCTTTCTATATCAGCCATCAAAGTGAAGGAAAAAATGGCTATTTACAGGTAAATAAATCGACATAATTGCATGTCAACTAATCGTTTAGTCTAAGGCGATATAAAAGTTAAAATTTATTTTTATAAGTCAATGTCAACATTTTTGACTGTGAGATCAAGGTGTAACCCCGCCAGAGCGACCTTGAAACAAGCCCAGTATCTGCTACGAATTTATCAACTGTATATATATAAATAATAAGGATGCTGTCAATTCATCATACATATTGTTTATCACATACCGACCCAATTTGTTAATAATATATAATTTTACCCTTTCTAATTGGTATTTGATTGATTTTAATGAAACTGAAGTTAATCCGCTTATTGTTTAATTTGAAAGTTTTCGTTTGAACATTAAGATACAACAAAATCAAACACGTTTTAAGTATATTTCAAAGGGATACCATTTTAATCATCATGAAAGTGGTAAATTAATTTGCTATTTCTTTTGAAGTTTAACATATTCTAATTAATAACTGTGTTAACACTTTTATCATTTTTAACATCTTTATTATTTGTTGAGAAATTAAAGGATGTTTGTCTCACGTATCACGTAGGTGTTACTAGGAACACCTTGTATCATTATTCATAGTAGGCCAACTTGGACTAGGCCGATTAGGTTTTTAGGCCGAGTTGACCCGACACCCTTTGCACTACGTACATATGAAACTAACTTGCTTTGCGGTGATCTGTTCTTGAATCAAACTTTTAGAAGAAAAAAATTAGAATATGAATATCAATGTCATGAAAGCTATATTAATTGCAAAATAGTTTGCATAGGATGTTAAACCCAACAAGGAAAAAATTCAAATCCTCAAGTATTTACTTTTTAGATAGAAATGTTTAAAGTATATATGTACTTCATGTATTTATGTTGTAGTTCTTTGAGGTTTCACTGGTGCCTGAAGTCAGAGTATTTTCCTGGTACTTTAGAGGTGGGTTCATCCAGTGATGCTATATATATATTCCTCGTTAAATTGTACTGGTGTATATCCCTTGACTGGCACTGAGCATGTAAGGTAGTTTCAAAACATAATTGTGCAGTATGAATATAAAGTGATGAGACAATCGCCAGTGGTAGAATCTCAGGAGGAGGAGGTTGTAAAATTCATCCATGGCTGCAACATACTAAAGTCAGTGTGATGCTGCAGTGTAGCTGCAATATATTTGTGCTGAGTAGACATTGTCTCCAAATGACTGAAATACTGTCGATGGGAGGTTAAACCCATCAAACAATAATGTGATGGAAATTAATTATGTGCTATAAGACTACATTGTGATCTTGCAGTGTGTCAGCATTATATTTGAAGTGTAGATGTTCTATAAATGTGAGATTTTGCAGAGAGGTTGCTTTCATGGAAACAATCATTCTTTATATGTCTGTTCTATACCGGTAATTTAAATAATGCTTGTAGGGGAATTCTTGTCGTCAAAAGTAAAATGTTATTTTTTTTCTTTCGCAAAAAACTTTGATTGAGGGTATCATAAAGGAGGATTCCTGTGAAGTTTTGTCAAAAAATATCCAGTGGTTTAGAAGGAGAAGTCGTTTTAAAATTGACTCAAAACACCTGCACGCGCAGACAACAGACGCCAGACAAAAGCTGATCACAAAAGCTCATCCAAGCATGTTGTGCTCAGGTGAGCAAAGCTACCTTTTTAAGCATTTTGGTAAGAATCCTTCTGTGGTTTGCTGTGACATGTGTAGGAGTTAATCAGTTATGTACCTGTAGCAGAGCTGATGTTTAGACTAAGTACTTCAGAATATGTTTTCCTTAATTGTCTGGTTTATGTTGTAACAAATGATTTTTAAGGTGTTTTTTTTTACTATAATATATGCAATCCTTTCTTAGTTGTGTTTGTATAACACAATGGGAAATGAAATCTCTTTTTAGATACAATTTTAGATGCAATTGCTTTCTCTATGCAACTGTTAAAACTTATCTTGTTTACTTAAGTATTCCAACTTGTTAAACTTAATTGATTTTTTTACCAAATGTAACCATGAAATGGGGCATATAAATTGATGGACATACAGATGTGACTCTAGCTCCTGCCCCCATTTACTTTTGTATGGGGGGGGGATAACTTTAAAAAAAAGATAGAGCTAAAACTATTGTTCATGTTAAGTTTTCTTTGCGACATCTGAACTTTTAATAGCAATCTTTCACATATTCATGGATAACTCATAAAGGATCAGGATTTATAGTAACTTTAATTTCTTTTCATAGTAAACTGAACAAGAGAATATCAGGATTTATTCAAATATGCTGAATCTCTTCTAATTTGCACTCCCACAGAGGTCTTCCTTCTCAGCCTGTGCACTGAAGTAGATTAATGAATTTGTAATGCAAGTTGTACAAAGATGCAGCGTTGTTATAAAACATTCACACATAAAAAAAAACAGATATTTTTTGGTCAAATGCGATATAAAGGAATACTGTGTTGAGGTTTAAACATATATTTGTTATAATAAACAAGAGGGTCATGATGGCCCTCATTTGCTCACCTGAGTACCACTGCTACAACTGATTTCAAGGTTTTAGATTTAAAACAGAAAATAATTCTGATATAACTCAATCTTAAACATTTTACCCCTGGCAATACTACATGCTAAATTTCTGAGCTCTATGCCTTATGTTTTCAGAGGAGAAGCCTTTTTAAAGTTTTTCCTATACAACTCTTTGTAAAACAAGTGACCCCTGGTGCCGGGCTATTTATCACCTAAGGGCCTTTTTTTTTCCCCCTATACAACTCCATGAAAAAACAATGACCCCTGGTTGGGGGTCATTTATCACCTTTGGGCCATGATTTGAACAATCTTGATAATGGACCATTAGATGATGCTCTATATCAAATACTGAAGCTGAAGGCCTTATGGTTTCATTGAAGATTTTTTAAAGTTTTTCCTGTATAACTCTATGTAAAACAAGTAACCCCTTGTGCGGGGTCATTTTTCACCGTAGGGGCCATGATTTTACCAATCTGGGTAATGGACCATAATATGATGCTACATACTAAATATATAAGCTCTAGGCCCTTATATTTTTATAGGGTAAGATTTTTAAAGATTTTTCTATATAACTCTATGTAAAACAAGAGACCACTGGTGCGGGGTCATTATCACCATAGGGCTATGATTTGTACAATCTTGGTTAAGGCCCATAATATGATGCTACATACCAAATATCTAAGCCTTGGGCCTTGCAGTTTTGCAGAAGATTTTCAAAGTTTGCATTTTTAAAATCTTTTTAACTCCTGTGACCTACTTTTTCAACTAATCTGAATAATTTGTACAACTTTGATAGAGGGCATCATAAGGATGATTCCTGTGAAGTTTTTTCAAAATCCCTTCAGTGGTTTGGGAGGAAATTTTGTTTAAAGGAAAAAATTGATGGACGCACGGACGATGGACACTGGACAAAAGGTGATCACAAAAGCTCACCATGAGCAACAAAAAAAAATTTAAATTTTTTATGCAATAATACAAGTAGATGAAAGACAAGGGTGGTTAAGCATTTTTCTTATTTGGAAAAGGAGATGATGATTCAGTTTAGGAATAAGGAATAGAACGGTAATTGTACATGTATCATTCTGTTCTTTAACATTTCACTGTGTTGAATAGTGACTATTTTAAAAATACAAGTTGCCATGACTTTGGCATGATCCTCATGTCTGTGAGACAGCTCTAGATTTGTCTTAAGTATTTTCAACACCCAATAAATGAAATGTTATAAGATCAAATTTTAAATAAATTCTTAAATTTTCACCTCAGGAGTAGAATGTCCCTTGTTTGATCTCTGCCCATGACATACCTTCCTAAGAATGGTATTTTGGTAGGTCATAAAAAACTTATACCCCCAGGTCATAAAAACTTATAGACATAAAGTGCAAGACACAAACTTACATTGTTACAACCATGTTGTTGTTGTGGGTTCCGACAACCTTAAGTCTTTTAAAGACTTTCCCTGGGAACATCAGTTCCGTCATCCACTCGTCCATCTCATAGACGGTTTTCTCCAGATAGAAGCTGGAACCTCCACTGAAGTCGTAAAGTGATTTTATTATTAATATGTTGATTGTGCATCTATATTTTAATAAAAATCCATATCTGTAAAATCTCAATAATAAGACCACTCTTCAAATTGCTGTCAATTGGTCTTAATAAGATGATGTGTAACTGAATTTCAATTAACAGGAAATTTTGAATAGTGGACCCTGTATGTGGTACCCTGTGTGTGGTCTTACTAGTGAGATATTTGTGTGTATCTACAATTTGAAATTACGGCTATTCATATAAAGAGGAAACTTACTATGTATAAAATTAATTAAATTATCAAAAGAAACTGTATGTGGTGGCGGATGGTTTGAGCTTCAGTCTAAGAAATGATATGTCATTGATTTAATCCCTGACGGGCAGTGTCTTTAAAAATGGTACTGGCATAGCTCTTTTGCAAGACACTCAGCATATAAGAGTACTTCAAGGACTGACTGTTTTGGTTGGTAGTGTCAAGATAATATTAGATGTAGAATCAGGTCATATTTACAGCATGGTATTACAGTGTTGCTGCCCTTTATCTCTCAAGTTGGTGGGATATTAACAATATTAACACAGACAAATATTACTTAGAGCATCCAAGCAGATTATGAGTCTGCTGTAATGTTAAATATGACATACATGTATTTATAAATAAAATAAATAATTACAAAAATCAAAATTATTGTCTGAGCATCATTTCATAAAAATTTCCTGATGTTTTGTAGACATTTATTACATTTAGTACATTTGTATAAATTTCCAATTAAAGATTTAAATACCGGCACTGGTTGCCTAATGGTAAGATGTCTGCATCGAGTGCGGGAAGTTGTGGGTTCAATATCCAGCCATAACATACCAAAGCTGTAAAAAGCTCCCTTGCTTGGCACTCAGCAAACAAGGGAAGTTTCACGACTGGTTGACAATGTGACTGGGTGTGGCATCAAGCAAAATTACAGATTTTCCAATTACAGTTCCCAATTACAGAATTTTCTTTAAAAATGAACAAAAACTTTATAAATCTTATTAAAAATTTAATGACAGTAAATTATTTTTGCAAAATTTTGCTTTCTTCAAACTTCAACATGGAACACATAATGCATTGACTGTTTAGCAGTTGAACATGTCAGAATTGAAACAAGAGGCCCATGATGGCCCTAAATCGCTCACCTGAGATAAATAGGTTGACCCAAGGAAAATCTGTACCAATTTATTTTAAAATCTGGCCATTAGTTTTGAAGAAGATGATTTTTAAAGTTTTCATATTTTTTTTTCTTTTTGTTGCCATGGCAACCAGAGTTCTACATGGATCAAGTTTATTTTAGCAACTTTTGTGAAGGTTGACCCAAGGATCATCCCAGCCAAGTTTAATCAAATTCTGTCCATTGGTTTCAGAGGAGATGTTGTTTAAAGGGTTTCTCTATATACATATAAGGCAAATAAGCCCCGCCCCTGGCGGCCATGTTTTTTTACGGATCGGAATAATTTTAGCAACTTTGGTAGAGGTTGACCCAAGGAACATCTGTACCAAATTATTTTGAAATTTGGCCAGTAGTTTTGAAGAAGATGATTTTTAAAGTTTTCAAATTATTTTTCTTTTTGTAGCCATGGCAACCAGAGTTCATGGATCAACTTTATTTTAGCAACTTTTGTAGAGCCTCACCCAAGGAACATTCCTGCCAAGTTTCATTTAATTCTGTCCAGCGGTTTCAGAGGAGATATCGTTTAAAGCAAATTGTTGACGACGCACGACGACGGACGAAGGGTGATCACAAAAGCTCACCTTGAGCATGTTGTGCTCAGGTGAGCTAAAAAGGCTTTTAAAAAGAGAATATGCCACTAGATAAATAAAAGGAGGCAAACAATTGTTGTCATAGAAAAGCAACATACTGTCCTGGAAGTAATTGTTAAGGCCTGAGAAGAAGGCAGATAAGAAGAAAATTCCAAATTTGTGAGAAACTTACTTTTCTTTAAAGCAACATGCCTCTATTTCTCCTGCAAATGATTGATCATCTTGTATACTCTGTGTGAAAAAAAAAATGGTTTCAATTCATTATGCCTATTGTATATTAGTGTAAAAGACTTTGAGGTATAGGAACACAAGAATTATTTGATAGCATTGTGGTATATGGAATAAGTTTGCAGTCGGAAACTTTACAACCTCTGTTTGAAGTATTATCATGACCCACCACTATTTTTTTTAGAATTAAAACATCATCAATGTCCATGCTGTCCATGCACTCTATCAATATAAATAATCCATATTTTATCAAACTGTGTGTGTTTTTTTGTTTTTTTTTGGCAATTTGAATTTTGTGTTGCCTGAATAACATGGCAGACACTGTCAGTGTCATTGCAACACTTTTTTGTGTAGAGCATAACTCAACAGTTTTTAATAGATTTACTCTAAAATTTCTATATAATTAACTTCTGAGTAGTAGAAGTGCTTTGCACAAGAACTGTTACTCTAGCTCATCTTATTCTTGATTTACCACCCTTTGTTGATATTGATACAGTTTTCTTGTCCAGATTATAGCTCAAACAGTGTTGCAATGTTTGGCCCTAAAGTTGCAACATTTGTAAAGTATGAGGTGTTGATGTGCAGTGCACAAGAACTATAAGTAGGTCATCTATTTCTCGAGTTACTCAAGTTACTTGTCCAGAGCATAATTTCAACAGTTTTACATTTATTGACTCCAAACTTAAAACATTGGATTTTTATAAGATGTAGAAGAGCAGTACACGAACCATAACTCTACCTCATCTATTTGTTTAGCTTTTGTCCTATACTGAAATTTGTTGTTTTGTCCAGATTATAGCTTCAACAGACTCGGTGTTTCATGGATGGATTGCAGACTTGTAACATGAGTACTTAATGAAGTCCAGAAGTGCAGTGCACAAGAACCATCACTCAAATTATGTAAGTATAGAGTTTTTCATCTTCTTGATTCTGATTCCTACTTTCTTGTTTGGAGTATAATTTCTTTACATTTGAATGGATGAACTTCAAAATTTGAATATATATATGTATATATATATATATATATAGAGAGAGAGAGAGAGAGAGAGAGAGAGAGAGATGTATATGGAGTGTAGAAGTGAAGTGCACAAGAACCATAACTTGCTTGCTTTCTTTCTTGAATTATTCTCCTTATGACATGAATGTCAAATAAATTGCAGTTTTGGATGCAAATGCATGTATATATTTTTACAACAGACATTTTAGTACAAGTGAAGTTAACCTTGCATTTTCAATCAGTAAAGATGTTGACTGATAAAAGTAGCCTAATGATTGAATTACATTTAAATTTATTTCATCAAATTACCAATTTAAAACATAAATTAACAAAGATACAGAATGAAAATATTAATAAACAGTTTGCTGTACAATACATACAAATATTTGATCTTGCTAAAATCATGATGGCTTGTCTGACAATTCATCAAGCCTGTACTCATCTAAAAATAACACTGTAATGTACAGCAAAATGTGTAATAAGTTATGCTTAAGTAAAAATTGATACTCATCTTTTTTATTTTTGAAAAGTTAAAATGCATGTGAAACAAGTGTTCTGAGGAACACCCATCAAGTTAAACTTATGCATATACTTCTATATGTGGAGAGGGTAGTTACAGTCATTGTCTACAAATCTCTCACTCCTCATCAATGTTGGTTGGAAATGTAATAGGGACTTCAGTTTTTTTCACATGAGGAAGCCTTCGAACTGGCTTGTGGTAGGTGATTGGGTCTACCTTGGTAACTCTGTGTACTCGGGGCTTACCTCCACCTGTATTTAGCTGAGTATTGCTTTTACTATTGCTGTGGTGGTATTTAACTAACACAACATCAACTTTACATATATGTAGAAAAATTAATAATATTATTTTTTAAATTCGAAAGTATTTAGTTTTCAAATAAATGTTAAGTGTATGATAAATTGATTTTTTTTTGTAGATGAAACAAAATTTTACCTCTATCTTTGTCCTTTGGTTTGTAGAGAACTGTCTTTTTCCATTCCATTTGGAAACACTTATGTTGTAGAATTGATAGTTGTTGCCCAGGTTGAGGGTTCCCTCTGTCTGCTCCCCCCAAATAGTAATCTCAAGTGTTTCATCATTCTGGATCACAGTTGCAATCTTTCTTCTACTGTTCGGAGTAGTAAGAACATTTGTACACTGAAAAAAAAAATGTTTTAAATAGAAATTTAAGTAAAAGAACTAGTATTGTAGCTGATGAATAAATACTCAAAGATAATGCTTGGTCACGTTGATACCATGTCAGGTGTCTTAACAGTTGATGCATCCCAGTGGCCTACTGGCAGCCTTGGGTGCAGGAGGTTGTGGGTTCAGTCCCGGACCTCGTCATACTAAATTGTAAAAAAACAAACAAGGCAGTCCAAAGGACAGCTATATCCCCCGCCGCTGGCCAAATATTAGAATTTGTTTGGTCATAGGATTATGTTCACCTTAACCTGGCATGGTTGTAGCAGACATAGAAGATCAGTTTAAGACAATTTAACTTACCGGAGTTATGTATGAATCTCAGAATACGGAGGCACATATATTAAAAGTTTACTGACAAGTTTTACATGGGAAACAGTACAAAAATTGAACATCAATGAAGTATAGGATGTGTTAGGTAACCACAAAATACTTGTGTAACTCAATTAAAAACTTTATATATCATGACGAAAATGTGTCCAAGCGTTCATGAGATATGGAGCGGACACGAAAATAACATTTGACCTGCAAGTATGACCTTGACCTTGAGCCAGCGTGATCGCCTCATGCCTTCTGCACATCAGCTCAATGAGGTTAACATTTTAGCCGAGTTTGAAGAAAATGTGTCCAAGCGTTCATGAGATATGGAGCTGACACGAAAATAACATTTGACCTTCAAGTATGACCTTGACCTTGAGCCAACCTGACCGCCTCATGCCTTCTGCACATCAGCTCAATGAGGTTAACATTTTAGCCGAGTTTGAAGAAAATGTGTCCAAGCGTTCATGAGATATGGAGCAGACATGAAAATAACATTTGACCTTCAAGTATGACCTTGACCTGGAGCCAGCGTGACCGCCTCATGCCTTCTGCACATCAGCTCAATGAGGTTAACATTTTAGCCGAGTTTGAAGAAAATGTGTCCAAGTGTTCATGAGTATGGAGCGGACAGAAAACATGACCGCCTCATGCCTTCTGCACATCAGCTCAATGAGGTTAACATTTTAGCCGAGTTTGAAGAAAATGTGTCCAAGCGTTCATGAGATATGGAGCGGACACGAAAATGTTTCAGACACACTGACGGACTGATGGACGGACGGACGGACGGACGAAGGGCATTCCTATAACCCCCCTCCCGCTTCGCGGCGGGGGATTAATTAGTGTTATAGCTCCTTTGCTTGGCCCTCAGCATATATGGAAGTTGCACAACTGACTGGTCTGGTGTCGGGTGAATGTGATTTGGTGTGGTATCATGTCACATGTGTGCGGCGTGATACTACATTGTGGCAGCACCATACCTGTCTGAAATAGACATTGTCTCCAAATGACTGAAATACTGTTGGTGAACGTTAAACCCAACAAACAAACATAGTGAGTTATGTTTACAAAGCTGCAATTTCAATCAGCTAGTGATCAAGTTTCATGGTAATAAAAAATGCATTTTAAATGTTCACTTCATGCACATCAACCCATTAGAGTTATGACTTTGAAGAGGTTTTGAAAGATATAGTCAGAATGCAATATCAGTCAGCTACAAAGACTTAATTTCAAGGGAAATAACTCTTGCAAAACCAAGTTTCTTAAACAGAAGTTTGCAGCTTGAAGTACATCTGCCCATTATTGATTTTAACCAAGTTGCATTAAAATTGTTCCATTAAAGTATGTAGGTGGGGTTGCTTTGTGAAGATTAATGTATGAAAGGGCAGATGCACAGAGAAAATGACTCCCAATATATGAGTTTGTGAGTGCCAAATTTATAATATAATTTATATCTTCTTTAGCTCACCTGAGCACTAAGCTCAATATGAGTTTTCAAGAACAATGAATTTCCATTGTTCTTCTGTCCTCTGTCCGTTGTCCACAATAAGTTTTTTTGCACTCTTGCATCTTCATTTCTTGGGGAATCATCTTCAAAGTTTATGATATTGTTAATAATCATAAAATCTTGGCCAAGTTTGATTATGGCTGAAATCGAACCATTAGGTTAGGAGTTATGCCCCTTTTAATATTAAAAAAAAAAAGCCAGATTGAACTTTGTTTGCACTCTAGCATCTTCATTTCATAAGCAATCATCCTGTATAATGATGTTTATGACCATAAAATCTCAGCTATGTTCAATTACGGCTGATACAGACCTGGCATCCTTTTTAGTATCGGAAAAACACACAACAGATTTCACTTTATTTACACTCTAGCATCTACATTTTTTAAGCAATTGCCTTCAAACTTTATGACAATATTTATAAACTTAAAGTTTTTGGCTAAGTTATATTATGAATGAAATTGGACCATTAGGTAAGGAGTTAGGCCCCTTTTAATATTAAAAAAAAAATAGATTTCACTTTTTTTGCTCTCTAGCACCTTTATTTTGTAACCAATCAGCTACAAAATTTGTAAAGTGTCATAAAGTCTCGGGCAATCTTGATTTTGGCTGATATTTGCCCATTAGGTCAGGAGTTATGCCCCTTTTGAAATTAAAGAATAGCTTATTTGACTTTGTGTGTACTCTAGGGTTGTTATTTCTCACGCAATCATCTTCACTCTTAATGACAATATTTATTTCCATAATCTCACAGCCAAGTGTGACTTGGGCTTACATCTGCCCATTAGGTCAGGAATGAAGCCCTGTTGAATTTTGAAATGTCAGATTTCTCTTTGTTTCTAGCATCTTCATTTTTCAAAATTGCTGATAACGTCAGTAGCCTTGTAATCATTAGGCAATTCTTAACTATGTCTGATATCAGATTTTAAGTAATGAGTGAATGGTTTTCAATTTATGAAAATTCAAGATTTTACTGTTTACACCTTAGCATCGTTATTTTGTAAAGCAGTATGTTTTGTACTGGCATTGAATGAATCTGATATTTATCTATTTATCTCAGGTGAGCAATTAAGAGCTACCATGGCCCTCTTGTTTAAAGAAAAAGGATTTTTGTTAACAACTATATCTTGAAAACTGTTGTACACAAGTTATCCAATTAAAACTTGTTATATGTGTTCACTGACCCGAAGAGGAACGATTTCAATATGACAAATAACTAGTTAAAATTAATGTTTGCACAGTTTCTCCATGTATGATTTGAATTTTTGTCCATTTTTTGAGTAGGCGCAGACTACAGAACTGAACCTTGAATAATCCTCTACCAAGATTGTCTATTGGGTTGGTTAGTGTTCCCTATGCAGAATTTAACTGTTGTTATTAGGTAAGTGATTAAGTGATTCCATTGTCTTATTGTTGTCAAGTTCCATTTCTCAAAAAAATTTATCAAAGTTGCTTTCATTATGAAATATTTGCAGTATGGAAACCATAGGTGAGAAAAAGAATATCAAGATAATTCATTGGAAAAAAATTCAAATACTCACCTTAACAAGTTTTCCCTCCACTGTAATTCTTTTATCTTCTGTTACATTTGCTTCTTGGAGAGACATTTTTATTGGATTGTTCCATTTTTCTATGATGTTTTGTGCAGTCGCTGGCATGTCTGTGTTCATTATCTGTAAATATATACTTAATACACAAGCTCATAGTTTCATATTTTTAGAGCAAGTACATGTAGTTACTTTGAATAGATGTCACAAGACAAAGAAAGCTTGCTGAAGTGATAATGTAACTTTTAAACACGATCTTGACCTCTGAGATAATAAATGTGCATACTCATGCATTAACTGCTTAAAAGTATTTGTGAAACAAGGATATGTTGGAATGACACTGATGCGCTGCCCACAAATAATTCAAATGTTCAAGGAATTTTTTTCATAAGGATTTGTTATGTTATGAGTGATAAGTGCAAAGTATCGCACAGATGCCATTAACGGTTCCTGACAAATCAGCTTAATCACAAAGGTAAACTTCAGGTTAGATGGACAGACGGAAGAACAGACCAAAAAACTATATGCCCTGCAACAAAGTTGGCAGGGCATAAAAATAAAATGTTCATGTAGTTAATAAACCTAAATAATTGTCTTATTATTTTCATGTTTTGCTTTAGGTCCAAGTCTCTGCAGGGTCACTTTGAAGGGTTTCATATGGCTGGCAGTAATTGAGATTCTGCCTATGGGCCTTTGAGTATTTTCAAACCTTTAAAGGTAAGTTATCTTGTTTTGAGAAAAAAAAAATTAATTGTAGTTATCAGTAAATGATACTAATAGTTCATTTTCAAATCACATTATTTCTTCTTGTGCAAGAAGAGAAATGAGTACTATGTTTTAATGAATTCAATGCCTGTTCAAGGCCTTTGGCAGTCAAAGTCAATGATCTTGACATCTGACCTTTCTATTTGTTTCCTTATATTTGGAGGATATTAACAAAGAATGTATTTTGTGATAAGATATGTTGTTTTATGTTCTAATTCTAATAAAGATCTTGAACGTTCTTAAAACTTTCTATGTTACACAAAACCAATTTTATTGATGATTGATGTATAATTCATTTATCGTATTTATAGCTTTTACTTATGTACTCTTTGGAATAACTTGGTTAAATAAAAAACATTTGAAAAAAAAAAAACTTTATTTTTTAATAAATTATTTTCATTTTGACTAATACATACCATTGAATTTTTTGTAACTTTGACACTGTTGTCATCTAATATTGAACCTCTAATCAAGAGGTAGGAGCCACTGGTTTTAAAGTCATTGACTTTTGTGGGGTCGATGAACATGTTGTGGATATTCTCATACCCAGTTGATTCCAGAATGCAGAATGAAAAACCATACTCTGAACCGTCTTTCCTCTGCCTTATTTCAGGTGATTCTAGAGTGACTAGTTTGATTGGCGGGAAGCCCTGAAATGAAAAAGCACCAGTACAAAAGCTTGAACAATTTTGTTACCTTTTTTTTTCTGAAAAAAAAATAAAGCAAGCTGAAACTGAAATGCATTTTAGCTTAATTTTTCAAAGAACATCCTTCAACATCGCGTTGTCATTGCAGCTCTAGGATACAGTTTTGCATGCAAGTTAGTAAAAACTTTATATCTCAGTAATCATTTAATATATGGACTTGAATATCAGGCAATCAGGGTAGATATTTATTGACTTAATATATTAATTATGGCCCCATTTTTAACTTAAAAATTTTGGTTAAAGTTTAACATGCAAGCTACTGTCAGTTTTATATCTCAAAAACACATTATGGTATTGACTTGAATGTTTATGAAATTGTTAAGGGGTATTAGGAAACCAAGGCTTATAACTTGCAAATAATGGCCCTCTTGCTTAACATCCTTTATGGTATTGACTTAAAAGCTTTCGAGAGTGTTCGTGGGCATGAGGAAACCAAAAGGGATAACTCTTGGACAGAGTTTTACACATGTTGTCTAACTTTGATATTTGTTCTCAAGTGAGCTTTTGTGATTGCCTTTCGTCCGGCATCAACAATTTGCTTCAAACAACATCTCCTCTGAAACCATTGGACAGAATTTGATTAAACTTGGCAGGAGTGATCCTTGGGTGAACCTTTACAAAAGTTGCTAAAATAAACTTGATCCATGCAGAACTCTGGTTGCCATGGCAACGGAAAGAAAAGAAATATGATAACTTTAAAAATCATCTCCTCAAAAACTACTGGCCAGATTTTGAAATATTTTGGTACAGATGTTCCTTGGGTGAAGCTCTACCAAAGTTGCTATAATTATTTGATCAACCAAAAAACATGGCCGCCAGGGGTGAGGCTAATTTGCCTTATATGTTTATAGTGAAATCTTAAAACAACATCTTTTCTGAAACAGCTGCATTGAATTTGATCAAATATGGCGGGGATGATCCCTGGGTGAAGCTCTACCAAAGTTGCTAAAAATTATTTTGATCTGGCAAAAAAACATTGCTGCCAGGGGCGGGGCTAATTTGCCTTAAATGTTTATAGTGAAATCTTTTAACAACATCTTTCTCTGAAACAACTGCACAGAATTTGATCAAATTTGGCAGGGATGATCCTTGGGTGAAGCTCTACCAAAGTTGCTAAAATTATTTGGATCTGCCAAAAAAAAATTGTCACCAGGGGCGGTGCTAATTTGCCTTATATGTATATAGTGAAATCTTTAAACAACATCTCCTCTGAAACAGCAGAACAGAATTTGATCAAATTTGGCAGGGATGTTTTGTGGAAAAACTAAACAAAAAGTTGCTTTTTTAAACTTGATTCATAAGGAACTCTGGCTTTCTTGGCCATGTTTTAGTATAGGTTATTCTGTAAGCATGTACTAAGGTGAGCGTTCTTGGGCCATTATGGCTTTCTTGTTGAAAGGTACATATAAGAAAATCAGAAAAATACCAGAGTGCAGATATTTGGTGATGTGTGTGTATATATATATATATATATATATATATATATATATATATTTGTGTGTGTGTGTGTTGGGACGCTGTGGCTGAGCAGTTACAGTCATGGAATACAAATCTCTCAGCCCCTCACTGCTGTGGGTTTGCGTACCATCAGGGTCACTCGGATTTTTCATTTGAGGAAGCCTTCCAGCTGGCTTGCTGTAGGTCAGGGGTTCTACCCGGGTGGCTTTTGTGCCTTGAAAAATGTACAAATGTACAAATGTCTTCCTCCCGCTGTAATTACCTGGATGTTGTTTATATAAATGAAATACTGTTGAAGCGACGGTCAACTCCAATAAATCAAACATATACATGTACATGTATTTATATGTATTTCTAAGTATGTAAAATCAAGTGACTCCTTTAAAATCATGGCTATCAGGTCAAAATTGGTCCCATGCATGGGTTGACTTGTTTTTCGCTCATGTTAAGCTTTTGTGTATCATTAAGGTTATATTACTGAATCAACACATGGACTAAGTATCAGTATGACTTATAAAAGGCCAAGAAAGCATTTTTCTGGCGAGTAATTAAGGGCAATCTATCTTAAACATTAAATGGCGTCAAGATACAAACTCTTTCTATCATTTAAAGCATTTCCCCCACAAATTAGTTTATCAGTTTACAAGTCAATTGTGCTGTTCATATCCTAAGGTTTTTGAAAATGCTTTTATTCATATTCAAAGGTTAGAATACTTTCAAATTTATAAACTGCAACAGTACCAACCAATTTTAAATTCCAGGTTTGAAAGTGATTTAAGTTGCATTGTATGAGAGAAGAACATCCCCAGGCAAAATTCTCAATTAAAAAAAAATACTATGACCATTAATTTCAGTAGGGTCCAGATATAAGTAGAATATTTAAATTTTATTCTGAAATTGTTTAAGGTTGACAGCTGATTTGGATTTGTTTTTAATTTTCATTTATTTCAATTAAAATGATCCAAAGTATGCCCAAGTTTTATGAATTGTGTAATTTTATGTATTTTTATGCAAATTCTGCCAAAAATATTAGATTAAAATTAATTTAAGTATAAACAAACCTGGCGAGGCATTTTTTTTTATGTTTACGATTCAGATATATATATGTGAGGAATATATATTAAATTTTAGTTCTTGGATATTTCTTGTACAATTTTCAGTTCAAGCTAAATTAGGATTGTATCCAATGTATTTCATCTGTAGCTTACAGAATACGTAATAAAAAAAATATTTAAATATGCTGCTACAGTATTAATAAAAGAAATCTTTTTGAACTCAATATCTAAAAGTTGCATAGTGACTTTATAGTCAACTACCGGTGTTCACACCGGAGGGGACTATAGGTTTGCCCTCCGTCTGTCCGTCCGTCTGTCCGCTCAAATCTGGATCCCGCGATAACTTAATAACTAAGCAAACTTGGTATATGACTAGATGGCAATGTGTAGATTATGCACGTCATTTTATTTTTGTTCTTCGACTAAAATTGTGGTTGCTATGGTAACGGAAATAGTGAAAATATGGCAAAAATGGGATCCCGCGATAACTAAGCAAGCTAACTTGATGAAACTTGCTATATGACTAGATGGCAATGTGTAGATTATGCACATCATTTTATTTTTGTTCTTCGACTAAAATTGTGGTTGCTATGGTAACGGAAATAGTGAAAATATGGCAATAAAAATGGGATCCCGCGATAACTAAGCAAGCTAACTTGATGAAACTTGGTATAGGACTAGATGGCAATGTGTAGATTATGCACGTCATTTTATTTTTGTTCTTCGACTAAAATTGTGGTTGCTATGGTAACGGAAATAGTGAAAATATGGCAAAAAAGTAGATTATGCACGTCATTTTATTTTTGTTCTTCGACTAAAATTGTGGTTGCTATGGTAACGGAAATAGTGAAAATATGGCAAAAAATGGGATTGATTACCATACTGAGTCAAGGTGGAGCCGGTAGGGGACTTTATGTGTTGCATACAACACCAGTTACTTGTTTAACTCGTGCTTTACGAGGGTAAATTTTATGGCCGTTTAAAAAAATTCATTCAAAAATATTGTTATTTCAGGAATATGCTATGCAAGAATCACTTTAGAACATCGCTTGTATGCTTATACTTATCAAAGCTTTGATCTGATTCAGAATTGCTAATGATCCGAAACTTCCCGACTGACTGTATTTTTTTTTTTTTTTTTTTTTTTTTAAGTTAATAGTCCTATATGCATATTACTGAGGAGAAAAAAAGCTCAAACGTCTTTTAGTATTTGCGAGAACACAGTGCCTGGCTTGCTCAGCACTGTGTTTCGATTTTCATGATTTTAAAAGAATATATTCTTTTAACACAAAAGAAATAAAAGAAATATTCCAACTTGGTAAAACTTTAGCATATATGCATCATGGTAATTTGGCATGCGGGATTTTTTTTTAAACAATAATTCTAATAAAGTGCTGATAATATTAAATAAATATGGAACTCACCTGAAGACGTGGTTTCTTAGTTGGTGTTGTCGATTCCATGACTTTTGGGAGAATGCGGCAACTTGACGAAAAGTCTTTGGCGTGAAAATGACACGTGATCTGCTCCTGCATCAGCTATTTATATTTAACCAATCAAATCTTCAAAATAACTGATACGACGCACCTTTCTAGTCTTTTTATTTTTCTCATTTGAATAAAAGCAAGCGTCTTTGTTTCAGTTTAAGTTGTCGGTACCGTCTTTGGTCTTCTTTAAGCAAAGATGAAAGGACGCCGAATCGCACATCAGAAGACATTTTGTAATCATTAAAAGAATAGCGTTATTCTTTTATTCGGCGGCGTTCTTTTACAGAACCTCTCTAAACCAGAAGAAAAGAGTGGAAATAAAAAAGCATACTTGCATATTTCATTTTTTTATCGCTGCAAGATGAAGGTGTTAGATTGTGACTCATGTGAGTAATGGCTTAAGTAAGCTATGAATTAATAAAAAATATAATAAGTGACACAAATTCTGAAGAAAAAAAAGTATTTGAAAAAAAAAGAAGAAATTTTCACATTGAATTTTTTTTTTCATAAATGTTAAATAAATGTTGTGTGTAGCACTATTTCTGTTTCATGGCATCAGCTCCAAATGACTGAAATACTGTCCATGGGACGATTAACCAAGCAAAAATTCTGTGGAAATGATTTATTTAATAGTACTTCCTTCATATTTGGGCTCAGTATACAAGGGTTTTTTTTCAACTTCAAGGGCAAGATGATGAGGTGTCTTTATTAATAAAGTCGTTTGGTTGTGTTGTATTGACCGTCGCTGCGTCCTATAACGACGTCCAGCATTTTACAGGTGGAGGTAATATAGAAGAACAACTGACCTACTCCAAGCCAGCTGGAAGAATTCCTAAGTCCCAACCAGGGTTCGAACCCATAGCGGTGAGTGGTTGGGTGATTTGTTTCCCATATCTGTAACCGCTCGGCTACGGCGGTCCTTCGGATAGAGAGACACTAGTTATATATATCCGTTTCATTTCGGCTTGCTTAACACGTGTACACAAGTTAATGTCGCATTATATTTCTGTCTCTGAGTTGACTAATTAACAAAGGTCTGGGATCATTCAGGTCAATATTTTCTATAGAGAAGCATTGCTCTATACGATGTCCATCGTTGAATTTTGCAACAATATAAATAAAGCTAATTCGCCGGTAGTTTTGTTGCTTGTGCTGAGCAGTATGGCAAAGAGCGACTTTCACGATAAACTTGTATTAGTTTCATGTCCTTGGTGATATGATAAGTCAGATACTCCTAAACTGGTTCTAAGTTGACACTTTTAGCAATGTACTTAGGCTAACTAAAAACCCCGACAGACCCAACGATTTTATCGGTTGTTTTTAGCAGCCATTTCGAAATTGCCTTCAAATTAAACAAAATTATCAAGTGAGATACCTCATATAATTAGTAAAACTCATACACTTAAGTGCAAATAATTAAAAGTAGAAAAATAACTTAGACACAACCCACGTGGTAAATAAACAAGAAAATTGCAAATGAAGCTAACTTCCATCTTGTTATGTAATTAGCAGTATAGTATTTTCATGAAAATACATACAAAATCAAATAAAAAATTACTAGGTACAGATCAATAATTAAGTGTGGATATGACAATAAGCTGTTTAAATCGTTCTGTAATCTTCATATTGAAAAATAGAGTTATTTGGTTGAATTTTATAGCACCAATACAACTGACCATGGATATATTTGTCTTCCAAACATTTAAAGCAATCAGATTAAGTTATAAACTCTTAAATCATATTAGCAAAAAATATGTTCAATCTAACAATGTATGGGTTTACGCAAAACATTGTGCACATATTTCTGGCTTTCTCGTTTAAGTGTCGGCCTCGGAAGAGGGAGGTCGTGGGTTTGATTCCTGCCCGCGACATACCAAAGTTGTTAAAAAGGTTATAGCTCCCTGGTTTGGCGCTCAGCATATAAAGGAATTTGCAGGGCTGGTTGGCCAGCTGTTCGAATATTGTGACTCTGTGTGGTACTATGCCACATGTCCACGGCGTGATGTTGCAATGTGTCAGCATTATATCTGTCTCAAGAAGACATTACCGGCCCCGGTGGCCTAGTGGTTAGAGCGTCCGACTCGGGTGCGGGAGGTCGTCAGCTCGATCCCCGGCATACCAAAGTCGTTAAAAATGGTAATGTTGTAGCTCCCTTGTTTGGCGCTCAGCATATAAGGGAAGTTGCAGGACTGGTTGGCCTAATGTTGGAATATTGTGACTGTGTGGTATCATGCCATATGTCTATGGCGTGATGCTGCAATGTGGCAGCATTATATCTGTCTCAAGATGACATTACCAGCCCCGGTGGCCTAGTGGTTAGAGAACCCGAATCGGGTGCGGGACATGTCGGCTCGATCCCCGGCATACCAAAGTGAAAATGGTAGTTTTAAAGCTCCTTTTCTTGGGGCTCAGCATTTTAGGTATGTTGCACGACAGGTTGGCCACATGTTTACGGCGTGATACTGCAGTGTGGCACGTGATACTGCAGTGTGGCAGCACTTTATCTGTCTGAAGTAGACATCGCCTCCAAATGACTAGAATACAGTGGATGGCACCGTTAAACCCAACAAACAAGAAAACATAGCCTTTTACTGAAATAATGTCGGCGGGGCGTTAAACCCAACAAACAAGCAATTTAACACATAACTTTCTTATACCACGTAATGATTTTAAAAAGTAAAATTGACTGAAATTGCATTAAATCAGAGGACGGACATGACACGTACATCTAATCCACTTAGCTTTCAAGATGTTAAATCTTACCCAAGAAGGAAACGAAAGATAAACTGAAATAAGAAGAAAACGACGAAAGAAAAAAAAGAAAAAAAATACATTTCGTTTCCTCTATGACGATGTTTGACCGCATCCATTCAATAGATCATGCTTTTCTAAGTTCTTCTTTACATTTTTCATTTATATTTGTCATAAAAATATTTGCAACATTTACACTTTTGAGGATATAAATTTTAAATCATGTTAGGCGAAAGTTAAACGAAAGAGCGGTTAACGTAATTTCTCTTTTTGTACACCTTTTGTACATGAGTTTCTTATTTGACCTCATAATTTTAAAACAAAGTATGGATGGAAAGGTATTTATATGTTGAACATTTCAAACACTTGATGTATTCCCTCTTTTGAAAGATTGCTTTGATATTAAAGGAAAAACGTCTAGCATGCGGCGAACAAATACGAGAAAAAGGAACGAGTTTGTTTAGTCTTATTTCTTTAACTTTGTAATACCTGATCAGATCTTAAAAACCCATTGTCATTTATTTTTGAAGATGGTTGCTAAGAAATGAAGATGATATGGTGTAAATAAAATAAAATTGGGCGACTATCTTCAATCTTGTAAGCGATAATACTCCAGACTTTATTGACCGATATAAGCCATAATCGAACTTAGCCCCGTGGGTTGGGGATATAGAAATTGTCCCACTGGCTCCATGCAGAGTGGTAGAACTTTACCAATTTGTTAATAGGCTACACCTGTGCTCCCAGGGCATGTCTTTTGACCAGTTAGCGATGAAGAGGAACATTTACATAACAAAACCAGATATAAAATATTTGAAAGCCTTGGTTGGCATCTATTCTTGGGGAGGAGGACACCCCGAGTAAAAGCTTCAACCACCGAAGTCGGAGAATGCTAGCCTGAAATGGCGTGGGAGAAAATCGAGCACTCCACTGCAAACATAAACATCAAGTAGAGTGAAGAAAAAGTAGTATAGCACATTTGATATTAAAAGGAGCACAAATCTTTGCCAAATATGCCAATATAAGCAATAATAAAACTTGAAAGAAACTATATCGTTATACACATTTTCATTAACTTTGAAGGTGATTACTTAAGTAATTCGTGGGTTCGAATCCCGGCAGGGTCATTCGGATTTTCATGTGAGGAAGCTTTCCAGCTGGCTTGCGGAAGGTCGGTGGTTTACCCGGCCGCCCCTATGCATTCGGGGTTTCCTCCACCTGTAATTAGCTGGACGTCGCTATATGACTGAAATACTGTTGCAGCAACGGTAAACCAAAGACACACACACACACGAGTGAATCTATATCATTATACACATTTTCATTAACTTTAAAGGTGATAACTTAAGTAAGTACGATGTTATACGAACATGGTGAAATTTATGTAACCACTTATATTCCAAATCAGGTAGTAGAGAAAACTGTTATAGCTCTATTGGCGCTAAGCATATAAAGGAAGTTGATTGCCCTGGTGTCAGAATAATGTGTCTGGGCGTGGTATCATATGCCTCATGTCTCTATGCCGTGATACTGCAGTGTGGCAGCACTATATCTGTCACAAGTTGACATCGTCTCCAAATGACTGAAATACCGTTGGTGGGGCGTTAACCCCAACAATCAAACACATACACAAACACACACTCAAAGGACGAAAGAGACATGCTAGATTTAAATTCTTCCGACCTCTTAACTTTAATTCCTGGAAATTTCAATCGTTCGCTCATACAAAATTAATGGAATATGCATGTTCTTAAAAAATCAGTTATGCTTTCCCAATGTCACTAGTTGTGCCATTCCAATCAATTTGTCTTGCAGATATTTAAATCGCTCAATTTCATATCGTTTTATAACCTGCAATAAATTCTTATTCACAAAAACTTCGACTCTATACAGTATACAGGCGCGGTTCCAGGATTTGGTGTTAGGGTGTGTATGTTGGGGGGGGGGGGGGAGGGGGGGGGGTCACCATATCAACGCAAAGCAACGTTGTGTTGGGATTTTTATTTTTTTTATTTTGGCAAATCTTCAGACGTTTATTTGCCTTTAACAGTTACATATATAGATATTTTCAAATACTGCTCATATATAAGAACCCTTGCAAAGGCTTTCATTAAAGCCACTCATGTCATAGACCGAAATCCGGCTTCATTTTGGTTGATGTCGCAAGACCAGATCATTTATTTAATAAAAACGTAAATGTGGCATGAAAAGAGATATTGCATAATGTTTTTGTATATAAACGAAATCAGAGACGCCCTGACTCCATTAACGACGTTATGAAAAGACACACTAATGGTGTTGTCTGGGAGTCAATAAAACTCAGCGCAGGTCATTTTTCGTGTAAGGAAGCCTTCCAACTGCCTTGCGGTAGGTCGGTGGTTCAATCCGGTCCCCTACTTTTAATTACCTAGACGTCGCTATTTGATTAAGTACCATCGCAGCGACGGTAAACCCAAATGCCATCCAAGTGTATCTTTAGGTTTGAAATGGCTGTACCGTGCAAAAATATCGAACGATTTTTAGTAATGTCAGATAGTTTTTAAAGATGACAAATTCATTTTACGAGTAAGTTACCTCACTTTGCGTTACCAGATATTGGCATAGTGACTTTGCAAACGTGCTATTTGTATATTTATTTTAATTTCGGTTTAAGTTCAAAATATACCAAAATATAACTTTACGATATTTTTTAAATAAAGCATACCAATAAACATGTTATGGCAGATAGCTGGATACATTTCGTAAAACACCGTAAATATTACATACACGTACAGATATATATTGATTTAATAAAAAGTTATATTTTTTCGGCATAATAGTTTTACAACGTGTATTTAGATATTACTATATTATCAAATATTTAGGCGTTACCTTATCATGAAATGCTGGTTTAATAACCTCTTTCGCTGCCTTAAACGTAATCTTGGCGTTAATCAAAACGAACAGAACAAATGTTGTGCTAAAACGCATTTGTCTGGGTAATATTAGCACGCCCGGTACACCGGGCAATGGTCACAAGTGATACATCTAAAAGCGAAAATTTTGCCTTAAAATAATATTTTTATGAAAAAATAATTTTCGATGAACTGGATAGTTTAAATATAACTTGTTTAGATAGTGAAAATGAAACTTATACGAAAAAAACTGAAGTAATCATAGAACTGCAACTTACTTTTATTCAATTTCCATCAAATGGACTGGCTGTGATTGTCACATGTAAACATTTAATTTAAGATGTAGATAAAGGACAGGATGAAAAAAAAACAAAAAAAACCTGGTTGATTTTTTTTTTTGGGGGGGGGGGGGGGGGGGGGTAGGTAGGGCGTACGCCGCTTCCGCCCACGTCTTAATCCTACCATGGTATATGTTAGACTCAAACTCAACAAGGGGGTCGTGGGTTCGATTATCGATCACAACATACGAAAGTCTTAAAAAAACAGTACCGCTAAAGTTATCTTGCTTGGCACTATGCATTTTTTCCAATGGGACTCAAACAAATCAAATTCACTTAATATTACATCTAAATTATATTATTTTGTCCCTTAAAAGTTTACCCTTTGGTTATATGAAGATGAAAAGGAATGAATAGATCATTGCAGTACTGTTAATTAAAAAGCAAACCAATTTTTGAAAAGGTGTTGATATATCTATTCACTTAGTTTCATTCCGTTGTACGTATACATATTTATAGAACATCTGATTTTAACACAGGATATATCAAATACATAGAAAACAGTGTTGTCATAAGTCTTAGAATATATGTGTAACAGGTGGGGGAAAAATTAATGACTCGACCGGGACTCGAACCCAAGGCCTCAAGAAAACCGTTCCTGCACTCTACCGACTGTCCTATAGCCTATTGATTAATCACCAAATACCTGTACCCGGCTACATGTACCCTCTCCAAATTTAGAATTCGTCCCGAATTCTTAGAGGCAAAGAACATTGTGAAACGTTCTTGAGGTGCCGAAGCAGTAGCCATATCAAACAGTAGGTTATTTACGTTGGGCGCCAAATGTAACAGGTGGTGAAAAAACCAATGACTCGACCGGGATTCGAACCCAGGGCCTCAGGAATACCGTTCCTGCACTCTACCGACTGAGCTATCATATCACATATCCTATAACCTATTGATTAATCACCAAAGACCTGTACCCGGCTACATATGGGTTTTAATTGTAATTTTATATATAATTTTATATTAAGGTCCATTAAAACCCCCAAGTTTACTGAATATCATATGTAATTGTTATATGCCAAATTAAAATATCTAGAATCGGGTTGTATTGATTAGGGGACGCCTCAGCGTGACGTTACCCAGAATGCATCATCTGCTTCTAGGATCTTCTTAGAACTGCGAAGCAATTTGCTCCGTTGTTTGGATAGCTTTTACACACCATTCCATTTGGCAATCAACGTATATTTATTGTACATTGTGGGTACGTAATGTGTAAGGGTATATGTAATTGGTTTGGAAATAAAACGATTTTGAAAATATAAATTATTGTCACAAAAACGCGCTCTAAAACGGACGTTCTAGTTTTCAAAATGGCGACAAATTGTTTTTGGCACTGATGGCCTCCAACTCTTTAGAAAACGTCTATTTTTACAGCACAAAGAAAACGAAATTTTGAGCAATCATTGCTCATTAAAGTCATCAATTTCATAATGTATTTCTAATAAAAATAACAATTATCTCTAAAAGATCACAAGATCACACAAAATAATAGCTTGTTATTAACACCTCGTTGCCATCAGCAGTTTCCTATATTTTTAAGTCACACAAAATAATTAATACCTTGTCACCATATATGGAACAGAATTAGGACTTTTACAAGCCCATGCTTACATGTGACATTCTGACTTCATCATACTGAAAAGTGTAATGCTGTAAAGTGCGTAACCAATGCTGTCTACTGACTTCATCGGTTTTTATGGGTGACGGACGATGTGAACCCAGTGTTTTTTTTTTCACTTTGAGGGGAAGGATTCCAGGCCCATTGTGGGGGGGGGGGGAATTGCACGAACGAGCTAAAGGAGGAATTTTTCTACCCCGTTTAATGTTGGCATATTACTGTATTTTATTCTTATTTTATTGCAACAATAATAATCAGGGGTTTTTTTCCTTCTTTATGAGCCGCCGTTTAACGGCGGCTTCCCCTCGGCAAAATAAGACATTTTTTCCCCCAAACTAAGCATAAATTCCCCTTTGAGTTTTTTTCCCCCACCCAAGAAAGTTCGATTTTTTCGACAATTAACCAAAAATTCGCTTCAAATTGGCGAATGTGTTTGGCGCATACGAAGAAGAAATCAGTAAATTAGTACCGCGGTTATTTAAAGTTCCGCAATGCACAAAAATACAGGTCGCTCTAACCTGTATACTACTTTACGTAACCAGCACCTGCTGTGGGATTATCCAATCAACAAGCATTCTAAGGCTTCTTAATTATGCAAAGATGTGGAATACTCGGATGGTATTGCCAGCTTAAAACCTGTTTATATTTGTCACACTCTCTACCGACTTTTGTTTATACCTGCATTTGGAATTGCTATAAAATTGCGCAATCATCACAATGGCGGCCATTTGCGAAAAACATCAGCAATGTTTCATCACTACCGTTTCTTTTAAAAGATTTAAATTGATTTAATTGATTTATCTAGCTAGATTCCAACTGGTAAATAGCATAGATGTACCAATGTGTATAAATGACTCGACACAAATCGCTAATGGAGCGAGTCAAAACGTATCCAAACTTAAACGTACCCAATATATAACGTACCCAATTTTTTTTTTTTTTTTAATTTCACTTGATATTTTCATATAATGTTTTTAGTCAGGTTATTATTTATGATTTATGATTTTGTTGGAAAATATATTATTTTTTTTAACATGAACACCTTTTTTTTTCTTTTATGTTTGGTAATTGATGTATCAAAATATTAATATACTATTTCATATAAATTTAATATAAAACTAAATGTCAATTAAATTCATTTAATTTTCATTTAGAATTATATGACAGTATTTGTATTGTTTTTATTTCCATGTATTTTTTTTTTCACAAATTGAATATGTCTTTGACAGTTCAAGTATAGCAAATGCATATATTAAACCAGTATATAAAGACAATTAAGTTTACCGAAATGACAATGAAGATGTCAAATCTGTAACTGTGTTGTTTACTTTTCAACCAATATCTATTCACCATTGGTCCTTGTAATGTTATACAATATTTAACCTTTTGACTTTCCTGACATTATATCATAAACTGATCAAAGTTCATCCATGGTAGATACCTGTATTTAGTTAGTACAGTTTGCATGAACATCAACTATTTTTCCCATAAATTTCTAAAATCGCGCGAAAATTCCCCTTTGGAAGGGCGGCAGGTGGCTTCCCCCAGGAAGGAAAAAAACCCCTGATAATATAACATATTTAAACAGTTTTATTAAAAATATAATATTTAACTAGGTTTTTAAGTCAATGCATACAAGGTTTTTAATTTCAGTATCATGGAGAGGGAATATTTTTTAAAAATGGGGGAAAAATATATACTTTTTGCAGGGGGGAATGGCTCCTATATTTGCCAAATATTTTGACCAAAAAAACCTTGGAACCGGGTCGATGTGAATCTGCACCTAGGACGATGTGAACCATTTTGAGGAGACGATGTGAACCCTGATATTTATTAATATTGTATTGAAATATATAATTTTCTTAATGTTAAATTAATTATAGTTTTGATTTACCCCCATCCCATATATTATGAGATAGATTTTTTTTAAGACTTTTAGGACTTAAGACTCTCTCTCCCTCTCTCGTTTTACACGAACATATGTTGTAATTTGTTCTCTCTATCCCATATCTCTTTTCCTTACTCAAGTTGTACACATACAATTTTCTTATTTTCTTTTTATCAAAACCGGAACCTTTGTTTGCTAATACTCTTTGTAATTTCTTTATATATCTCCATGTTGTATACCTGGAAGTAATAAAGTTCTGTTCTGTTCAGCAATCCAATTATTTTATTTTCAAACACATTACGTTGATATCAAAACCTCGGGCATATAATGCGGTAAGATGAAATGAGGTATTTGAACCAGAAATAAGGGTATTTAACATAAGGGTGTAACGATATGATTACCCAACGATACGATACGTATCGTGATACAGTTGTCATGATACCATACGTATCACGATATGGGCTTTTAATTTTTGTCAGCCTGATTTCCAATCTTTAAATAGAATTAATAATAAAAACAAAAATATTTAAATCTTATTTTAACGCATTAAATAATAAAAGTAACATCAAAACTACATGATAGTGCCTTAAACTTAATTTTAAACTTATATGACTTATTTCAAATGCTTATTCCATAATAGACGTCAGCATGACAATAACTTAAATATTTTCAGTGAAATCACTAAAGATGATACTTGAAATTGAAGCATCCACATGTATACAAAGGAAAAAACACCTGCAGTTCCAATCGGGTGAAGATTTGATTTCAGATGTTCAATTAGCGATAATTTGCATCAAAGTATTTAATTGATCCCATTTTATATAAATCAGTATCTCTCATGTTGGTACCTGTTGAAATTTCGCTCTTTTACTCAAAAGGCAAACTGATCAATCAATTAAATTGATTAAAAAACAGGTTATCAAACATTGTTGATGTTTATCGCATATGGCCGCCTTTGTGATGATTAGGCAATTATAGCAGTAAAACAGTAGCCGGTAGAGAGCGTGAAAGATGTTAACCAACATTATGAACGATAATATCCGAGTTTTCCGTATCATCGCATAATTTGGCAGCATCAGAATGAGTGTTGATTGCTAGGATAACATTCCAAGAATGACTGTGGCTTTTTATTGATTTTTTTAACTGCCCACAGCTAGAGCTCTCATTTAAGTAATATGCAATGTAGAGCAATATGCGTTATTTACTCTTTATTTATTCTTTTTGTTGTCTTTTAAGTTAATGTATGGGAAAATCGTATTGTTAGGAGAATTTTTATTTCTGGGAGGTGAAAAATATCGCCTTTTTACCAAGTGGAAGCCGCTGTTATAAACGAAGAAAAATAAAAAAAACCTGAAAGTTTACAATACCATACTGTACCGTGCAGACCTGGTGAACCGTACCGTAAAGAAAATATCGCGGTATATCATCGTACGGTATACCGTTACACCCTTAATTTAAGAAAACAATTAAATCACCTGATTGATGTCAATACATATATATCCAATCTCTTCATATGTAGCACCAAACGTATGTCGTATGTAATGTTACAAGCAAAACAAGCAGCACCTTTTTAAATACTTGATAAGATTTATTTTAATTGATTGGTTATGTTATTGTGATAATGCTGTTAAGTGTTGTTTTTGGCACCTATTACTTAATATAGGAGTTAATCAGGTGTAATTAACATCGGCTTACTTTGAACGCGTGTATAATGAGATTCCCTAAAAAAGAGTTCAAAAACACAGTCCTATCATTATAATTATTATATTATGTATATATGCCATGTAACTGTACAGTATTATGTTGAATAAAATCTATCTGATTAATTAGATATGATTATTTAAGTAAGCATTAAATTATTGTTTTTTAGTCTTGACACCAATTGCATAAAATTCGTATTAATTTGATCTCATTAATCAAATAAAATTGTCCAGTGGTAATGTATCCGATTACGGATCCGAAGGTTGTGGGTTCGAACCCCGTTGGAGGCAAGAACTCTTCACGACCTTCCCAGGCGCAAAGTACTGGTCCAACCCAGGAACCGTTGAGAAGGATTAGTGTAAGTTGTAAGAACTTGTCTCCCAATCGACGTAAAATAAATAAGTTTAAATAAAATTTGGTCCAAAATAACAAATAAATCATACTAAACTAATAACTATTCATGGCAAACATCATCTGATATAATAAATTATACATACAAATGATAATTTAACTTGAAATCACATGCACCAAAGTTGTTTTAGAAACTGGTTCACATTGTCTTACGTGATGGTTCACATCGTCCTCATAAGTGGTACACACCGTCCTGGGTACGAACCAAAGGCGGTTCACATCGTCCAACAGGGCCTTTTTTCCAATTTTGGGGAAAGCGCCCTAGCCCTTTTTATGGGGAAAATAGCAAGCCACTTGTTTACAACTTATTAAGGGATTTTTTTTGTTAATATAAACATAAACTGGTCTTGGCACAGCAAGACATACTAGAAACTAAATATAAAGACTAATCAAATATTTTGTTTAAGAATCAATAGAGTTAAACAGAGTTAAATTAGCGTCATAATATTGTTCTCTTGGTTTCTCAATGATCAGCTACCTCCTTAATGAGGATTTTTATTTAAGAGTGGGGAATTTGAGGACTATTTTTGGGGAAAAAAGGTGGTTATTTGGCTTGGGGAAGCAGCCCTTTACCGGCTACAGTTAAGAAGGGTAAAAAGGCCCTGTCCAAGGTTCACATTGGCGGTGGTTCACATCGTACGTAATTCGTTTTTACTGCTTCTCTTGGTATCTTCCAGATTTAATAACTGCGTTATTTGCATTTTCATATGTGTCATTCTTGTGCTCAGGATGAGCTATTAGGATTGATGAATGTCTGTCAGTCCGTCGTCCACAATTAGTTTGTTTGCACTCTAGCATCTCCATTTCTTGAGCAATCATCTTCAAACTTTATGACAATGTTTATAACCATAAAATCTCGGCTAAGTTTGATTATGGCTGAAATTAGACCATTAGGTCAGGAGTTATGCCCTTTTAAATATTGAAAAAAGCCAGATTGCACTTTCTTTGCACTCTAGCATCTTCATTTTTTAAGCAATTGCCTTCAAACTTTATGACAGTGTTAATAACCATAAAATCTCAGCTAGGTTCAATTATGGCTGGAATCAAACCGTAAGGCCAGGAGTTATGCCCCTTTTAATATTGAAAAAAGCCAGATTTCCCTTTGTTTGCATTCTAGCATCTTCATTTTTTAAGCAATTGCTCTCAAACTTTATGACAATGTTTATAACCATAAAATCTCGGTTTAGTTTATGGCTAAATAGCTTATGGCTGATATCGGACCATTAGGTCAGGAGTTACGCCCCTTTTGATAATGAAAAAAGCCAGATTGCACTTTGTTTGCACTCTAGCATCTTCATTTTTAGCTCACCTGAGCACTTTGTGCTCAAGTGAGCTATTAGGATCGCCCTGCGTCCGTCGTCGTGCGTCGTCCGTCGTCAACAATTTTCTTTAAACGACATCTCCTCTGAAACCACTGGACAGAATTTGATTAAACTTGGCAGGGATGATCCTTGGGTCAACCTTCACAAAAGTTGCTAAAATAAACTTGATCCATGTAGAACTCTGGTTGCCATGGCAACAAAAAGAAAAAAAATATGAAAACTTAAAAAATCATCTTCTTCAAAACTACTGGCCAGATTTTAAAATAAATTGGTACAGATGTTCCTTGGGTCAACCTCTACCAAAGTTGCTAAAATTATTCCGATCCTTAAAAAACATGGCTGCCAGGGGCGGGGCTTATTTGCCTTATATGTATATAGAGAAACCTTTAAACAACATCTCCTCTGACACCACTTGACAGAATTTGATTAAACTTAGCAGGGATGATCCTTGGGTCAACCTTCACAAAAGTTGCTAAAATAAACTTGATCCATATAGAACTCTGGTTGCCATGGCAACAAAAAGAAGAAAAAAATGAAAACTTTAAAAATCATCTTCTTCAAAACTACTGGCCAGATTTTAAAATAAATTGGTACAGATGTTCCTTGGGTCAACCTTTTTATCTCAGGTGAGCGATTTAGGGCCATCATGGGCCTCTTGTTTTAAGTAATTGCCTTCAAACTTCATGACAATGTTTATTACCATCAAATCTCAGCTTAGTTCGATTATAGTCAAAATCGGACCATTAAGTCATGGGTTATCATTTATGCCCCTTTCAATGCTAAAAAAGGCTATATTTCACATTGTTTGCCTTCTAGCATTTTATTTCTGAACCAATCATCTCTAAAAATTGTGACAATGTTAAGTGTCATAAAATTTTGAATTTTAGCTGATATTTGCCCATTAGGACAGGAGTTATGCCCCTTCTGAATTGATTTAAATGGCTTATTTTGCTTTGTTTGCACTCTAAGAAATTTCTGAAAACCTCAAATTTCACTGTTTACGCCTCAGCATCTTTATTTCTAAAGCAGTATGTTTAGCATGTTTGGCATTGAAGGCTTTTTATCTCAGGTGAGCGATTAAGGGCCATCATGGCCCTCTTGTTTATTTTATTATGAATAATTGTTTTGTAAATCAATTGTTAATGTGACGATGTTTTGCAGTAAACAGTGTTTTATTTAACTTCATTTGCGGTAGAATAATTTTAAAAAAGTGTTTTCGTAAAATTATGATTCAGGGGAGGCATCTAAATCTGAGAAATCATGGCATGATCGTACATTTCTGTGATAATGTGTATCTTTGAAAATAAGGATTATTTTATATAGTAGAAACTTAAATGTACATTAATATAATAAATTCATGAAGTAATATTTAATCTTTACTAAAAAGTAAAACTAAATATATCAGGGCTTTTTTTCCGAAATTTGGGAAGGGGCCTTAGCCTTCTATTTTGGGAAATTGAAACGGGATTTCAGGGCATTTTGGGAAAAAGGTAGACTCAATTCACATGTATACACAGTAATATTCAAACAGTCTTATGAATCATAAAGAATCCTACGAATTGATATAACAACTAGACATAAAACAGAGCTGTCTTTGGTTCAAATCGCTGCACTATTTAAAATGGTACTAATGTCCATAAACAAACTGATATCAGTGAACAGATTATGTTTTCAATTGAGTCCCAGTTTTTGTGCTCATTGAGTAAAACCTGGTTTTAGTGAGTACCTTTCACTGCCATTACTTAAACAATTTGAGTGAAATATTTTCATAAGTTCCATTAACGTGAAATAAAGATAACTAAAATGAGATGAGGTTGCTCAGTTTAGTCTAAGCTAGTTTTGATTGACTTGGATACTGTTGAAGTAATTAAAGTGTATCTTATGGTCTTTAGATTTTTTGCAAGTGTCAAATAAAATACAGTCTGGTTTTTAATCAGGGAGTGACATACAGCTGTTTAATAAAACATTGAATAATTAGTCAGATATGATAACTGTTGAAAGAAATAAAAAAGAGTATTTAAATATGAATTTTTTTTATAACGTTCATAGAATTTAAAACTGGAAGAAAAAGGAATTACAAAATTAATATATTCCATTATTGTAAAAAATATAATTTCCTTATACCTAAATACAATTACTGATTTGTTTGTCATAGATCTAATTCAGTGTCTACTCTTTTAAAATGATAAAACCTGCTTACATCAAATATGTTTAGGGGCCTCCGTGGCTGAGAGGGTAAAGGTGCTGCCTTTAACACTCACTCAGCCCCTCATTGCGTGGGTTTGAAGGTCGTTCGGATTTTCATGTGAGGAAGCTTTCCAGCTGGCTTGCAGAAGGTCGGCGGTTTACCCGGGTGCTTCTGTGCATTCGGGGTTTTCTCCACCTGTAATTAGCTGGACGTCGCTATATGACTGAAATACTGTCGCGGTGACGGTAAACACATACACACACACTCAAATATATTTATGATAATTAATACTATTTTGGATTGCTGAGGTTAGTATGTCCATTTTCAGACTGACGCTAGTTGTTTGTGTCCCAGATTTCACATCAACCAGCTGGATACAGACAAGGCAACAAACCTGAAGTTCCATTGTGGTGGTATTTATACATTTTAAGATTTAACGGTTCTGTCATGTTTTTTGTCACATGGCTGTTTTAAGCTCACCTGAGCACAAAGTGCTCAAGGTGAGCTTTTGTGATCGCCCTTCGTCCGTCGTCGTCCGTCGTCAACAATTTGCTTTAAACGACATCTCCTCTGAAACCGCTGGACAGAATTTAAAGAAACTTGGCAGGAATGTTCCTTGGGTGAGGCTCTACAAAAGTTGCTAAAATAAAGTTGATCCATAAAGAACTCTGGTTGCCATGGTTACAAAAAGGAAAATAATTTGAAAACTTTAAAACTCATTTCCTTCAAAACTACTGGCCAGATTTCAAAATAATTTGGTACAGATGTTCCTTGGGTCAACCTCTACCAAAGTTGCTAAAATTATTCCGATCCGTAAAAAAACATGGCTGCCAGGGGCGGGGCTTATTTGCCATATATGTATATAGAGAAACCTTTAAGCAACATCTCCTCTGAAACCACTGGACAGAATTTGATTAAACTTGGCAGGGATGATCCTTGGGTCAACCTTCACAAAAGTTGCTAAAATAAACTTGATCCATGTAGAACTCTGGTTGCCATGGCAACAAAAAGAAAAAAAAGGAAAACTTTAAAAATCATCTTCGTCAAAACTACTGGCCAGATTTTAAAATAAATTGGTACAGATGTTCCTTGGGTCAACCTCTACCAAAGTTGCTTAAATTGTTCCGATCCCTAAAAAAACATGGCCGCCAGGGGCTGGGCTAATTTGCCTTAAATGTATATAGGGAAAACTTTAAACAACATCTCCTGAAACCGCTGGACAGAATTTGATTAAACTTGGCAGGGATGATCCTTGGGTCAACCTTCACAAAAGTTGCTAAAATAAACTTGATCTATGCAGAACTCTGGTTGCCATGGCAACAGAAAGAGAAAAAAAATGAAAACTTTAAAAATCATCTTCTTCAAAACTACTGGCCAGATTTTAAAATAAATTGGTACAGATGTTCCTTGGGTCAACCTATTTATCTCAGGTGAGCGATTTAGGGCCATCATGGGCCTCTTGTTTTAGCAAAAGTTACACTTAGGGATCACTTTTTTTAGCTCATCTGAGCACAACGTGCTCATGGTGAGCTTTTGTGATTGCCTTTTGTCCATCATCCGTGCGTCCGTCGTTAACAATTTCTTTAAAACAACATCTCCTCCTTATCCGCTGAAAGGATTTTGGCAAAACTTTACAGGAACCATCCTTATGATCTCCTCTATCAAAGTTGTACAAATTATTTAGATTGATCGAAAAAGTAGGTCAAAGGAGCTGAAAATAGATTTTAAAAATGCAAACTTTAAAAATCTTCTTCTGCAAAACTGCAAGGCTTAGATATTTGGTATGTAGCATCATCTTATGGGCCATTACCAAGATTGTTAAAATCACAGCCCTATGCTGATAAATGACCCCACAGCAGGGGTCACTTGCTTTACATAGAGTTATATAGGAAAATCTTTAAAAATCTTCTGCAAAACTGCAAGGCCTAGAGCTTAGATATTTGGTATGTAGCATCATCTTATAGGCCATTACCAAGATTGTTCAAATCATAGCCCTAGGGTGATAAATAACCCCGCACCAGGGGTCACTTGTTAGTCCCCTACCGGTGTTCACACCGGAGGGGACTATAGGTTTGCCCTCTGTCCGTCCGTCCGTCTGTCCGCTCAAATCTGGATCCCGCGATAACTTAATAACTAAGCAAGCTAACTTGATGAAACTTGGTATATGACTAGATGGCAATGTGTAGATTATGCACATCATTTTATTTTTGTTCTTGACTAAAATTGTGGTTGCTATGGTAACGGAAATAGTGAAAATATGGCAAAAATGGGATCCCGCGATAACTAAGCAAGCTAACTTGATGAAGCTTGCTATATGACTAGATGGCAATGTGTAGATTATGCACATCATTTTATTTTTGTTCTTCGACTAAAATTGTGGTTGCTATGGTAATGGAAATAGTGAAAATATGGCAAAAATGGGATCCCGCGATAACTAAGCAAGCTAACTTGATGAAACTTGGTATATGACTAGATGGCAATGTGTAGATTATGCACGTCATTTTATTTTTGTTCTTCGACTAAAATTGTGGTTGCTATGGTAACGGAAATAGTGAAAATATGGCAAAAAATGGGATTGATTACCATATTGAGTCAAGGTGGAGCCGATAGGGGACTTTATGTGTTGCATACAACACCAGTTACTTGTTTTACATAGAGTTATATAGGAAAATCTTTGAAAAATCTCCTCCTATGAAACCATTAAGCTTAGAGCTTAGATATTTGGTATGTAGCATCATCTAATCGTCCATTACCAAGATTGTTCAAATCGTGATTTGTTGGTCGGTCTGTAGCTTTTCTTTACAAAATCATGGCTCTATGGTGATAAATGACCCTGCATCAAGTTTTCTCTTCTGAAACCATAAGGCCCAGTGCTCAGATATTTTATATGTAGTATTGCCAGGTGTAAAATGTGTAAGATTGAATTATATCAGAATTCTTATCTGTTTTTAAACTAAAAACCTTGAAATCAGTTGTAGCAATGGTACTCAGGTGAGCGATTTAGGGCCATCATGGCCCTCTTGTTTATTTAGTTTGACTTTTTTGTAGTTTGACTTTTTTGATAATTTTCTTCCATGTGCCATTTTTATTTTTAGCACATAGTGCTCAAGTGAGCTTTTGTGATCGCCCTTCGTCCGGCGTCTGTTGTCGTGCCTTGTCCGTCGTCAACAATTTGCTTTAAACATCTCTGAAACCACTTGACAGACTTCGATTAAATTTGGCAGGAATAATCCTTGGGTGAACCTTTACAAAAGTTGTGAAAATAAACTTGATCCATGCAGAACTCTGGTTGCCATGGCAACAGGAAGAAAAAAAAATGAAAACTTTAAAAATCATCTTCTTCAAAACTACTGGCCAGATTTTAAAATAAGTTGGAACAGATGTTCCTTGGTTGACCCTCTACCAAAGTTGCTAAAATTATTTTGATCAGCCATAAAACATGGCTGCCAGGGGCGGGGCTTATTTGCCATATATGTATATAGTGAAACCTTTAAACAACATCTCCTCTGAAACAGCTGCACAGATTTTGATCATATTTTGCAGGGATGATCCTTAGGTGTAGCTCAACCTAAGTTGATAAAATTATTTTGATCTGCCAAAAAACATGGCTGTCAGGGGCGGGGCTAATTTGCCTTTTTATTTGAAACTTTAAAACTCTCCTCTGAAATAGCTGCACAGATTTTGATTAAATTTTGCAGGAATGATCCTTGGATGAAGCTTTATCAAAATTGCTAATATTGGATTTGCCAAAAGACATTACTGCCAGGGGCGGGACTAATTTGCCTTTTTTTATATAGTGAAATCTTTAAATGACCTCTCCTCTGAAATAGCTGTACAGAATTTGTTCCAAATTGTCAGGTATGATCCCGTGGCAATTGCTTATTTAAACATGATTCATAAAGAACTCTGGTTTCCTTGGGCACATTTTAGTACTGGTTAATCTGTAATCATGTTCTCAAGTGAGCGATCCATTATGGCCCTCTTGTTTCATTAACTGATCTTTTGAATTCAATATTGGCATTATTATTGCATATGCATTTTGTGACAAGCGGCTGCGGCTGTGTGTGTGGGTGGTATTCATCACCTTTAGTGATAGCTCTAGTTACAGTTTATTCTAATTGCTTCCAATGGGATTTTGGTTGGACCAACAAAGATTCTTGAAACTTGAACCTATCTCTGGACAAAAGCACCCTGAAACTACCAATATAAGTTTGACTTTGGGTCAGTTTTAGCTTGACTTCTCATAGACTTCTGTATAATGCATGTAGTCTGATCATCTCTGATGGATGAGTAGGTTGTTTGTTCAATACCAGCCCTTGAGATACAACACCTACTACATTCTGAGTATATATATTGTCAAGTATTTTGATACTCAACTGTATCACTGATCCCAGTGACCTAGTGGTAAGTAGTGTGTCTGCCTCGGGTGCTGGAGGTTGTGGGTTTGATCCCTGGCCGCAGCATATCAAAGTCATAAAAAATGGTAGTGTTATAGCTGCCTTGCTTGGCGCTCAGCATATAAGGGAAGTTGCATGGCTGGTTGTCATGGTGTCAGGATAATGTGACTGGATGTGGTATCATGCCACATGTCTTACAATGTGATACTGCAGTGTGGCAGCAGTGTACTATTTCTGTCACAAGTAGACATCGTCTCTAAACGACTGAAATACTGTCAGTGGAATGTTAAACCTAACAAACAAACAACTAAACTCAACTGTATCATATTGTACTAACAATATCATGATGCATCATGATACTTTCTTATTTTTTTGCTGGCAATACTCAGCTCTACAAGACACTGAAATAGTCGAGAATGCTGTCTTACAGATAGCTCATTTTATTTTGTCAAATATTGTGAAAACAATAGAAATCATTGATTCAGATTTGTATGAATATGTATATGACAGTTATTTTTTTATATGTAACATGTGTCTAAAATATCAAATTGTTATATGTGTTTCATAACTTAAAGAAAAAATGCCCCATTTCTTGAAATTGTTTGATCTCTTTTCAGGTTTGTTAGCGCTGAGAACTTTTTGACTGAGTGTTCGTACTCATCACTGCCATCAACCAGGGTTGCTGACTAGCCTAGGTAATATATGTCTCCCGCTGGTGTCAGCATAGTGAAGGCGAAGTGACTTCTGTCATTGATTACACATTGACAAATCCATAAAATATGTATAGGTTTATTTTGATTGGCATTCATTTTCAAGGAAATTTGAAAATTCTGTTTGAAACTGAATAGGTTGAATTGATATCTTTGATATTTTGCCAATGATGACATGTATACCAGAGTTTTTAGCTCAACATTTTGATAAAAATGGGAGGTACTCTCCATGGCATCAGCATTGGTTAAATTTTTTTGAAAGTTTAAAATCTTAAATACTTTCAAACTAAGAAAATGCTAACTTAATGTGAGGATGGACCTGATAACTTAAATCTGATTTGTAGTCTTTAATAACAAAATGACTAATGCTTTTTAAAAAGTGAAACAATATTTCTAATGATAGTGATACCAATTCTTTAAATGTGTTATAAGGCAGCTTTTGTGCAGCATATTCATCATTTCCATGTGCATCTTGTGTTCAGATTATTATATTTCTTGTGTGGATTTGTTTCATATCTTCCTATATAAAATAAAACTGAAAGATATGAATTGTTATTCCTTTCAATAACACTGTATTTCAAATAGATTAATAAGAAGAAAGCATTTTTTTTTTTATTATTTTTTTTTTTTTATCTCACTTAAAGCATCATAACTTAACACTTTAATTCCCATGATGTTATATGGAGGCAATGCTATTTACATAGACAATTGTTTTGAAATATTTTAGCATATATATATGTCT
>CM037778.1:5824425-5842082 GCA_021229015.1 Solen grandis
GGATCATCTGCTGAAGGATGATGTAAGTATCACTGAATCATAGCTACAGTTGTCTTTCTGACATGTCTCAAGTCATGATAAAATTCATTTTGTCTATATTATGTTTTTAATTTATATTAAACATAAAGAAAAATGTGGTTGAGGTGTTTCCCTTTAAAATATTTTAAGTGTTTTCCATCATAGATAACATTAAAAGTTGTTTTTTTTTACGTAAAGATTTAAGTTTAAGATTAATATATCATCCTCATGATCTACTACCCACAGTTCATATCAGGCCTGGCAGAGCAGGATGAAGATGTTTGTGAGATCCCTGTCAAACTGCCCCTAGAGATCAAGTCTGACATTAAACGAGAACCTGTCTACACAAAGGTCAAGGTCAAGGATGAACCAATGGAGGTCAGCGAGGATGTAAAGCCAGTTATTTCCAATCTGGCTGATATCAAGTCTGATATTCCAAAGAAAGAAGCTGAGAAATTTGTCACATGCAGTGAACTATTTACTGACCCCTTGAAAACAGGCAAGTTCTAGAAGAAAAAAAAATGTTTTTTTGTTTTTTTCCTTGATGAGTAATGGAGTAAACGATTTGGAGGTAATTTTTCAGGGGAAGAAATTATCTCTCTTGAAAAAGTATGCATTTGTTGTTCTCCTTATTTAAGATAACCTTCCTAGAAAAATCTTAATTTGTATACTCTGATTATAGGATTCACTTATTGATTTTTGTACAATGTTAAAAAAAAGAAGAAAAATTTTACCATTTTCTAAGATAAGTGTTCAACAAAAAGCAGACCTGTTGAGTTTATGCTATGTAACAGTAATTCATTAAAATAGCATTAGCAAACTCTATACAATTAAAGAATACAACCTTATGTGAGGAAAAAATCTTGTGTTGTTTGATATACAAATTTTTTTTTTTCATTGTTTTACTTGGTGAAATGAACACATAAGAACAGATTTATGTTATGGTACTAGGGGATTATAGGAGATTATAGGTAAGCAGTCTGTTAGCTCAGTAGAGAGTTTGCCTTTTCAATGTTGGGGCCTAGGTTCAAGACCCAATTTATCTGCACATATTTTCTCACCTGGTTTAGTGGCTTAAAAGCATAAATGACAACACTTTTTCTGGATAGCAAATTGTAATCTCTCATCTCATCTGTATAAGTGGAAACTGGTAAGACAACTTAACATCGGACTGATTACGGCCCTATATGTAAATGTGTCTATAAACATGTTCGTGTCCCTGATGTTGTATACAGATGAAGGTCAGCTGCTGTTCTTCCAGTTCCCAGACACACTGCCCGGTCTACCAGCCACCACTGAGGAGGAGTTCCGTGGGAAGAAGGAAAAGGCAGAGAAAAAAGAAGAGGGGAAGGTGAATATTTTGCTGTATCTAAATATAGTACATATCGTCCTACTGCCCATCATATGTTAATAGATTCAGCAAAAACAATCATACACTGAAAGACAAATAGCTTAAGTTGGGAAATTGATTCTTTTTAGACATTTGAAGGTTTTGGGGAAATGAATCCACTGCTTTAAGTTAGGATCATTGATTCAGTTGCCCATGCTCAAACTACTACTGGTATATTTTAACTTTAAGTTGACATTTTATTTTAACTAAGTCGCAGACACCTGTTGTTCATAAGTTTTACTGTAACAAGATGAAAACAAGGCATTAATGTGATACTTGACTATGAATATTGCCAGCAGGAGGAGGAGTTAGCCAAGAAACTGGATGGCTGCAGCCTGGCGGAATTTAATGAGGGGCTGATAGGGAAGCTGGTTGTCAGGAAGTCGGGACGTGTTCAGCTACAGCTGGGCTCCACATACCTGGACGTAAACATGGGCACACCTTGTGGCTTCTTACAGGTAGATCTTGGTGCCTTATGACTTGGACACTTTTTCTGTTAATAGAAAACGGCTACAGTATTTTGAAACACTCCTTGTTTAGATAGTAAGACTAAAATAAATTATATTTTATATTTAAATCATTTACCCATACTACCGGGTAAATGGTATTTTCATCTGCAGGGATGTAAAATGGTATAGAATAACCCTTTAATGACATTCGTTAGAAGTTCGTTAGAAGTCTGTAAATTGATCATTTTCATATACATCAATATTAAAACGATTTTATTGACTGTTTGTTTGATGATTATTTTGTGTATATGATGATTGCAAAAAAGCCTTGCATATGGACCGTCCAAAGCATTTATTTTCCCATCGTCGGATACCCTTGGCTGACTTCTTCCCTTTCACCATACAATGTTTCGATCAGCCATAGGTATTTGACAGTGTAAACATTAATTACACATTAACTATAGAAGCATAACAGGTTACAGGTTGAAGGAAATTATCTTGTAATACAAAGAAAGTTGCCATCTCGTCAAAATTAATTCTTTGATTAATGTAAAAAAGATGCAATGGTTAATAAACTTTTTGGTGGAACAAAAGATTTAATTTACCAATCCATATATGTCGTTTCTATAATCAGTTAACAGCTAGGTAGCTGAAGATGCTCTTTAACAAAACGTCAGTCCTTTTTAGCTCACCTGAGCACAGCATGCTCCTGGTGGGATGATCTGTGTCAGGCGTCTGTCTGACCATAAACAACATCTTCTAAACCTCAGATTGGATTTTGACCGATCTTCACAGGATTGATCCTTATGAGGCCCTCTTACAAAATAGTTCAGTTTATTTTGATTGGTTGAAAAAGTAGGTCACAGGAGCTAAAAGTAGACTTTAAAAATGCAAACATTGAAAACCTTCTTCTGCAAAATTGCAGGGCCTAGAGCTTAAATATTTTGTATTTTACATACATGCCTAGTGGACCTCTACCATATTTGTTCAAACCATGGCCCTTGGTTCAAAATTGGAGTTAAGATATTTGTTGTGTAACATGTGTAACATGGTTTCTTCCAAGTTTGTTCAAATCATCGCCCTAGAGTCAAAATTTGACCTGCTTCAGAGATCACTTGATTTTACATAGACTTGCATCAAAATTAAGATCTTCATGTTAGAAACTACAAGGCCTTGGGTTTAGATATTTGGTATAGATCATGTCCTAGTGGACCTAAACCAAGTTTGTTTAAAATCATGGCCCTCAGGGATCAAAATTGCACCCCCCCCCACCCCACATTATTTTAAGTTATATATATATATATAATTGAAAGATACAAAAACATCTCATTAACAACATATAACAACATTGTATATGTAAAACAGCATATGTATACATGTAAAGGTAAATACAATTTATGATCATACAGCCTATGAATAAGAGATACGATACAATCAAAGAAGCGATTCATTATGGTCCTATGCCTCCTCATAGCATCATGAATGGACTGTATCCATTTAAGGATATCTGATAATAGTTTTATAATTACAATTCTCTGTTGGGTAATGTTAAGAAACTCACTGCTACTGTCTATTTCAGGACTTGGTGTCTGTGCAGGTAGATCCGGGTGCCACGACGGGCGATGTGTCTATCCTGGGCCATGTGGACCACAAACTGGTCTGTACACCTGACTTTGAGATGCTGCTGGACAGTACATGACCGGCCTTACATAAAATATTGTGTTGGTTATAAAGTCTGGGGTCATGGGTAGGAAGTCTACACAAGGAGCAAGCAGTGCCAAGAGACATTGACAGAAACTTGTGTCATTATGATAGAACTTGTTGATGTCACATTGACTGAGACATGAATAGAAGCAGTGGTTAGTGTTTTCTTCCAGCAATTTTATGGCCATGCTACAGAGATCAGTGCTATTTAAAAATTGATAAAAGTGCAGTTTGGAGTATTCAGTGAATACAATAATTTAGTCACACTGACAAAAGGATAGCATTAATATTTGAATTTAAGTAAAAATCATAGTGTGAATGAATGAACTGATTTCAGAACATCTAAAGAGGGTATTATTGATGAAATTTCTTAAAGCTATGTCCAACCTTTGTCTAAGACATTGCAAAATAAATACCTCACAAACATTTGTAAATTGGTAGCTACATGAAGACATGCACACTGTCCTGTCACGTCTTCAGGGATAGTTCTGGGTTAAACTTGAATAGTATTGATTGTGTACAAAACAGTGCTAACAATTTTGTAAACGGTCTTCGATCTGTATTTTCATTTCATAAAAATTTGTGTTCTGTTCTTATCATTTTGTAAATTTTCTTCTACTTTTTCGATGCTTTTTGTTATTCTGCCCCCACTTTGAAGAAAAAGTAATTGTTTTGCAGATAGGTCAAATGGATGGTCAATCTGTCATGAAACAACTTCGTTTCAGACTAGAGAATGTTTGAACCTATATTCTTCAAATTTGATAGATGTAGGGTCATGGCCTGTCACTAGTAGCTGACCTCTAGTGAGTTTGGGATCATAAGGTCAATAATCTCAATGACCTTGAATTTGAGAACTGTTTCCAATTGTTAAGTTAATGCTTGAGTCCAGATTCCTCCATCTTAGTAAAGAATTTGGTCACAATAAGTAGATGACCCTTATTTTAGGGTCATTGTCATCTTCAATGCACATCCAGGGATGGGTTGGGGTGCATGTGTATTTCTGACAGCTCTAGTTAAATTTGTTTTAAATCTTTACATGACCAATAGTAGGATGGATAATATAAAATGTGTGTTGAAATTGTTTTGGAAAACTGATATATAACATGTTTTTATCATTGTTATGTTTTTTAATAAATTTGAAATACATTTACAAAGTTTTGTTTGTATTTCATACTTCATGATTTTTTAGACAAAATTAGCAACCATTGAACTATGTGTACAAATATTAGTTGAAATACAAAGATCACGGTCCTGCCTTAGTAACAAGGGCTGACTTGTATTTTGGTCTGTTTAAACCAGATAGGGCTTTGAGCCTGGTTGTTGTTGCTGTATTGGAGTTTACCATTGCTGCGATAGTATTTCAATCATATAGCGATGTCCAGCTAATTACAGGTGGAGGAAGACCCCGAGTACACAGAGGTACCCGGGTAGAACTACCGACCTACTGCAAGCCAGCTTGAAGGCTTCCTCACATGAAAAATCTGAAGTTCCTACCGGGATTTGAACCCACAGCGGTGAGGGGCTTGAGCCTAGTAATAAGAGAAACCCTTTGAACACTCTATACTGATTGGGTTGTCTCATTGCTCATCTGTGTGTCCAGAGCCATATCTAAGAAACATTGATTTTGATAGAACTGATAATAAATATGTATAATCATCACATACTGCTGCATATTCATTTGAACTGTTAATTAATGCATACAATTGTAAATCATTCCTACATGTCCATTTCATGAATTCATATGGTTAACCATCATGTGCTGCTCCATGTGTTGTTTGATCAGGATCATTCCAGTTACAATAGTTATTGTCTCTGAATTAAAGAAATATGCACATAATTATGTATCCAACTTCATTCTAAATAACTTTATTTTAATGACAATTAAGATATTAAATATGTGCACTTATCATCTGGTGATTAAATTGGATATGATTAACAACACAAGTATGACAGCTCTTGAACTGTAAAAAAATGATCTGGAGCTAATCCTCCGAAACCAATGGATAGATTTTGATGATTCTTGAATTATTATTAGACTAAAGTGTCAAAATGACTGAAATACTTGTTAATGGGACTTTAGACTCTGTCAATTTCATCGGCATTTCAATGAAAATACCCAGGTACGCAAGTTCATGTCCTGAATAATATATCCATGAAGTATTATGTCTGTAGTACAAATACTTTAGGAGTTATGCAGGTCACAAAGTTTCGGGACGGACAGATGTAGGTATGTGCAGATGGACGGACGAAGGCAAATCTGTTATGCCCCACCCCCCATTTTTGGTAGGGGCATAAAAAAATCTCTTGATGGAATGAAAATCTAGGTTTCATTTCATGTACATAAAAATTATTAGCCTTTAATGAATTAGGAACCCAGGCTACTTTTAAGTACATGTATTTTAATTAAATGTATGTACCAGTGCATTGTATTACCTTACTGAGTTAATTGATTTTAGATGTTTTGAGAAAATTTTGCCTTGCAAGTTTCCCTGTCATTGTTAATCATGTGACTAACATTCTTTAACATCTCCTTTATAGTGTGACCTTCACCATCGTGGAACTCTGACCTTTAAAATGAAGTTTATCACTAGAATTGATATATTTATACAATGAATGTTGAACTTGCTTGTTACAGCTTGTCCCTGTTAATGGTCCCTAAGCTTCACCTGCCTGGAAAGGTCTTGAAGTGGGGATAAGGGTTGGAGCTGGCAGCCTCCAGATCTGTTGGTAGTCAATTAACATTTTCAATAGACTACTGCACCCTAAGTGCTGAGTGACTACAGAACGGTTTTAATTAGAAATTTTGGTAATCTATAAGCCACAAAGACAAAATTACCAATGAAATTTATTTATCATGTAATATAATGCTTACAGTATAATTAACAAGAAGTAAAATATCACAGTTTAAACAGATCTATATGGTCAACCCATGAATAAATACTTGTACAAATATTTTGACAAAATACGGAAAATAGGACCATATACTTCCACTGTACATCAATATACAGACATATTTCAAACAAAACAATGAAACCATTTACCAGTAAAGCTTAAACAATCTCTGCATAAAGTTTCAGCTATGAGTACCCATTTCTGGTCTTTGTTACGCAAACACTCTAAAAAAATATTCTTAACAATAAAGCAATAATGCACACACAGAGTCATACCGCTTAATAGAATGGGAAAAGCTTTTATCATGATATGATAGACAACTCAGTGACAGTGTACTGTTAACAGCACTTTTAAATACTTTACTCAGAAGTAGTTCAGAACAAAATACAAGAAGAAGGAAAAGATTCAAGACTGCTGAATGTGTTTTTAAAAAAGCCTTGTGCTGAATTAATAATGTGTGATGATGTACAATATATGTCAAAGTAGTCCATAGACTTAAAATTCATTGGAACTTAATATTACAGTAACCTATATAAAAAGCTTCTCATATGCATTTCCTGGTGTGTGAATAACACTTTCAACTGACTGCTCTCTGAATAAACATACCGGGCATGCTATAAAAGAAAATACTATATCTTACCTAAGAAAGTATCACAATGCTTCTTCACACAGAGAATCACAGGAGGCATTTGTTTGTACCAACATATGTTAAAATATCACATGTAATTTAAATGTTTTACCAAGATGCAAATTTAAATCCAACAATACTGCTTCACAATAATACTTAATAGCATTTTGATATGTGAAAAGTAGGGAATATTAAAATGACTATGTATGATGGAAATTTGAGGACTATACATCTTGTGAGATGACAATTACACACAGCTTTCACTTCAACAGACACAACTGACACTTGGCAGGTGATAGACACAGCACCACTGAGTGGAAAACTTATACCTATGCTTATCTAACACATGAACATACACAATTTTTCCTAATGACTTTAGTTCTTGAAAAAACATTGTAAATTCTTTTAAGTGTATTTTGTTTCTGAATCAACAAGAAAACAAATAATAATGGACATTCATAGTCCTAAACCTAGTAAGTAAATATATTATTTACTGTTAATAAAAGCATAAGCTTCTAGATAAATAGGAGTGATATGCATTTCAAATAGAAACAACAGACTGTTCTGCTATTTTTCATTTGCTATTTTTCATTAAGCATATTCTCTGCTGTAGTTTTAAGTTTCTCTAACTTTACACAGATTTAAATGCAAATATATTATAACATCCCTATCCATTTACTCTTATTTCAAAAACTATCACATGCAATGGCTGGCTTATATTCCTTGTCTCATGACAAGATTACAGGTATGGAGAATATTGCTCACAATTTGTTGATACAAAAATAAAATAAAAATTAATTAAACATTATTCATTCTGTAAATACCAATTCTACTTCAACACCCACTGAAATTCTGATAAAGCATTGGAGAGAGTTACTAGTCTGGTGTAACATTTGTTATACTGGATCTACAAACATGTTCATGAAGAATAAGGTACAATTATATCATATTCATGAAGAATAAGGTACAATTATATCATATTCATGAAGAATAAGGTACAATTATATCATATTCATTTATATAATTCACATACTAGACATTGTCCTGCAAGTTAAATGCTGGTTATAACAGATGATCAATTGACTCTAGAATCAAATACATAATTATACATAAATAGTTGCCATTGTATTTTTTTTAGATATCACAGTTTAAAAAATATAAGTTTTGACATCTGTACTTAATGAGGAAAGATAACTTTTCAGTTCCAACATAATGCTGAATGGTAAAGTGAGTGGAGATTTGGAGATTAAGTAAGGTAATACTGAAAAACAAGCATCTTCAATACATGAACCTTTATTTGATAGTCTTAAACTCAAAATGATCCAGTGCAGACATCAGCCTGCGCATACTTGCTGTCTAATCATGGTTCACTAATCAGGCAATAAAATTTCAGAAAGTACCCTCCGTTAAAAACTAATGGTACAGTCCAAAATGAAGAATAAGATATTTAGCATGGTAAAGATAAACTGACCTTAACTGGAAGAACTCATCATGAGCAAATCAAAACAACATCTAAAAGAATTAAAATCTTCAACATTGTAATGCATTTAATATACTAAACATGCAAAAATACTGTTTAAGAAATACTATATATTTTTATGATCTGTCTTTTTAAAATGATTGTATTAAATGTTAAGTTTTGCAAAAATATTTATTTTTTACAATTTCAATTTACATATATAACCCTTTAACTTTTGCACAAGTAAAGATGTTTCAAAGCTGATACCATTTCTGATATTACTTCTAGGATCAACACTTTCGAACCAGAAATTATATCCTACTGTCATTAGGGAGCAGATTTAATGCGTGCAATATCCTCGCCCTTTGCCTTTGATGTCCACAGAACCTTTTTCTTTCTCTCCAACATAGCCTCCTCACGCTGTCGCTTCTCTAGGTACTGTTTCTCTGTCTCATGGATGAACTCCTGCTCCTGGTTGTGGGTCCGCAGCTCAAACTTGACATGTGACCTCATAGGATCGTTGTACTGGCTCACTTTACCAATGCCAATCTCACTTGCAGACTCCAACATGTCATCTGTCCGCTGTTGTCGCTTCTCTTTCAACATACTTGCTAGTTTCTCCTTCATGTCAGCTGGATACATCAGCATTGGAACAATGTTGGCCTCATAGCCAGTGGTAGAGACATTGTGTGCTTCCGTCGTGGGTGTTGGACCCCTGGCAGTGAGGCAGCTATCTGGGATGGGATGCTGGTGGCTGTGTCTGGGCGAGCACGGGATGTTGGTGCTGTAATGGGGCGACTGGATCTGCTTGTGTCTTCAACTGGTTCCTTCTTTCTCACAGAAGCAGAGATCGGTCGAATGAGTCGACCCTTGGGCAGGGTGGTTCTGATGTGTTTGGGATGGACACTGAGTTTGGGTGAAGTTTTTATTGTTTTTACTTGACATTTTGTTGCATAAACTTCCTTATCTATTGTGGCAGGATAGGAGTCTTTTGATTTTGCCGTCTTTGCAGATTTTACACTAGAAACCTCTGATAAAGTTTCATTATCCTGCATATCGGCAGGCTTATCTCGAAACATAGATAGGTCAATGTCATCTACTGGGACCCTCGTTCGGGGATCAATTTTACTAGGGGATGAAGAGGGTCTATTTTGCCTTAACCTTGTGTCAAAAAGAACTTTGTTGTCATCTAGATTATTTTGTTCAGTATTAGCACTAGTTTCTGTTGGCTTCATGGAGCTTTGTATGGCATTAACTGTGAGATAGATAAAGTCTGGTGGCACAATGCTCTCTGCCTTCATCCTCATCTGAGACCGCAATAAAGACTTGGTCTCTGACAGTGTAATATCCTCCGTCTTTGGCATCAGAGGATGTTCAAATGCCCAGGATACCCTACGCTGAATTTTAATTGGCTCCCGCCATTCATGCACCATCTCGTGTTCCATAGCTTCCTCCATGATTGTAACTGTGTACCCTGACTGACCTGACTTTGATGTTAATGGTCGGATCTTTCCTGAGGCTGGCAGTGGTGGCTTAGACTGAGCAGATAAGGTGAGGGCTTTCCTACCTGACATGATATCTCTATCAATCACACTAGTAGCGGCACTCTTCACACCGCGAATACTCTTCTGTGAGGAGAGGCCGCGGTCAGGCCCATGCTGTATAATACGAGCTGCCTGCAGGCTCTTCACAGACAATGTCTTGGCACTGTGGGGAAGCTGTCGTGCCCGGAGTGACAACTGGGACACAGGGGACTTCCCCTCCGTCTCAGGTCTGTGAAGAATCTTCATATTAGCTGCACCTGCCTTCTTCATCCTCTGGGCCCTAAAAAGGGGAACACACAGATAAGTAATGAGAGTTAAACTGAAGCAGAGATTATAGCACATCTGTTCAGAAAGGGATATGTTACTCTAAGGTGTTATACATAGTACGTTTCTCTACAGAAGAAATCCTTCGGATAGATCACTGACACATATACCTAATACCCTTACAAGTTAAACTGAAAAATCACTACAACAGAAAATTGCATTTACAGTGTGGTAAGATACGAAAAACTGATATTGTCCTTAAATACAATTCATTTACAAAATTTATTATTAATAAAATCTAGTATCAAGCAATACTTCAGAAAGAATAATGCATACAATGTAGTGCTATTTCACTGGTTTGAATCACCCTCCTGGTCTCTTTTTTTTTTTTTTAATTTAATTTGTAATTAAACCATGAGAGCACAGCCTACCTGACATATGGATACGGATGCTGGCGTACAGGCGCGTCAGAATATGATGAGTATTGTACGAGGGGCGGGACTTTGTCCTCCTCCAGACTGTAGTCCCAGGTAACCTCCTCAAAATTCAGCACCAGCAGGTTGACCGCAGTGTTGATGGTTATCCTGCAGCATACAGTTGTCAAGGGAAATGTCAATAAGATCTTCATATTGAAATAATGTTGGTTTAGTTAGATGATCAGATAGATTTCTTTTTAAACATTAGATAATATATTCTAAACTACTGACCGATAAAAAAGACATCTTTTGCATAACTGTTTATATTTCAATCTGAAACAGAATAAGATTTATTTCTATACATGTATCTATATTTGCCTATAAGATATAAATATTATTTATCATATTTCTTAAATCATTAAAAAATGTGACAGATATTTGATTCTTTTGCACATGTATCTGGCCTGAATATTATATAGACCAACTAAAACAGCTTTGAACATTATAATAAGAATTCTAGAGTGTACCATAAAACCAGCATGTCTTCCCTTCATTTACATTTTACACATGTACAGTAACTCAAACTACCTAATTTCAAAATCATTAAATATAAATATACATTCTCTAAAAGATATTGATCAAAAGTGACAAAAGAGTACTGGTAAATTGAAATGAGATTGATTTAAAATATCCATAACTATATAGGAGCGTTAATCAATATTTCACTCATTAAAACAGTAGCAAGTGTGCCATGCCTGATTATTTATTCTTTACATGTGTCAATATTTCAAGCTGATCAAAACAGCAGCAAATTCAATATGAAACACTGCATACATAACAAAATAAAACAAAAACTGCTTGAAACATCAAGCAAGTATACTGAACACTAGACAAACTAGAACTATCACTGAAGGCAATCAGTACCCCTGCATATCCATATGCCACAATAAACTGGCTATAGTTCTTACAAAATTCTTGACACAGTTATCTGCTGATTGGTCATATGATAATTCCTAATATTCAAAGCGTAAAGGTATTATCAACAACAGTTACCATTCTTCATGTGATGCAACAAGCATGATTCCTATAATTATACAATGTGAAGTGGGAATATAAAAACTACAGTTATTTCTGTATGAGACTCGGGCCAAAAATGATGATTTTTGTTTTTCCAAAACTTTAACTTGACCAGCTCTTGCTTGTTTGAACAAGTACTGGGATGATGTATTCACATGTTCAGCTATGCAAATTTAAACATTGTCTTCATCATTGTATGAGGTATCACATGGCAGCACTTACTGCAGCCGGTAGATCCAGGATTCAACTGTGTATTCAACCCATTAGGTAGTGAATAATGAAAAACTGAATTTTATTTCGACAGTTTAAAATATTCCTCTTGTTGAATAGAAACTTTATTCCTATTCAATGTCAAGGAATGATTCTCATTTACTGACCTGTTGTCAATGGCGAGGATGCTTAGTATGGGATCACTGCGACTGTTGCCACGCATGATTCGGCAGCACTGGCCGTTTATGATGTTCCAGATACGGATACGTCCGTCCCCACAGCCTGTGATACACCGCATGTAGGTGAACTGCAGGCACAGCACTTCCCTGTAATGGAAAATATTTCTGTCAGTTTCATGCAAACACATCCTGCTTCTAACACACATGTCTGTCTAAATACCATAAAGCCAGTTGCTGTATGTTGGAAATATCTATGTATGTTAAAACCTTAAAAGCAAGACACAGGAAGAGCAACTTACTTGGGATGTCTGAGTGCAGACAGGCACCTGTTGTGGTTTCCAATGGCGCTCCACACCAGGGCATACCCATCTCTTCCACCGGTCACGATGTGCCAGCGGTCAAACTGTATAGCCGTCACACCCTCATGATGACCATTCATAACCTGCAACAAAACAAGGAAGTAGCAACATTTTTTTAAGCAAATGTTCACAGTCAACTTTCAGATTCCCAAACAGCGAACAAAGAGCCATAGTGTTCTCAGTTTTGTGTACTTACACTGTCATAAAATATTCATATATTCATATGCACAACTGTTGGAAAACATTACTATACAAATAAAAAGAATGATGTAATATCAAGTTTTGGTTTCTATATAAGATATTAAACATGCTGGACATTTATGAAAGAAATATGTCTATTTTCATACCTTGATGAGATTGCCAGTTTTGAGGTCCCACACCTTCACCCGTCCCCCCTCACAGCCAGAGATAACATAATCAGTCGATATGGCAACAGCTGACACAGGATGTCGGTGTCGAAATGACCTCTGACACTTGCCTGTTTGCATGTTCCACACTGCAGAAACAGAAATACAGGCCTCTGTATCATATAGGTATCTTTCTCAAGTAATATAAGACACTGTATATTAACTCTTCAGGTTGATCATTTACAAATGGTTTATAAGATAACAAGTATATCCTACTTTACTCATTGGAAAAGCTGGATAAAAATGTTGTTGTTTTTTTAGTAGGGCTAGTGCATCATGGCTTTGTACCTACATGTAATGTTCTTTTTCTCTACTATGAACTGCATATGTAACTATTTTGAAGGTGATACATGCACTTTGTACACAATCATATGTATTTGGTTTATTTTATTATGGTATATAAAATATTTTGTTATGCAAGGCTTTCCCTGTGAGGTCACACCTACCTTTACATGACTTGTCCTTTGAACCTGAAATCAGCAGGTCTCCCAATACCAAGATGACCAGCACAGTGTCCCGATGACCACGGAAAATCTTCAGGCAGTGTCCAGTTGTTACGCTCCACATCCTGTGTAAGACACATGCATCAGGTATGGTTGCCCTCATTCATGAGATTTTATATGAAAATTGAACCAACTATAATTCTCTCTCTCTCATTCTCTTGCTTGTATGGCATTTTCTTCATAATTTATACATTGTACTATGTATTTATTAGAAAGATCATTTTTTAACAATTCCATGCAACTTGTACACCAAGTCATCAACATAACCTCCTTGATTTATACATTCTACTATGTTTGTTTGTTGGGTTTAACATCCCACCGACAGTATTCCAGTCATTTAGAGATGATGTCTACTTGAGACAGAAATAGTGCTGCCACAATGTAGTATCACGCCGTCGACATTGGTATGTTTTATGACTTTGGTATGTTGTGGCCGGGGATCAAACCCACGACCTCCCGCTCCAGAGGCAGACACTTTAACCACTCAGCCACATTCTACTATGTATATATTAGAAGATAATTTTTATCAACTTCATTCAACTTGTACACCATGTCATCAAAAAGGTAGAGTTAACATGAATATACGGGTAAAATGTTATCACAGAATATAATCGGAGAATACAATGCAATGCAGTATACTTTTAGCACTTTACCTCATGAATGTTCATGTACAAATTTACGACATAATGAATATAAACCCTTTCCCTCATAGAGGACACCATGAAAAGACCTATGTGAACAGCATAAAACCAGATCAGCCTGTTCGCTGCTCCTCAGTGGTCTGGAAATGAGGATTTTGCAATTAAATTTGTAAGGTTTAACCTGTGGTTTTCTGCAGATCAGGCTTTATGTGATACCTATTGAGTGCGTCAAAATGAGTCTATATGAGAGAAAGGGTTAATTGAATGAACATTTAATAGTATATGAATTAATAAGTTTGTCTTTGCCATGCAGGTTGTGTAATGTCTAAGCTACAATATTGTAGAAGCAAACAGAGGAGAGCCTGATCAAACAGTACCTTTATATGCTCTTACAAAATTGAATATCTGATTCTACATCTACATCAGCACAGTAAAAACAAATCAATTGATTTATACACCATTTAATCTTCATTCAATCAGTATCCATAAAGTCATAAATTTGCACATGAATATTCATGAGGTGAAGGATTAACTCAACATTCTAAATGATAACCCTCTGATAACCAGTACTAAAGTGGCTAGACAAATACTAGGTACCTTACAGGACTCAAGGTAAGCTGTGCATTCACTTATTTGATTTTTATGACATATAAACAGGCAGTATAGAAACCCACTATCACACTGTTTACATAGTAAACATAATTACCCTTGGGGTAAAGAGGAGAGTTATATAAAAACAATTTTCTGTGAGCTTTTTTCTAAACTTGAACAGTATTAGCACAGTCAAAACACTGACTTCAAATCAATAGAGCTTCTCAGTCCCCTAGAAACCATGCCACTGTTTACCAGAGGTACGTTACACTACACCATGACAGACCTCTGTAAAGCCCAACCACACTGAAAGCTTCATCAAACTGCTGAGTCATCACAAACAATATAAAACCTAATCAGTCTGCAATTGTCTCCCAGGCTGATTGGGTTTATACTGGTAGCATGGGACATTTTTCTGGCTGCTTTGTGTGGTGGTGTTGTGAGAGGGTCTGAGTGCACACACTATACAAGTCTGGCATCTTAGCAGACTGGGGACCAGCCACTCACCTGATGCTGGTATCGTAGCTGCCACTGAGTACCAGCCCCTTCTCTTCTATCAGATACACACAGCGAACCGATCCGGCATGACCCGTAATAACAGGAAGTTCTCCATCAGTGCTCTCCCCTTTAGTCATCCGCTTATGTTCATGACCTGATGTGTTGTCCACAAAACGGACCTTCCTGTCTTTTGAGCCAATGCAAATAAGCTTCCCTCCATCTGTATGGAAGACTCTGTGTGGATCTTCCCTGAAAAACATTCCATAAGGCAGCCATTAGAAATTTTATAAAAGGTATGATTGAAAGATTAAAGTTAAAATATTAACTTAAAAAGTACATATAAAGTATCCTCATTGAGTCTTGTGTTAAAAAATGAATTATTTCTAATACATATTTTACCAGTTTATTGCCATGACAGTTTTCATTAATGGGTAATATAAAGTAAGGTACTAAGCAAACCAAAAGTTTTTACCAGCCCAACTGCACAATGTCATGTAACATTGCTATTGATCTGTAACACAATAACACCTGCACTACTTCAACATAATCATTCAAACCTGCACATGTTCATGGCTTTATACAGTTTAAAGAATCATAATTTATCTGAATATCTCAGACCTCTACCTAATGTGTAAGTGTGTCTGGTGTTACTTTGTAGCAACTAAGTCAAAGGCAGCAAAAGTGAAAATATGTATTTCTATCTCTTTTCCTCTCTTATTTCAAACATTTTTGTTCTTTGCTCTCTCTGTTTTCCTCTCTCTCTCTCTCCTCTCTTGCTGGTCTCTTCTGTCGAAACACACCCCTAATCTCATCAAATATAAATCCTCACAGCCACTATCAATCTTCTAATCAGGGCACTTGAGGTTTTATGGCAGTAACAAATTTTATCACAATATATCTGGAGAGCCATTAATAAACCCGATCAATAGCTCAATATCTAGATTCTGTGTTTGTTCCTACAACAGTAGCAAACAGACACTGTCTAATATTATCATCAGTCACAATGTCACACTTTCTGCACCAACTGCTTCTTCACAACATGTGGTTTTGAGCTGCAGGCAAAAGTGTCAGCCATTTTTATTTCATTATTTATAGCTTGCTGAAGAACCCACACCCATTCTTGACACATTCAAAACAAGAGGGCCATAATGGCCCTATATTGCTCATAATAATCCTTGGTTTATTAACATTATGTATACATCTGATCAAGATTGCTTTATTAATGTGGATGCTAGAATGTAAACAAATTTAAGTATGACATTTTTTATACTTCAAGGACCATTATTGGAGATAAAGATCCAATACCAAGTCAGCCTTGGCAAGATAATAGTCATTAATATTACCATCAGGTTTGTGTAAGTTTAATTTCTGAATAATCCCTAGGAAGCATAATTTTCAAGAGATCAGCTTTGTTTGAGCAGTTTTTGTAAAGGGTAATGATGTGATCATTTTTGTTACTGAAATCAAATTTAGAGAAGAAGATTTATTAAAAAAAAAAAAAGGGTAAGAATCACTTGGTTGCCAACCAAAGTTCTACATGGATCAATATTATTTTAGCAACATCTGTAGAAACTTACCTAAGGAACACCTGTGCCAAGTTTAATCAAATTCTGTCCAATGGTTTTGGAGAAAATATCATTTAAAGTTTTCACTATATACATACAGGGCAAATAAGCCCCACCTCTGGCGGCCATGTTTTTTTACAGATCAGTATAACTTTAGCAATCTTGGTAGAGGTTTACCCAAGGAATATCTGTACTAAAATACTTTGAAAACTGGCAAGTAGTTTTGAAGGAGATGAATTTTAAAGTTTTCATGATTTTATTCTTTCTGTTGCCATGGCAACCAGAGTTCTACATGGATCAAGCTTATTTTAGCAGCTTTTCTGAAGATTCACCCAAGGTTCAACCCTGCCAAGTTTAATCAAAATCTGTCCATCGGTTTCAGAGGAAATATCATTTAAAGCAAATTGCTGACGATGCATGAGGGACGGAGGGTGATCACAATAGCTCACATTGAGCACTTTGTGCTCTGGTGACCTAAAAATGTTTCAAGCACTTCAAACCAATTTCATTCATGTGTACTTTAAAATGATTTATTTTCAATGACATTTTTTTTAATCAGCAATAAAGTCAATTTTGTTGGTACACACATTTGTGGATTCATGTTCTTGGAAACTGAGGTCTACATATAAAACATATTTTCTTTGAGATTGATATCTGAGGATAATTGACTAATAATGGTCACCTACAAAAAATGATTCTGCAGTATGTGTATTTTCCTCAAGATAAACTGCAATAGATGTATGAAGACAGTCTCCAGTATAAAACCATACACATCATATTTAGACATAGCAGTAACTCCCAGATACTTACAGGACAACTTATTTCATGTTTCAGTTCAGTTGTATTATTTTGAAATCACATCA
>CM037778.1:5842182-5892182 GCA_021229015.1 Solen grandis
GTTAACATATCTTATTTTGTGTTATGTAACTAATCCTTTGTCAGACAATGCAAAATCAAAAAGTCAAGGATCAGGTAGCTGACCTAAACTCAAAGGGTAAATCCACTGAAGCTTGTATGTTGATTGACATCTACAGTACAACAAGGTCAGTCTTGTAAAATCACAAGGACCTGCTTGTGCTAGATTGGTGCTTATTCAGAAATTAAACACCTCGAAAGAGCTGTCTGATCTGGCTCTGCCCTAGTTGCCAAGGCAACAAAACACCTCTATATGAGATAAATGGCTGATCTAAATTGAAATAAAACAGCAGAAATTAAGGATAGAAGGTTTAACAAATTCAAAAAAAATTTGATAACATCCATGGAAATTTGCAAGGCTCAGAAAACTGAAAGAAATTATAATATCATATAAATATATAATGAATTTAATGCAAAGAAACTGAGTTTATGATATGTTTAGGAATATACCAAGGATATTTACAAGATCACTCCTCTAACATCGCCATTTTACTGTGTATGGAATTTATTCTGAAATAGTAAATTCAAAAGTCTGGTGTTTGAGCATTAAAACTTGAAAGTGTCTCAAGTTACTGGTCAGTGCACATATTATTGACCCTGCATGTTATTCACGGGATGTGTTCAGTATTTTGTTTGTAGAGTGACAAATGAATTTGAAATGTCAGCCCAAGGAACTGTATAGTGCCTATTAAGCATATCAAGCTAGCAGTATGATGCTGTTTACCACATAAAGACATATTTTAATGCTATTGCAAACAGAACTGACCCAGGTTTTCCTCTGATTCTCGCTCAGATTCTAACACAGCATGGCAAAAAATTCTGTTGTTTCATATATCAAGTAAAGATAAGTATTAATATTCATCAAGCCATTCATTTGTAAATGAATATTCAGGAAGTAAATGGTTAAAACTCAAGTTAGCAAAGTTATGAGAAACTTTATTTTGTAAGATAAGTACTGAAATAAGAATAATAAATCATGATGAATTTGATTATTACATTTTTGTAAGTTTCTGCTTTACCTTAAAAATCAGTTCCTCCATTGATTGAGAACTGTACAGAAGGACAACTCTGCCAGTGTGAGAGATGCTGGAGTTACCTCCCTGTGAGTTCAGGTCAGCCACCTGGTTGATGATGCTGAGAAGGGGATTAATTCCTACGCCCCCAGCAATCAGCAGCAGGTCCCGTTCACCATGTATGCCTGCATCATAGTAGAAGTCCCCACCTACTCTGACGGCCACCTTACTGCCCACTGCACACTGGAAGAGAGAAGAGTATATCAAATATTTACCTTCTGTCATCTTGCAGTAAAAATTAATATCAACTTTAATAATCTATTCCTTAACTTTGTAAAGGCATGAAACCTCTAACCACTCAGCCAAAGGAGTTGATGTTTAGATATCTTTTCACTAAATTTACTGGGAATTAATTATCAGCATATTTGAGGTAAACATTTTTCTTGCTTAGCGAGACATACAAGAGCAGACCAGCTAAACTGAGCCACTAATTTATAATAATGATATATTACAACAAGAAACATGTTAAATGCCGTGAAACCAGACTTTAAAAGGTCACCCCCGGCAACCAGACTACAGTTTATTTCAAGCCCTGCCGTTGAAGCAAACGTGACATCATACAAATTGACATCATAAAAAATCCTTGTCACCCAAACACTTTATGTTTACAAGTCTTTTTTTTTGAGCCATGAGTGATATTTCCTCCTAGAATGTTTATGACATTATAATACATTGATGACATCAAAGTATACTTATTGACATCATAATATGCTTGATGACATCATAGTATGCTTGATGACATCATCAGTTCAGGAGAATTAAATCAAGCACTGCAATGTTATAGAGGTTGATGAATAGTTATGTTCCTCGATTAAGGAAGTTGTTAATGGAAACAAAAAAACATTTCAGTAATAGTGGCCTTGACCTTGACCCCAATGACCTGAAAATAAATCCCAATCTCCTCTTCCAGTACAGTAGCTATCTACAAGTATGAAAACTGTATCTCAATTCTAACAGGAAATATTAGATGGAAATGACCTTTTTGACTCAAAACTAATTTTAGTAACAGTGACCTTGACATTACTTACCTGAAAATCAATCCCAATCTTCCTCTTCCCATAAGGTATCTATCTACTTAATCTGATCACCATACCTTACTCCTAATAGAAGTAATTTGACGGAAAAGAAAAATCATTCAAAGTAACAGTGACCTTGACCCTATTGACCTGAAAATCTTCCTATTCCCATTAGAAATCTACCTACCAAATATGAAAACTATCTCCATTCTAACAGTAGATATTCTACAGAAACAATGTTTCATGCCCGCCAGCACATCTGACATCTGCCCACCTGACCAATGACATACCCCATTCTTATAATATGGATTTTTATTGCAAACCTGATTAAAAATATCTTCTAACAATAAAATCTTCAAATTTGAATCACAGACATAATTCAATATAAATTATTCAGAAGTTTCAAAAAAAAGATAGTTGTACTTACGTACAAACAGGCAGAACTTAAACTGTAAAACATGCCACCCAATTTATTGAATTCATTAGTATATTCTAATTTCACCTTTGTGTGCACCCAGTTTGCAGGGGGATGTTTACTGAACTTCACAGCCAGTTCCATGTGGCGTGTGGCTGACAGCTGGACTGGAGAACTACACATGGAGAACCCTCCCACCGTGTCCAGTCCTGGGATAAACATGTCCAACCTGAAACATGGAGACTGTAATCCTCTCACTCTGTACAATTACAAATATAAATATCATCCCTTGACAGTCAGAAGGGCTCATCAGCATAATTATATAAAAAGAATGCTGATAAGCCCTTCTGGCTTTCAATGACAAGATATGGCCTTCTTCTATGTTTACTATAGGTCAAATAGTCTGACTTAAAATTTTAAATAAGGTTATTTTCACCATATCTTGGAAAAAATCTGAATCAACAAAAATGTTGCTGAAGCTATACAAAAAAAATAAGCTGCCTATTTCTGGTTTGATACACTGACCAAGTTATGATATCAGAAAACTTACTTGTGTGTGTCTTGTTTTTATTTTGTTGTTGTTGCTGATAGCGAACAAAATGCTGCACACAGAAAATTCATATCATTATATTCAAGGAAAAAATAGGTCTGACATTTGATAAGTAAAATAAAAACATGTAAACAATGTTCTTTCCCAATTTTGATTATTTCACAATTCAGTTTTCCTAATTTTCATTATTGTTTTGGCTAGGGTCTTTTTCCCAAAATGACCATGGTGTTTATGTGTTAGTGTTATGGACAGGAACATCTAATATTCAATTAACGCAGTAGACCTACAAAGTGTACTTTTTTTGCAATCAAAACTAAACCATACCTCAATTCAATCTACCATACTGAGCACTTAGTAATATACTATAATAGAACATATTTCCCTGAATAAAGCACTTCTATTTTTTAAAAAATATAATGATGTTTGTCGGTATGTTAACTATTTATGTAAACTAAGTCATTTGCTTAAGTACTTTGTACTACAAGCCTGGCATATGTTTCTATCTCATTTAATGTACAGATATTGATTAGAGCTATGGGATCTTTCCTACTTTAACACTGATAAACCCTTTCTTTACATTTAATAAAATACTCGCTCACAAACAAAATTGTTTGTTTTGTCAACTTTGGTAACCAATGATCACATGATATCCCATAGTTGCTATTGGCTAATCTGGTTATTTAATTTGAATAGATTTGTAAACAATGGAAAGGTCCGGATGGACAATACCAGGGTTGTCAGGCTGTAGTTCTAGTGTGTATCACCCACCACTGTCCGGCCTTGAAGGACAATCTGGAGTCCTGGATGTCGAGTGTTAATGACTTCACTGTCTTGGACTCATCTCTCATTCCAACAACCGTTGCCATGGAAACAACCTTGGAAGACGGTTTATCATTTAACACGGGTTAATTATAAAAAGTTGTGATACACACAACATCAAACTATCTTAATAAACATGCCTCACCAATAATGTAAATCATCTCCTATAGATAAGAACTGAACAGTTCTTCCATTTGTATGTTATATACTAGAAAATAAAATTACAGGTCTCTGAGTACTCCTTATATGCTGGAAATTTTCTTGTTTGTGGTTTGTCCACTTATGTTTAATATTACTCTTTTTTTTTTTTAATTAATCTTCAAAATGACTATCTTGTGTGTGTGCAACAAACCATATAATCCTTTTATTTAATTGCTTGTATTTTTTTGTTGTTTTTTTTCGAGTCAGTTTATTAAGTCTGCAGCCATTCCAATTATATCAATAAGTAGAGTCTGCATGTGTCCATCATTAAATGTTGATATATATCTTTAATGAAAACATGAATGCATACTTTCTTTGAGCATACTTCTAAATGTCAAATGTCCACTCTTGCCATTGTTGGATGGTACTTTAATAGTTAAATGTTAATCTTTTCATTGACATAAACATATAAATATATATATTTAGCCAATTCATGTGGGGGTGATGGGTGATGGGTGTGCATGAGAAGGCAATATCTACAACTTACTTCATTTCTCTGATTGTCAGCTGTTCGCTGGAGATGATCACTGGCCATAGTTCTAAAAGTACACATAAATCAGGCTTTTAATAAGGTCATACCGTGATGATTTCTCGATGCTGTCAACATTTGCATCACATCATGTATAAAGTGGAGGGAGAAAGGATACTGAAAGTAAATGAAGCATTATTAAAATGGAAACATAGCTGAAAAATCAATACATCATTTTATGTGCTGTAAAATTACCAGTAAAACTAGAGAACTGCCAACCCTCATTTGTTGTTTTATTCAAAAGGGGGATAAATTTGGTCAAAATGTGCCTAAAAGATATGGTCCTTGGTGAGAATGTAGCCCTCACGTTAGTAAACAAGTATGTGAAGTTTGAAGACAGAAGATTTAATAGTTTAGAAGTAATGGGAAGGTTAAAGGTTTTTTATTTTCACTATTTTTTTTTTTTTTTTTGAAAAAGAAAGGGGGGAGAAAATTGGTCAAAATGGACCTAAAAGTTAATGGCCCTTGATGACAATGTATCCCTTGTGTAGCTATACCAACTGACTGTGACATCATTAAAGGCATCTAAACCAAGACAAAAATCTCAACATTGGCTCTTCTTGAAAAAAGAAAATTTCCAGTAAGTACCGGTATTTCATTTCTTCATTGAAATCTATGGGAAATGTGTCAGTCCAAGGAGAAAAATATAAGCTTTTAATGGAATATAGGATCTTCACCAGCAACTGTTTTTTCCGACACTATGTGAAACCTTGAACAAAATAGCTTGAAACTGTAGTCTGTCACAAACAAAATAATCCAAGATTAATTATACTCAGTAAACTGCCACAGGACTTAAAAGCTTGTGTGCATGCACTCGACAGACAAGTTGCCATTCTATGTATGGATCGTACCATCAGTTGGTCTAAGCAGGGATTCTACATACAGGGATGTGAAACAAGGCTTTAACACCAGATATGTATGCCTCCCTCGGACTACGCAAGCATTCAAGAGACCACATTTGCGCATATAGACTCAATTTGGGAAGCAATTTGTTTGATTAATATACAATTTTAAGAGGAACAAACAAGAAAATAAATATGTAACACTGCTTAAAAATATTTAATAGAAAACATAATTATCGATAACCATCACTCAAATCTAGAACATACCACCAGATGACGCTCATCGCTTGTTCCACAGTTTGGCTCTTCTTATCTCTGGTAATAAGCACTTGTATTTTTTTTTTGCCAACAAAAGAAAACCACAACAAAGGGGCACTTGATTCATTTTTTTCACTTTACATCAGTTAATATTCAGTTTTGCCGTTAAGACCGTTTTTATCAATATCAAATTATCACCAATTTTAAATTAAATATTAATTTAAGACTGACCTATAACATTTGAAACACATGAATGAAAAACTGACATTTTTATTCTGTTAATTTATTTATCTTTCTGCTTGAGGTAGAAAGCCCTAATAATAATAATAAGAAAAAACATAACAAACCCAATAGGTCTTTCTACTTGAGGCAGAAAGCCCTAATAAAAGTTTGAAGAAAGCCGTTATAACAAAGGCAATATGCTTATCGGTCCTGGTGTACACCATTGCATCCTAAAATGCACCTCATTCTCTCAAATACACATCGCAGTTCACCTTTCAACACGGGCACTCTTTCCTGCGTAGGAACGTCCGGATAGTGGGTAACCAACCCAATAACTGCCTTCTTCTCTTAGGTGTCGGGTCAACTCGGCCTAAAAACCTAATCAGCCTAGTCCAAGTCGGCCTGGTCCAAGTCGGCCTACTATGAATAATGATACAAGGTGTTCCCGGTAACACCTACTTGAGACAAACATCCTTTAATTTCTCAACGAATAATAAAGGTGTTGAAAATGATAAAAGTGTAACACAGTTATTAATTAGAATATGTTAAACTTCAAAAGAAATAGCAAATTAATTTACCACTTTCATGATGATTAAAATGGTATCCCTTTGAAATATTGATTTTGTTGTATCTTAATGTTCAAACAAAAACTTTCAAATTAAACAATAAACGGATTAACTTCGGTTTCATTAAAATCAATCAAATGCTAATTAGAAAGGGTAAAATTATATATTATTAACAAATTAGGTCGGTAGGTAATTATAGCCAAAACATTACATCAAAACACATGGTAGCATGCGTAATATATAAATAATTGTATAACATGTATGTGTGCGTATGTGATTGAATGTGTTGTGTGTGTTTGAGTTATCCATTTCATTTGCGCATCTGAAATAAAAATAATATTGAGTAACACAACTATAGAGTTATTCAATATATAAAAATCAATAATCATGGTACACATCATAAAAATAATCAAATTAGGCCGAGTTGGACCAGGCCGATCTGGTTAGTAGGCCGACTTGGACCGGGCCGAGTTGACCCGGATTCAACCCTTACTTCAAATTGCTAGATTTTCGTATACAAGCCCTTATCCGAAAAACATGAATATCTGCCATGTTTGTTGACGGAATCACTTGAAATTTTCAGGACATTTTGCACATTGTAGGCTTGAGGCAGAAAGCCCTAATAATAAATAAAAATAGAAAATAACCAGAGAGGGTCACTTTAGAGTTTAAGGTGTTGGGTTCCTGTGATTTTCTGTACTGTATGATCATACTTCTTTTACCTATACATTAATTTTTAAATTAACACTGTCAGACTTTGTTTCAATTTTCCCACAAACACATTATGTACTTTTTATTTCCAATACTAGTAAGTCCACATTTCGAGGGCTCAGCGCAAAACTATTCTAACTACATATTTTTCCGAAATATGTTTTTTCTCATGGATATGATTGTATACGTGAAATACATCATCTGTATTCATGATAGTCTTAAATTCCACATTTTGAAGAAGATATTTAAATATTTAAAATATGTTCTATCTCATAAGTATCATTTAGTAAGTGCAAAACTATTCCAACTTGAGTTGGAATAGTTTTGCATGAAAAACAGATATATTTGGAAATAATATTTTTGCACAAAACTATTCTAACTCAATTTAGAATAGTTTTGCATGACAAAAAATGTTTGATTAAAAGTAAAATTTGTTTATATAAATTTAATTTTATGCTGTTTGCTGCTCCTCAGTAATTTGGAGATTAATTTTTTAGCATTAAATTTTATTAGGCTTAACTGTGGCTTTTTCGTGCTTTTTAAGGTACCTATTGAGGGTGGTAAAACATGTCTTTATGATATAAACACATTTTAGCACCCTTGATAGGTACCAAATAAAGTCTGATCTACAGAAAGCCATAGTTAAACTTTATGAAATTTGATGGTAAATACCTCATCTCCAAAACACTGAGGAGCAGCAAACAGCATAAACCCTGATCAGCCTGCGAGTTACTCACAGCCTGATCTGGTTTTATGCTGTTCGCATAGGTCTTTTTATGGATCACTGAAACAGGTAAAGGGTTAGCTAAGCAAAACACTAAACAGAACTATGTCAAAATAAACTTAACTTTAATTTTCATGATTCCTCAAACAATGCAGTTAGAATACTTTCCATACTTTTGAAGTTATCTGAATTGTAGTAGTGCAAAACTATTCTATCTCTAGTTGGCATAGTATTGCACAAAAAATATAATCTTACATGATTCAAAATTTTATGCAAAACTATTCCAAGTCATTAAAATTTAAAATATTACAAAACCTTTTAATATTTTTAAGAAGTTTTAATATAAATAAAACTTGTATATGATATCAATTCTTATGTAAGAAAATAAATAAAATATATTTTTGTTTTTATAAATGAGAACATTTACCTTCTCCTGTAAAATTACTGAAAACCTAGTTAGAATAGTCTTGCGCTGAGCCCTCGATTTGTGTACCCGCATCTACTTCAGATTTGGCGTAAAAAAATAACATGTCGCGCCGAGCGGCTCATCTCATTGATGCATTGATGGACTACTCCTGTACATTTCTTCCTTTTACTCTCTTGCAATGACGCGCACCTATGCAAAATACTCGAAAGGGTGTGATGCAATATGGATAGATAGATTTTTTTCCTCTTTTTTTTTTCAGACAGAGATTATTCCAAATGTAACAATGTCGTTGCAGCGATTTACCTTTTAAGTACGTCTATTTTTCTTTTTGACAAAATGCTCTTCGATAAAGACCACGAGAGTGATGTGATTTGATAAGGTCTCATCCTTTCATCGGTCATAAATTAGTATTAGATTTCGCGCTGAAAATCAAACCGGAACTAGAATTACAAGCTCGCCTCAACGATTAGAGAGATGAAAATCAAAGCGCCGATAGCGCTGAAAGAACAGGGATCTCGTCTTAATATATTTTTGTAAAGTTAATGAAAGAGTATAACATTCAAGGGAAACAAATTAACCTTCTTTCATAAACCGTTTTTTTTTTTGTGTGTGTAAAAACGGTGATGAAAATGAAAGATTAACGCAAAAATTGTTTTAATGGACGGCTTACAAGCACACCGGCCGCTACATGCATATATCGCTCTCTCTTTTCTACAGTTGAAAAAAAAAAACATAAAGGGGTGTCCGGGGTCCATAGTTGTTACATTTTTCACGTTTTGAGATATATCCTTTTCATAGATTTGCCGATTTACTGTCCATATATCTATGTAAAGTTCACTGTTTGCTTTTTCATATAAAGATGTATAACAATATATATACGTATGATTGAATAGTTCTACTCGAACCAGTTAGATGTAAGAAGTAAGTGAAATGTAACAACTTACCTCAACAACGAGGTATGTTGTGACATATCCCGTGAACTTACCTCAGGGTAAGTTGATTCACTTTATATATTTGACAAAAGAAAACAGTCAACACATAAATATATAACAGTTCTAATATTTCAACACTAACACACAAGAGTCTCCTAGTAAGTATTTAATCATGAGTGTTTTATGTTTATTTGTGGTTATCAATAAAAATGCATTCGTATATTTCTTTTTTAATTTTAGTTATTTAAAGCAGCTCGTTCACAGTTGATCGGTACAAATAAAACAAATCAACTCATGATCCCTCGTTAATGCTGCTTAAGTCTTTGTTTGCTGACAATTACATTCGACAAGTGTAGGTTATATTGCACGGGTAAACGCTATTTTTTTGCATACGCGCTTCAGGGAATTCCGTTTAAATATAAAATACGGTATCCCCGAAGCAGGTGTTTGCTGTACCACGTGACACATTCCGCAATATGGTGTCTTCACCAGTTCAGTTCAGTTTATTGGCAAATCAGCATAATACAATGCCTTTGGCCATTTACAAAACAATACATTTACACATGACCAAGACACAAACATACATTTCCATGCATGCAAGTTATAAAAAGGACAAAATATATAAATGAAGGCTACATAGTGAACATGTAAGCATATTATACCACATGTTAGGCAAACCCTGAAAATATAAATATGTTTAATTTGATGATATGTTTATTAAGCAATATCACAAAATTAGACAATTAATTAACAAACATCGAGTATAAACCTAGGTAATTAAATTCAGTAAACAGATATATGTATATTATTAAATATGGTTATGGAGCAGTTAATATTTCAAGGGATTGTTTTCTTATCCGATGGTACCCATTGAGTGCGTCAAAATGAGTCTATATGAGGGAAAGGGTTAATGTACTGCGGATTCAATTTCCTTTTAAACAATATTTAAAGAATGAGATAAGAGTTTGATATAAATCTTAAACTTGAAGTAAACTTAATCACGGCATTTGTACCATAGGGGAAGCTTTGGTGGTCAAATATCCCTTTCCCTCATATAGACTCATTTTGACGCACTCAATAGGTACCACATAAAGCCTGATCTGCAGAAAACCACACTTAAACCTTACCAAATTTAATTACAAAATCCTCATTTCCAGACCACTGAGGAGCAGCGAACAGCATAAAACCTGATCAGCCTGCGAGTTACTCGCAGGCTGATCTGGTTTTATGCTGTTCGCATAGGTCTTTTCATGGTTTCCTCTATGAGGGAAAGGGATATATGACTGTTGGGCTAGCTAAGCGATCAAAAACGACACAATGATAGATATGGCAATGTATATAAAAACTAGAATAAATAAAGCCCAAGTACCAAGAATTTTTTTTTCCAACAAAATAAATGTCACATTGTGCCATGGAAAAAAATCTGATCAATTGTTTTCATTTTTTAACATTATTGTATGGTGTTTTTTTCATTTTATTTATCGTCAGTTTTATAGGTAAATTGAAATAAGTTTTAATATTGAATTCGATACCGCAATCAAACATAGAGTGCGCTTCGAGAAAAGCCTAAAACAGCACGCAAGCTTACCAACTGAGCTAATGCACCGGTGATAACAAGATTTGGAACTATATCTCTGCGTAATTAAAAAATAAGATACTAAATGTAGCCCCGAAATGTTACCCGGTGCAGACCATTAAATAGACTGCAAACAACCCTGTTGAAATGAATGGAATCTTAAATACTTTTTGAGGACATCGATTCGAAACTTGATTTTGCAACAGAACTTTGGCCTTTACCTAATTTGGGGGGACAACAAAACGAAAGCAGCAAAAAAAAAAAAAAAAAAAAAAAAAAAAAGGACTGCATAATAAGAACGGATTTTCTTTTTGTAGAAATTCCAAGAAAATCCGTCTTTCAAAAATGACGTCTGCACGCACTTTTTTTTTATAACCGACGTTAGTTCTAACGTATGAAAATGATATTCTTTGCAATGCAAACTTCAGTGCATACAGCAACATTTCGAAATTAAGCTGTGATATGAGGGAAGAGAATACTAGTACACAAGTGCGTTTGTGTGACGAACGACAGCACTTTCTGCTATGAAAACCCCTTTAAACCTGATAAGATGACTTTATTAAGTTCATATGACATGTTATCACACAGTAATAAAATTTCAAAATAGAGAACATTTGTGGTTTACAAGGAAGAGGACTTGGCCCATAAATGTTTATATATATATGTGTGTGTGGATCAGAAAGGTCTTTGTGTACGCCGAATACATGCATTTCTAAATTAACTGACTTATTATTATCAGCTTCCGAAATATAAACGATTGAACCATGCGAAAACACTAAAAAAAGTTGCGAAAACATTCGTGTTTTAAGTGGTCTCCTTATAATTTTGTTTTGTTTATTGTTGCTTAGTCTACACTCATCATAAATGATTTAACTGAAAATCATCTGGAGGACGTTTAAAGCAATAAAATTAATGCCATCATATTCTCACGATAGAATATTATTTTGGTTTTCGAGACATTCATGTTGTAATAAAATATTCGATTTTGTTTTGACAGCTTTTGTATTGTATACAAAAGTGTTATATTGTGTATTTGGGGTATAAAGGAGTAAGACTGTTTCTAGGATGAAGCAAATTTAAATAGTTAAAGAAAAGAAACAACATTCTTAAAAGCAAATTGAAAAATATATATTCAAGGCATGAAATAAGTCACAGCAAACATCGGCCACTATTCTATTTTAGACGAGAGTGTGTGTTCGAAATAGGTATAAGCAAAGACCTATTAAGCTAACAGAGATCCGCAACTCTGATATAGGTAGAGAACGAGTACGTGTAAAAATACGAATTCGATCATGTGACCCCGAGGTAAGGTGAGATGTATAAAATTGCTCACATCTATTATAAATATACTGAGTTTTCTCTTAAATTTATTGCTGATAAAACCAAATATGTATGTCTCTCATTAGATCGTTATTTCGAACAGTTTCATATCTCTTTTGGACATGTCTTTGTCAGAATCAATGAGCATATAATATTGATGATTATAGCAATAACGGTGCAATGTAGTACTGCGTATATAGTTTTAAACTATCTCAATGTAATGTAGACAAGTGGCATGGTACCACACTTCTTATCCTGACACTTGACCAACCAGTACTGGAAACACCCTCGTGGCAGGCCCGGATCCAGCGGGGGGGCGGGGGGAGGGGGCCTTGGCCCCCCAGTTACCCTGGTCATACATTTTTCTAGGCTATAAAATCCCTTGATTACATCATAGCAGTGTTGTCTAGAGGAAATCCCCATCGTGGGCCCCCGTACTGAACTACCCGCATAACCACCTGACCAGCCAGACTCCTATTGTCTTATGCCCCCCTGCTGTTAATGTGTAGGTAAACCAAATCGGCAGTCGTCCATGACTGTGTGACAAGCATGTGGGTACTGCGGACACGTTTACTGATTGAGAGAAATTTACATGTCGTCTGCCGAGCGATCTAACAATTGGGAAAAATAGGCAATTACCAAAAGTTTTTATCAGTTATAACTATAAACTATTCCAGGCAAATGTAATTAAAGAAATAGCATAAAAATAGTTAAGCTAAAAACAACAACTTAGCTGGACATTAAAATGTAATTAGCATCGAAACAATTTCACTAGAGCCCAAAGGAATTAATAATAATTATGATAATAAACTACTTTGACGAAATCTGCTCAGCGAATTTTTTAATTCAGTTTTCTCTACATGTATAGTTTTAAATCTTGCATTAAAAGCGGGCTAATAAGCTGCCGGCAGGCTGATGAACTTTCAGGTATGAAAAAATTGCCGATTTCGTTTTTGAAAAAGTCAAAAAGGTAATTATTTATTTTTTGCTGTAGCAAACTGCAGAGTAGATGCAAACCTATCGCTAGCCATGCAAATTAAACTTAACCAGAAATGGGTTTTGTTTCTAAATGCCAACAGCTTTACTACTTCACATAATTTTTTAAGTATCATTTTTATGAAACTAACTCCTGTAAATATTTTTCCTGAAAGGAATAAATACAAACAGTAGGCCGATACATCATCATGTTCACTGTTTTAATATTTACGAATATGACAATCTACATGTATGTGTATTCATGGTCTCTTAATATAGAGACACTGGTGTATTTTAAATTTATAAATAAACATGAATATGAAATGAAAGAATTTGAAAAATTCAATCTGTCATATTTTGGGACAATCCATATTTTGGGACAATCTATATGTAGATTATGCATGATCATTAATTCAAATCAAATCCAGGTAATCAGTCATTGAGCAATATTACTGATAAGTCGATGAAATACGAAATACTAATGCACAGAAAACACAATTTATGTGCGAAATAAAACGGATATTAAAGATTTTATATTAAATATCAACATCTTTTATTACTGAATATTGTTTGTTTTGTCATTGATATAACATTTATCTGGGAAGTCTGTGTGTGAAGGCTGCTTCCAGATCGACAATTAGACAGCCAAGATTACCAAGTTCGAGCCTAATACAGCATATACCCGGTGTTCCCGTCAACATATTTGACAAAATACGTTTTTTATTTTTTTATTTTATTTATTTATTTTTTTAAATACATCTGTAGTCAAATACTATTGCAAAGTAGTTATTCAATAACATGGCTTTGCGAAGGTGATGTTTTTTCCTCAGATTTAAACAAAACTGTCTTTTTCAATGTTGAGTCTTAAACTCTTCAAAGCATTCACTAATTGATAGTGAATTATAGTCACTTTTTTTTTGGGGGGGGGGGGGAGGTCCCAAAAGCACTTATTATTTATTTTTATGCCAGTCTGCCCCCCCTTTAATTCCGTCATTTTTTTTTTAAATACAACTGTAGTCAAATACTATTGTTGCACAGTAATTATTTAAATACATGGCTTTGCGAAGGTAAAATATACAATTATATCGCTCAAGGCTCAGTCCCACTTGACATTTTTTGCCTAGGGGATGTACTCCCGGTGGAAATTGATGAGCCTCGGGAGGCGTCGGGAACAGGTTCCCCTGTTATTTAGTAAGCATTAATTCCATTAAATCGGTCGCGCGACTGCGCAGCGCCAAACAGATTTAGTATAGGTTAATGTTTGTTTTCGAGGGTTTAACAAATTAACCTACTTTATTTTGGAATTATGTATTGAATCACCTCTACACGCATGTGCACAAAGATTGATGGTATATACTAGGTTACCCATTAAACCAAGAGGTTTAATGAGTTAAACCGTTCGAAAAATTTGAAAAATACTGCAATCTCATTGGTCAAAATATAATTCCATACATTAAATTTCATTAATGCTTACTAAAAAACGCTAACCTATACTAAATAGACAACAGAAATAGGTTGCACTTAAACTCGGGGTGTTTTAGCAAGAATAATTTTGCCTCTTGAATGACTAAAACACAGCAAAAGCAGTGTGTCGTAGTAACTGTTAGACGGAGCGTGATATTTGTCCTCGAGTAGTATACATAATGGTGGTTTTGGATCACTTTTGCACCGAATGACCTATGCGATCTTTTTTTAAGCGTTTTTATTGCAAATAGAGCCATCTACACTTTTCGACTTCCCAAATGTGTATCCCGTTGTAGTCTAGCCAATTTTGCACCCTACCAATTCCTATACGTGCCTCCTCCCGGACTATTCCATGTAGAATGGGTTCCCCGGTTTTGTGTTTTCCTGCGGCGTCTGTTTTTTACTATAGCGTATTTTTTACCGCAAATGTCGGCTACCAGGGCCCGTCCCACCCCAACATCCGTTAGCATAATTTATATAAGATATTTGTTTACGCATAGTATAAAGAAATATGATCGGATATAGACACTGCGAGTGGCTGGTAGTTGGGTGCGTCGATCAATGCGGGCGGCGGCGTATAGGGCGGCTATGTTGTGTACACATGGCACGACTACGCCGTAAGCCCGATTCTGAGCCACACCCCTGCCGTACTTGTGGGCGAGGTACAATCGGTGTGGGGTTGAATGCGGCACGAGCCGTGCGAGGTACGTCCTCCTCCGCGCGGAGGCCCAGAGGAAGAAGTTATTCTCTCTAGTCCTACGCGAGCTCGAGGACTGTGTAAGGATTCAACGGCTGCCCTATATTGGCCTCTAGTAAGGCCGCCTATTCATTTTTTTCAGATAGAGATTTATTCTGCGTATAGTATTATATCAGATAAATTTCATTAGAGATTTATTCTGCGCATTGGTATAAATATCAGATAATTTTCATTTAGAGATTTATTCTGAGCATTGGTATAAATATCAGATAAGTTTTCATTTAGAGATTTATTCTGCGCATGGTATATGCATCAACATGCTACTACGAACAAGTTCCTCGAAGAGTATATCGAAGAGATGCTTGCAGAATTGTCAAATGAGGCGAACCAGAATAGGCTAACACCCACTCCACATAGGTCAACACCCGCCCCACGTACTACCCAACCTACTCCTGCCCCACGTAGATTAATACCTGCTCCACATACTACCCAACCTACTCCGCCCCACGTATACCCACCTACTCCTGCCCACATACAACCTGCTCACATACTACCCAACCTACTCCTGCCCCACGTAGATTAATACCTGCTACACATACTACCCAACCTACTCCAGCCCCACGTAGATCAATACCTGCTCCACATACTACCCAACTTACTCCAGCCCCACGTAGATCAATACCTGCTCCACATACTACCCAACCTACTCCAGCCCCACGTAGATCAATACCTGCTCCACATACTACCCAACCTACTCCAGCCCCACGTAGATCAATACCTGCTCCACATACTACCCAACTTACTCCTGCCCCACGTAGATCAATACCTGCTCCACATACTACCCAACCTACTCCAGCCCCACGTAGATCAATACCTGCTCCACATACTACCCAACCTACTCCAGCCCCACGTAGATCAATACCTGCTCCACATACTACCCAACTTACTCCTGCCCCACGTAGATCAATACCTGCTCCACATACTACCCAACCTACTCCAGCCCCACGTAGATCAATACCTGCTCCACATACTACCCAACTTACTACAGCCCCACGTAGATCAATACCTGCTCCACATACTACCCAACTTACTCCAGCCCCACGTAGATCAATACCTGCTCCACATACTACCCAACTTACTCCAGCCCCACGTAGATCAATACCTGCTCCACGTACTACCCAACCTACTCCAGCCCCACGTAGATCAATACCTGCTCCACATACTACCCAACCTACTCCAGCCCCACGTAGATTAATACCTGCTCCACATACTACCCAACCTACTCCAGCCCCACGTAGATCAATACCTGCTCCACATACTACCCAACTTACTACAGCCCCACGTAGATCAATACCTGCTCCACATACTACCCAACTTACTCCAGCCCCACGTAGATCAATACCTGCTACACATACTACCCAACCTACTCCAGCCCCACGTAGATCAATACCTGCTCCACATACTACCCAACCTACTCCAGCCCCACGTACTACCCAACCTACTCCTGCCCCACGTAGATCAATACCTGCTCCACATACTACCCAACCTACTCCAGCCCCACGTAGATCAATACCTGCTCCACATACTACCCAACTTACTCCAGCCCCACGTAGATCAAACCGCTCCACCACATACTACACAACTTACTACAGCCCCACGTAGATCAATACCTGCTCCACATACTACCCAACTTACTACAGCCCCACGTAGATCAATACCTGCTACACATACTACCCAACCTACTCCAGCCCCACGTACTACCCAACCTACTCCTGCCCCACGTAGATCAATACCTGCTCCACATACTACCCAACTTACTCCAGCCCCACGTAGATCAATACCTGCTCCACATACTACCCAACTTACTCCAGCCCCACGTAGATCAATACCTGCTCCACGTACTACCCAACCTACTCCAGCCCCACGTAGATCAATACCTGCTCCACATACTACCCAACCTACTCCAGCCCCACGTAGATCAATACCTGCTCCACATACTACCCAACCTACTCCAGCCCCACGTAGATCAATACCTGCTCCACATACTACCCAACTTACTACAGCCCCACGTAGATCAATACCTGCTCCACATACTACCCAACTTACTCCAGCCCCACGTAGATCAATACCTGCTACACATACTACCCAACCTACTCCAGCCCCACGTAGATCAATACCTGCTCCACATACTACCCAACCTACTCCAGCCCCACGTAGATCAATACCTGCTCCACATACTACCCAACTTACTCCAGCCCCACGTAACAATACCTGCCCACCCAACTAACTTACTACAGCCCCACGTAGATCAATACCTGCTCCACATACTACCCAACCTACTCCAGCCCCACGTAGATCAATACCTGCTCCACATACTACCCAACCTACTCCAGCCCCACGTACTACCCAACCTACTCCTGCCCCACCTACTACCCAAACTACATCACGTACTACCCAACCCGCCCAAACACCTCCCCCACGTAGGCCAACACCTGCTCCATGTAGGCCACTGTTTCATAGGATCCCATGGGTCCTTGGTAGTTTCTTAAGAGTTTGGCAAATAGACGTACCACGAGGGTATGGTGCAGACCCCATAGCCTTTCTTTCCGAAGTGGAACCTAGCATCCGAAAAAAGTTGGTAGAAGAGTTGGAGGCTCTGAAAGGTGTAAAGTTCCTGCTTGCTATCAAGGTCAAACATAGAAAGGACAACCCAGACGGCAGTGAAGAGTACACTGACCCCGTGCTACGTCACAAGCAGGACGCTATCTACAGAAGAGTGAAATAGAAGAGGCCCTCAATCCAGCTTTCCCCAGGATATAAGAACTTCTAGAGAAGTGGACCAACAGAGGGTCTGGATGGGTTGTAGAGCAGGCGCAAACCCTTTGGCTAGACATTGCCAAATATCAACCTCTGAAAGGCGGGACGAAGAAGAAAAAGAAGGCCGTCATTAACGTGGAAAGCAATCTGGAAGACTACAGTTTTATTTGGGCAATGCGTGCTCTATTGTTTCCAGCCGCGCGCAACTCAAACAGACCCTCTAACTACCCAACCGAAGACGGACTAGACAAAACAGGCATCGAGTTTCCTGTTCCGATCTCGCATATACCGAAGTTTGAGATGGCCAACGGCCTCGCAATAAACGTCTTTGGATGGGAAAAATGCAGAGTCGTTGTCCACCAACTAAGCAAACAGCCACAAGATATGCGAAGATTACACATACTTTTGGTCGAGAACCACTATGTAGCCGTCCCGAAACTGAGCCGCCTTCTCTATGACCAGAGCAAGTATGGGGCTGCCTACACGGTTACTCCAGAGAGGATCTGCTAGAGGCACACAAGCGACAGTGCCAGGGAATCGGTCAAACAGCCGTCAGAGTGGAGATGCCCGAAGAGGGTAAAAATCTTGTGACCTTCCAGAACCACCACAAGAAGATCCCAGTCCCCTATGTCATCAACGCCGACTTTGAGACGCTCACCACCAGGGTTGAGGGTCTAAAAAGAACAATACTACTACTACGCAACGGCACGAGGCCTGTAGCTACTGTTACATCGTGGTGCGGTAAGACGGCCACACAGAGCCGCCGGTTGAATATTGGGGTCCCAATGCTGTGGAACATTTCTTGAAGTCCTCTAGGAAGAGGAGCGTAAAATAGAAGAAGCCAACCCCACGCACGCGAGGATGACACAGGAGGACTGGCAAGCCTACAATGCTGCTACTACATGCTACGTATGCGAAAAGCCGCTTTGGGAAGACGCCGTCCGTGACCACTGCCATATTACAGGGAAATACAGAGGAGTAGCCCATAAAGCCTGTAAGCTGCGACTTGGAGGAACCACTATACCAGTGGTCTTCCACAACCTGCGGGGCTACGACTCCCACCTGCCTATGCAGGCCATCTCAAAGGTCGATGGCAAAGTAAACTGCATCCCCAACAATACAGAAAAATATATTTCATTCAAACTTGGCCGGCTACGCTTCATCGACAGCGTCCAATTCTTACTCGACCCTCTGGACAGACTTGTGGCGGCCAGCAAGCCAGAGGCTTTCCTAGTTACTACGCGCTATACAGCCGATGGCACGGAGTGCCGGCTGCTCATGCGCAAGGGCGTGTACCCATATGAGTACATGGACTCATGGGAGCGCTTCGCAGATACCCAACTTCCGACAAAGGAGGAGTTCTATAGCAAACTCAACGACGAGCACATTTCCGACGAGGACTACGCCCACGCTAAAAAGGTGTGGGACACTTTCGGGTGTCGAACCATTGGGAACTACAATGACCTGTACAACCGCACAGATGTTCCTCCTACTGGCATATATCTTTGAAACATTCCGAAAGACTTGCCTCCAACAATATGGCTTGGACCCGGCACACTACTATACAAGCCCCAGTCTTTCATGGGAAGCTCTACTCAAAAAGACGGGCGTAGAGCTTGAGTTGCTCACAGACTACGACCAACACCTGTTTATCGAGAAGGGAATGCAAGGAGGTATCTCCATGGTGTCCAAGCGCCACGTCAAAGCCAACAACCAAAGAGTGGAAGGCTATGACCCAGAAAATCCAAATAGCCACATACTGTACCTCGACGCGAATAACCTCTATGGCTGGGCCATGTCCCAGCCTCTGCTAACAAGCGGCTTCCGCTGGGCGGAAAATTGCAAAAAATTTATCTATTTTAGATCACCCTGCCAACCATCCTGTGGGCTATATCCTAGAGGTGGACTTGGAGTACCCACAAGAGCTGCACAATGCACACAACGCATATCCTCTGGCACCAGAACGCATGGTAGTACAAAAAGAGTGGATGTCCAAATACCAGCATAGCCTCATTGGAGGTACAGAGGTTGAAAAATTGGTACCCAACCTCCGAAACAAGGAATCTGCAGCTATATTTCTCTCTCGGCCTTCGCCTGAAAAAGATTCACCGCGCGCTGCGTTTCAACCAGTCCTTGGATGGAGCCCTACATTCTAAAAAATACGGAGCTCCGAAAAAAGGCCAACAGCGACTTTGAGAAGGACCTCTACAAACGCATGAACAACAGCGTATTCGGGAAAACGATGGAAAACCTGAGGGTGGATGTGAAACTCGTCCGAGCACACGAGGAGGACAAGCTCCGACGGCTCATTGCCAGCCCAGCCTTTGCCCGAGCAAATATATTCGATGACGATCTGGCAGCAATCCAGGTCTGAAAAAGCCGACTACTGCTCAACCGTCCAGTATATGTTGGGATGAGCGTTCTTGACCCCTCGAAACATCTTATGTACGACTTCTACTACAACCATCTCGCCGCGAGGTATGGTGACCGTTGTCAACTCCTATACACCGACACTGACAGCTTGCTACTCTATATACAAACGGAGGACGTCTACAAGGACATGGCGGAGCATGTAGATCTTTACGACACGTCCGACTTCCCGAAAAATAGCTCCCTATACAGTACGGTGAATAAAGAAGTGCTAGGTAAAATGTGCTGGGCGGCCTATCGCCGAATACGTCGGCCTGCGCCCTAAGATATACTCTATACTCGAGTCCAATGGAAAAAAAATCACCAAGAAGGCCAAAGGCGTAAAAAAGAATGTCGCGAAAAAGCAAATCCGATACGAGCAGTACAAGGAGGCCCTATTCGGAAAGAAAGAAATTTCGCCACGGTATGGATGTCCTGCGATCAGACAAGAACCAAATATATGGACAACATTTGGAAAAGATTTCACTTTTCCTATTCGACTCCAAGCGTTGAATTGACAAAAATGGTGTGGATACGCTGGCCTATGGCCATAAAGATGCGACGTCTGTAATGGATTCTTATATTGGTGAGATCTTAGGCGGAATCTAGGATCTTCCCGGGTTTCCGAGGCTCTTGCCGGGTTACCGAGTTCTCCCCGGGTAACCGAGTTCTTCCCGGGTTCTCTTAGGGTTCCTGGGGAGGGTCTCCCGAGTTCTCTTTTAGAGAAAGGGAGAATATATAGAAAAAATGAAACGAGATTGATCGCAAAAACCAAATCCCTTTGAGGCAAGCCATACGCGGTAGAAGAGGCGAAAAGGCGGTTTGGTATCGGGATTTCGAGAGTATACAAAATATGGAGAGACCCCGAAAACTCTGCGCCTGCTATTGTGCCCACTGCGCCTACAGACTCTGCTATTGTGCCTACAGACTCCGCTTTAGTAGGCTCCGCCCCCGGCTCCGATATTGTTCTAGGCCCCTCTGTAGAAGACTTCTACGCACGGGTAGGGTGGATAGAATCTATCGTAGAACAAGTTTCAAATATGTTGGTAGGGGCGCGAATCCGCGATTATCAATCTTTTATAGACGGTCTGATTGCCGAACAGACCAAGGACGAACAGACAAAAGACGAACAGCCCGCCATCGAACTCAAACAGACCAAGGAAGAACTCTCCGAACAGACAAATATTCTAAAAACGGCTGAGGGATGGGTCTACGTTTCTCTCGCTGCTGTATTCATCTGGATAGTAGTAGGAGCAACCCGGGCACAGGCTTCGCCGCACAAACAGGAGGTGCCCACAACAAAGCAGGAGGTGACCAAAACAACGCCAACAACCTTTTATCGTCAGACTTATAGCGCATCTGCTCCACCAAGCGCAAACCCTATAGACCCCCACTACATGGAATAGGGGGCCCGACGAAAAATACACTAGGGAACAAAAATGGTAGAACCACCAGCCCCTTTTGGGGTGGCTAGACTACAACGGGGTACACATTTGAGAGGTCGAAAAAGTGTAAAGGGCTCTATTTGCAATAAAAACGCTTAAAAAAAGATCGCAAAGGTCATTCGGTGCAAAAGTGATCCAAAACCCCCTTGCCATCATGGTCTACGAACGTGTGGCTTTTAACGACATCTAGGCATTTTAATTGCGGTACTTCTTCATGTAGGAATTATATAAAATCCTCGAATGTCATTTCACAACCTTTCCAAAACGCACCGTTGACACCCTTTATAGGGATAATGACTTTTTAAAGTCCGTCCCGGCCGACACTTCAATCACAAAAGTTAACTGAGAATTGAGCAAAAATCAATAGCCAGGTGAAGCTAAGGGGCGGAGCTATGTTCTGATTGGCATACACAATGCCTTTGTTTACTACAGTACCGCAGTTTTATCGATGTAAAATTATTGGAAAAGTCAAAGTCAATCGCACGGCGTAGTAATACGTCTAAATTGGGTAGGTGTGGGCGGCAGGATTTACCAGGGTATCCATATATCGGCTGTAAAAGAAGCTGTACAAAACAATAGCAGTAACAACAACAGCAACAATAACAACAACAACAACAGCAACAACAAAAACAACAACAGCAACAGCAACAATTACAACAGCAACAACAACAACAGCAACAACAACAGCAACAACAGCAGCAGCAACAACAGCAACAATTACAACAGCAACAACAACAACAGCAACAATTACAACAGCAAAAACAACAACAGCAGCAACAACAACAGCAACAACAAAAACAACAACAGCAACAGCAACAATTACAACAGCAACAACAACAACAGCAACAATTACAACAGCAACAACAACAACAGCAACAATAACAACAACAACAACAGCAGCAACAACAACAGCAACAACAACAACAGCAACAAAAACAGCAACAACAACAACAGCAACAACAACAACAACAGCAACAAATTCAACAAAACAAAACAATCACAAAAGCACATATTCTTGGTCAATGACTATCTAGTGTACTTTAAAATGAAGATTACAAATATATGAGAATTAGAAAAGTAGTCGAATGAATTATTTGGTTTGGTTTCTGTCTGTAAACGAAAATATAGGATGTTAGTTATGATGATAAGGCGATTCTGCTAGCGCATATGGACCTTACTTACCTATATTTCCGTATAGGGCCAGTACCAAACCCAGTAATATAGTAAGTAGCGAATAAAAGGTGAATAACGTATCCACCCACTTAATTTCGCAATGCTACGGTTTAGGAGATACACAATGGTGTTAATCTCTATTTATAACACAAAATAAAACATTATCGGGTAAATCTAAACGAGTGCATAGCATTTCGTGGGAACATAATACATATCATGACGTAAAAATCATGTGACAGAGTGCAAAAATATGACAATGCAATGAATAGACATTGCTGCAAAATAATGTCGGGGGAGCATTTAGTCACTGCTTTTGTTCGTCTACTTTCGGCTACTTCTCTGTGCTTTTCTGCAGAATGAAATATTGTCATTACATTCCAACCAATAGTTACTAATTTAGTACTCAGTCTGGATAAAACTAATCAAGTTTTAGTTGCCTTGCAATGAAACTTCATAAAAATCGTCTGAAGATAAAAGCAAACAGTCAGCCTGTTTGCCCCTCATTGCAAGAGAAGTATTATATTTGGTTTACCGAAATTATTTTTACTATGGCATAAATTTGCAGAATTAACTTATAAAAACACATGTATCTAAATAAGGTACACATGCCAATGTCTTAATCAATGTATCGATTCAGATCACACACACACACACACACACACACACACGTATATATATGGGGAGAGAGAGAGACTTCGTTAAGCCTTGACACAAATCTGAAAATAGAATCGGGTTGAATGATCCGTAATATTCTACCCTAGGTCACGTGAATATTTTGCAAACTCTAGAGTCAATACATTAAGTTTGAACGGGGGAATCGAAACAGCAAGATGTGGAAAAGGTAAGGAGACCTTATTTATATATTTGCATTTCTAAATATCGTAATTCTCATATGCATTTTTTCCGTTTCGATAGAGAGTTATGTCGTTTTCGGCAAATCTATGAAAAAAAAGAAAAAAAAAGAAAGAATGTATTTTGTTTTAAATGAACTGTTTCACGATGATTTTAAAATAAACGGTTCATAGACTGCAGTTTTAATTGTAATATTAAGCCAAGTACTCGAGTTGTTGTATATAATAGTTCGTGTTAAGTGTGCTTTGCTGTCACTGATTTGAGTGATTTTGCTTGCTACTTTGCTTAATGTACAAGGTTTAATCATGTGTCCTCTTCCCCTACCTCACTAAAAAAACAACAACAACACCCCGACCCCCCAAAAAATAAAAAAAATCGTTGGCTTGTGCTAACACTAAATCGCGGCATTAGCACTTTTCTCTTCATGGCGTAGGCATAACTGGACATAGTTGGATGCTGCTAAATGACTGGGCTAAACAATATATTGAGAGGTAGTAAATTTGTACGTTTAGGTTAGGCTGAGGGTAAGAGTTTGGGTTAAGGTTAGTGTTAATTTATGTGGTTTTGGGGTTCAAAATCATTAGTTTTAAGATGAATTCGAGTCCTTGCAGAGTTCGAGTTCTGGCGTGATGAATGTCTTGCAATAAATCTACCCAGACGTCTTCATACACTTCGCCTATAGATTATAGGACTGAAATATTATAGCAGCGTCTGTAAACTCCAATACAACATTTCGAAATGATTACCCCATGTAAACATGCACTTTAAAGCAGATAACATAAATAAATACATAAAATGGAGGATGCTATCTAAATATATATCTTTTACATCATTGCATAGAATCACGTTTACGGTAAAAAGTAGCTTTAGGTTTATAAATGAATATCATGTGCGTGAACATGTATTTCTAATTACAGGTAAAGAATAATCTAATGAAATACTAGTTGCGCAACACCTTGAATCTTTGCCAAAATATTCACGTGAGTCCGTGTATTGTGTAACACACACCAGCTCTCATCTCTCTACGCATTGATAATCATATGATTAAATGAACTGTTACATAATGCATACTTTTAAACAATTAAAATCAAAAGATAAACATTCTAATATTAAACAAATCAAAAATGCAGGAGATAATATGTCTCTCAAGTGACAAATAAACTGACAGAGGAAAACCAGCAACTTAAAATCCTGTGCACATTTTCCCATATGAACATTTAAATACATATGTGTATACGCAAATAAACTTAGATATGAAATAAACAAAACGTTGCTTTGCGTTTACATGGGTTTTAAATTTTGTGATCAAACCAGTAATTTAGTAAGGATGTATCAGGTTCAAGAAGGACAGAGTGTTTCTATACTGATTAGGATTTCGGATGTACATATCGCATATATGCAAACTAACATTTGTATTTGATCCCGACTAGGTACAAAAGAAAGAACAAGTGTCCTACAACTCAAAACTAGGTTTTCAATCTCCTACCGCTTGCCTTTTTCCTAACTTTAAAGATAGTTAGGATTGGTTAGGTAGAAAAATGCGATAACAAAGGAAATAATTACTTGGATAGATAGTCAATTGATGTAAGCCAAATTATCCGATTTGTCAAACTAGGTAAGGTAATAAAAATCACCGGAATCGCTTTTTTATTTTTATGAACGGTGACTCAACTAACACTTAAAGAAGTCCAAAGAATTATTTATTTATAAGCAACCAATTTGTCAAAATTCATCTTTAGAATAGCTCAATCCTTACCGAAATCAATGATTGGAAACTCAAAAAATGTGCAAAATAAACGCAGTGGTGGCCTAACTTAGCCTATATCTTGGGGAAAAAAACACTCTTGATAACAATGGTATAAATCTTTGAACAACGAATGATAAGTTGCGCTCAGAAGATAAAATTGAAAAAAAATAAACAAAGAATCATACCTCTACCAAATATATCCGAATCCCGAAGTCTGCACCGTTAACACGGGGGCACTTGTTGACAATAAACCTGTGAATATTAGGTCAATATCCCTAGAGAAATGTAGGAGTTGCGCTCGGAAGATATTTTGGATTTTTTTAAAAAGGATCATAACTTCGCTAAAAATGATAGAATCACAAAATCCAAAAGTATAAGCTGGGACAGTTGATGACAATAATTCTTCCATAGATTGGTAGTTTGGTGTTGCGCTCGGAGAAAAGTTTGACGCTCGTTCAAATATACATTCATATAAATACATGTACTCACATTTGCAACTTTGCAAGTTGAGGTAGGTGTACGGGGTTTTTAGGCGACTCTTATTTCAACATCTTACATGTTTAGCATGATATAGTGAGTAACAGGAACTATGGAAAGCCATATTCTTAAATGACGCGAGCCTCTGTCATACATTACAGTTGACAGAGTAGACAGCTCTCCTGTTTATTGGTCCGCTATGGTATCCCTACCAGATTCAAATATATATTTTAACTGATATGTATTGTCAGCCATTTATTTTTGATTATGACTAAATGCAATTACTTTACAAATTTATTTATAAGAAATCAATTATTATAAGTACATACATATATAGGTCATCCTCTCACGTGTCAGTATGTATTTTCTAAACACTTTTACAATATTTGTGATCCTAAATTGAAATTAAGAAGTTTGAAGTTGAATATTATATAATGCTTAAAACGGGGCGGTATATGACCAATTATCAACGTGCTTACAAACCGGTATGTGATCGAAGCTAAATACTAAGTATTCCGGGGACATACGGAGTATTCTGAAAACAAATTGTCACAAAGGATACCATGCCGCGAAATCCATAGACCCATTCATCGTTCGAAATAACGCTTTTCCACGAGATCTCGCTGAAACGCTTTATATCTTGCAGACGCTTGACAGGCGTTTTATTTAATGGCTAAAAAAAAAAGATCTATAGAAGACGAGTCTTGAAAAAGCTAATTTGTAGAAAAAAATATTTTTATTGATATGACAATATATATATATATATATATATAATATATATATATATATATGGGAATATTGTGTTGCAGTAACTTTTCGTAGCTTTGTATTTTGCAACGAGCAGCGAAAATGTTATCTCGCGTGACCGAAGGTCGAGCTAGATGTCAAATTTTCCTACGCTACGAGAGGCAAAATACAACTTGAGCCAGGAAAAGCTACTGCAACATAACTTTCCTTTTATTACATACCTATAAATATTCAAGTCACAATTAGTCAACTTTTACACAGGTTTTAATGAGTTTACCAAGTTTTCTCAAGAAATCAAAATACATGATTGTATTTATCAATTGCGCATGATTTTTTATTACGGACTTATAGCCACGGCCCGTGACCTTGAAAAATCATAACGCCTGTTTACTACGAGGTGCACATGCAGCACTGTAAGTGACGTCATGCTATCGTCGTATTTGTCACTCAAATAATACGTATTTTTAATATGTTGAGTTGTATAATTTTGCGCCTCGTGTTTTGCATGTATTCGAGCCAGAAAATGTATAGTTATATAATATAATAGTAGATCTGTGGCAAATCTAACTCACCCTTGCTCTACCATTTTCTACCAACATTCACTACAGATCCAGATTTTTTCAGCAGGGGGGCTAAAGACATGCTTGTGGTGTCACGGGGGCATAAAAATCTAGAATGACGGAGATGCATTCTGATGGGTTTTCTGGGGGAAAATATGGTAGCTTTTTCATAGTTAGATATATGATTTATATATTGAAATTATCCAAGCCTTGGGCTAAGTATTTCTATTACTTGGGGTTGAAATGGTATAATGGTATAACTCTTTGAACAACGAATGATAAGGTGCACTCAGAAGATAAAATTGACAAAATAAACAAAGAATCATACCTCTACCAAATATATCCGAATCCCGAAGTCTGCACCGTTAACACGGGGGCACTTGTTGACAATAAACCTGTGAATATTAGGTCAATATCCCTAGAGAAATGTAGGAGTTGCGCTCGGAAGATATTTTGGATTTTTTTAAAAAGGATCATAACTTCGCTAAAAATGATAGAATCACAAAATCCAAAAGTATAAGCTGGGACAGTTGATGACAATAATTCTTCCATAGATTGGTAGTTTGGTGTTGCGCTCGGAGAAAAGTTTGACGCTCGTTCAAATATACATTCATATAAATACATGTACTCACATTTGCAACTTTGCAAGTTGAGGTAGGTGTACGGGGTTTTTAGGCGACTCTTATTTCAACATCTTACATGTTTAGCATGATATAGTGAGTAACAGGAACTATGGAAAGCCATATTCTTAAATGACGCGAGCCTCTGTCATACATTACAGTTGACAGAGTAGACAGCTCTCCTGTTTATTGGTCCGCTATGGTATCCCTACCAGATTCAAATATATATTTTAACTGATATGTATTGTCAGCCATTTATTTTTGATTATGACTAAATGCAATTATTAATATAATATAGGTCATCCTCTCACGTGTCAGTATGTATTTTCTAAACACTTTTACAATATTTGTGATCCTAAATTGAAATTAAGAAGTTTGAAGTAGAATATTATATAATGCTTAAAACGGGGCGGTATATGACCAATTATCAACGTGCTTACAAACCGGTATGTGATCGAAGCTAAATACTAAGTATTCCGGGGACATACGGAGTATTCTGAAAACAAATTGTCACAAAGGATACCATGCCGCGAAATCCATAGACCCATTCATCGTTCGAAATAACGCTTTTCCACGTAAAAGAAAACTGAGAAATGAGGTATGCGGGATTTGAACAAGATCTCGCTGAAACGCTTTATATCTTGCAGACGCTTGGCAGGCGTTTTATTTAATGGTTAAAAAGAGATCTATAGAAGACGAGTCTTGAAAAAGCTAATTTGTAGAAAAAAATATTTTTATTGATATGACAATATATATATATATATATATATATATATATATATATATTTATATATATGGGAATATTGTGTTGCAGTAACTTTTCGTAGCTTTGTATTTTGCTACGAGCAGCGTGGGAAAAATGTTATCTCGCGTGACCGAAGGTCGAGCTAGATGTCAAATTTTCCTACGCTACGAGAGGCAAAATACAACTTGAGCCAGGAAAAGCTACTGCAACATAACTTTCCTTTTATTACATACCTATAAATATTCAAGTCACAATTAGTCAACTTTTACACAGGTTTTAATGAGTTTACCAAGTTTTCTCAAGAAATCAAAATACATGATTGTATTTATCAATTGCGCATGATTTTTTATTACGGACTTATAGCCACGGCCCGTGACCTTGAAAAATCATAACGCCTGTTTACTACGAGGTGCACATGCAGCACTGTAAGTGACGTCATGCTATCGTCGTATTTGTCACTCAAATAATACGTATTTTTAATATGTTGAGTTGTATAATTTTGCGCCTCGTGTTTTGCATGTATTCGAGCCAGAAAATGTATAGTTATATAATATAATAGTAGATCTGTGGCAAATCTAACTCACCCTTGCTCTACCATTTTCTACCACCATTCACTACAGATCCAGATTTTTTCAGCAGGGGGGCTAAAGACATGCTTGTGGTGTCACGGGGGCATAAAAATCTAGAATGACGGAGATGCATTCTGATGGGTTTTCTGGGGGAAAATATGGTAGCTTTTTCATAGTTAGATATATGATTTATATATTGAAATTATCCAAGCCTTGGGCTAAGTATTTCTATTACTTGGGGTTGAAATGGTATAATGGTATAACTCTTTGAACAACGAATGATAAGGTGCACTCAGAAGATAAAATTGACAAAATAAACAAAGAATCATACCTCTACCAAATATATCCGAATCCCGAAGTCTGCACCGTTAACACGGGGGCAGTTGTTGACAATAAACCTGTGAATATTAGGTCAATATCCCTAGAGAAATGTAGGAGTTGCGCTCGATATTTTGGATTTTTTTTTAAAAGGATCATTAACTTCGCTAAAAATGATAGAATCACAAAATCTAAAAGTATAAGCTGATGACAATAATTCTTCCATAGTTTAGAAGTTTGGTGTTGCGCTCGGAGAAAAGTTTGACGCTCGTTCACATATACATTCATATAAATACAGGTACTCACATTTGCAACTTTGCAAGTTGAGGTAGGTGTACAGGGTTTTTAGGCGACTCTTATTTCAGCATCTTACATGTGTAGCATGATATAGTGAGTAACATGAACTATGGAAAGCCATATTCTTAAATGACGCGAGCCTCTGTCATACATTACAGTTGACAGAGTAGACAGCTCTCCTGTTTATTGGTCCGCTATGGTATCCCTACCAGATTCAAATATATATTTTAACTGATATGTATTGTCAGCCATTTATTTTTGATTATGACTAAATGCAATTACTTTACAAATTTATTTATAAGAAATCAATTATTATAAGTACATACATATATAGGTCATCCTCTCACGTGTCAGTATGTATTTTTCTAAACACTTTTACAATATTTGTGATCCTAAATTGAAATTAAGAAGTTTGAAGTTGAATATTATATTATGCCTAAAACGGGGCGGTATATGACCAATTATCAACGTGCTTACAAACCGGTATGTGATCGAAGCTAAATACGAAGTATTCCGGGGACATACGGAGTATTCTGAAGACAAATTGTCACAAAGGATACCATGCCGCGAAATCCATAGACCCATTCATCGTTCGAAATAACGCTTTTCCACGTAAAAGAAAACTGAGAAAAGAGGTATGCGGGATTTGAACAAGATCTCGCTGAAACGCTTTATATCTTGCAGACGCATGGCAGGCGTTTTATTTAATGGTTAAAAAAAAGATCTATAGAAGACGAGTCTTGAAATAGCTAATTTGTAGAAAAAAAAAACAAACTATTTTTATTGATATGACAATATCATATATATATGTATGTGGGAATATGATGTTGCAGTAACTTTTCGTAGCTTTGTATTTTGCTACGAGCAGCGAAAATGTTATCTCGCGTGACCGAAGGTCGAGCTAAATGTCAAATTTTCCTACGCTACGAGAGGCAAAATACAACTTGAGCCACGTAAAGCTCCTGCAACATAATTTTCCTTTTATTATATACCTATAGATATTCAAGACACAATTAGTCAACTTTTACACAGGTTTTAATGAGTTTATCAAGTTTTCTCAAGAAATCAAAATACATGTATTTATCAAATGCGGATGAATTTTTATTACGGCCCGTGACCTTGAAAAATCATAACGTCTGTTTACTACGAGGTGCACATGCAGCACTGTATAAGTGACGTCATGCTATCGTCGTATTTGTCACTCACATAATAAAGTATTTCAGCGTAACTGCGGGACAGTCATTCGCGCATGCGTATAAACCGGTAGGGGTGGCAAACGTCATTAGCGACAATGGTAAAAAGTTGCTCTGCTTACGGGTGCTCAAATAGAGCAAATGAATCGGCAAAAACGAAAGGAATTCGTTTTTTCAAATTCCCTAAAGGGACTCATAAGAGGCGTTGTTGGATACGTGCTCTGAACAGAAAAGATTGGCAGCCGAACGATAATTCGTACGTCTGTTCAGAGCACTTCATCTCCGGATGGCACAGCTACGATAGTAGTGAGTTGGATTTTACACCTACAATTTTCAAGTTTAGGGGTCAAGCTGGTGACGAAAAACGACAGGAACGAGCGTATAGACGTGATTTGTCTAAGGTAATATTAATTACACATCATTATAGTCTATTGTCTTTGTGTTTCAGAAGTGCTTTTTCGCCCCAATTTTTATTGTACTGTTCATCCGTATTACCGCGAATCTAAAGCTGCACTAGTGATATAAATTAGGACAAAAAAAATATATATAATATATATCGTTTTATATACTTTTTAAATGTTTAGACTGTTTCCTATATGCAATTTAAAAAAAACGGGCGAAAATGGAAGATTGGATTTTCAGTAAGTCTGTTACAAACTTTTAAAACGCATTTGCAAAAATTTAAAGAGTCTGGAAATACCATCATCAAACTCTAAACAATATGAAAATTCATTCTTTGTGGACACTGTGATTCACTGGAATCATCTCCCTGATAATATAGTGCATGCTGGCTCTGTTGAGGCATTCAAAAATGCCTGAAAGAGCCACCGCCAATAGTGCGGAGCTCTTCTTCCGTTGTGTAAAACCCAGTATTGGGATCTACAACGTATTTGTTTCAGATTCAGATTCAGAAACTGTATTGTTTTTATATAAACATTTGCTGTATTAAGTGTATCACGGTATTATTTTATTTTATATACACTCTTTATGATAAGAACATGTTTATTCATGTTCTACTTTATAGGCTTAATTTTTAATACTATCACTTACATTCGCTATTTGCAATAGTTGTTTTTGTTTTCAGACATTCGAGATGGCTGCACAAGAGCAGAAGGAGAGAGAACTGGCCATGTTAAATATGTCAACAACGATGCATAGTTATTGCGATGATGGTGTATCAGTCAACAACAGCAGGAACACATATGATGAATTTTATGATGACACATCAGTCACTGTTAAAGTTGATCAAGGTACCAAATTCATATCAATTGAAAAGACTTTCATTGTTAATTTAAAAAAATTTATTGTGTTTATACATCAGATTTTTTTAAACATAACATAAAGGAACATGTTATAATAATATACAGTTTAACCGGGACTTGAATCTGGACCCTTGGTTTATGTGCCAAGTGATCTACCAACTGATGCGTGGGACTGCTCACATATAGCTTTCATATGTCGGACTTAATTAGTAATATACTGTTAAACATATAATCAATTAACTTTTTCTTATTCCATATAACAGTTATTTTGATTGAATAGCCATTAAAGTATTGACTGTTTATAGGCATACAGTGTGAAATTGATCCTCTGATAGAAGAAAACAAGAGACTAAAAGAGGAGAATGACATGTTGAAGAGCGAAATGAAGAAGACGAAATGGGGGGTGGACAAAATCAAAGATAATGACAAGGCAACAAGATTCTACACAGGGCTTCCATCATTTGCTGTATTCCTTTGGCTGTATAAGTAAGATATCATTTTATGATTTTTTTTTGTACAATTATTTGGATGGATCTACATTGCCATGTGAGCAAAGTCATTGATTTTAAATCACTGACAGTGCCTTACTGGTATTGGTTTAGTTCCAAGCTTGGTCACTTGAAATTTTCATGGTGGAAAGCTGACGAGAGTAGATTGATTGTTCTACTGGAGTGTCTTTATCATGTAAGTTGATTACATGGATATCGCTATATGTATGGAATATGGTTACCATCATGATAAACTAAGACTCAAAATTACTATTATAAAACTAAAAAATGTTAACAGTAAGATGCATTTTTTATGTTGATTTGGAACCAGTTTCTTTCAGCATGACTAATTCTTCTCCACAATATTTATAAATTAACTGCATATTATCTTTTGTTTCAGCTATTTATTACCAAAGGCACAGAAGATGCAGTTCTGGAATGGTGGAAGTACACCTGTAAATGATCGTCAAAAACCACAAAGTTCTTCACTATCTTTAATGGACCAATTACTTGCAGTACTTATGCGTTTAAAAGTGGGACTGTTTGTTCAGGATATAGCTGACAGATTCTCAATTTCTAGCTCAACATTTTCTAATATATTCATTACATGGATCTGTTTATTGTATGAAGAACTGAAACTTATAAATGTTTTTCCATCTAGAAATATGATAAATGAAACTATGCCAACAGCTTTTAAGAAGTTTAAAAACTTGAGGATAATTTTAGACTGTACTGAAATATTCATTCAAAGATCATCTAGTCTTGTTAACCAAAATTTGACCTTTTCCAATTACAAGCATCACAATACATTTAAATTCCTAATTGGTATTACTCCTTCTGGTGTCATTTCCTTTGTTTCAGAAGCTTGGGGTGGTAGAATCTCCGATAGACAGTTAGTCATTGAAAGTGGGATTCTTGATTTACTTCAACCAGGTGATAATGTTATGGCAGATAAGGGTTTTACTATTGCAGATCTTCTGAAGGAAAGGAAATGTACTTTAAATATACCCCCATTCAAAAACAAAGCTCAGTTTACTGTTGAAGAAGTTTTTGAAACCAATGAAATTGCTAAATTAAGAATACATGTGGAACGAAAAATTGGAAGAGTGAAAAATTTCCATATATTTGATGGTGTAATGCCTCTATCTCTGGCTCCTATAGCTTCAAAATGTTTTCATGTGGCTTGTTGGTTAACAAATTTAGATATGCCACTTGTTGATGATGATTAATTTCTATAATTGATATTATAACAATATGTTACAAATGTTAAGCCACTGAATGTGAGGAATGGCCCTAATCCTCTGAATGGACTTAAGGTAATCCATCCATTATTAAATTATAATCATGATCCATCAAGTGATTGTGGAAGTTTATAGTAACTGTAAGCTTTTATTAACTCTGAGCAAAAGGGCCTACATAGCTCCAAGTCAATGAATGTTTATATCTTCACTTAGGTTCTTTTTAAGCATTTGAAGGACCATGATTATTATTCATTTATAGGTGGATTACCTTATACTTTCAAATAATAAATAATTTTATTTATCTTTTATGAATGTGTCATAAAATCTTGACAATTTCTCCATCATATCTTTGACAAAGTTTATATCAAATTCAATCCTCTGTATACATATGTTGTTCTGCTTTGCAGCAGTCCATACAACAAAGTCACACCATGGGAGTCCTGTCACAGCCATCTCCCCTTGTACTTGTGCATAGTAATTGTGTGACTTATCCAGCTCAGGTCCAGATTCAGTATATCTCATGTAAAAGGGATATCTTTGTATAATGTCAGTTACCTCCAATTCATTTACAAGTTCTTTCTTGATGCTGTAAGGGCATTTGATTTCTAAAACGCCACGCTGATTGTCTGTGGGCAATGACTTGTCCACAACAATGCCGTCACTACTGGCCCCTAAGTATGTGGCATATGGTATTAGATGTAAACCGGATTCTAGAACCTCAACAGGTGTGCCGAAGTTTGCCATGATCTCAACATAATCTGATCTAGCATTGTTCTCATTATCTTGACCCCACCTTACCGGCTTTGGTAGACTGCTGTATCTATAATGCAAGAAATGTATCTGGGCACAAATTCAACTATGTAAGCATGGTCTTATTTTGGAACATGTTACTTTTATGAATATGAAGAAGTGTTTATCACCATGTCATCATGGCCGTGACATCTTTATAAAACAATGTGTTTTGTCATTTACTCAGTATACTATTTCCTTTGTGACTTAACATAAATGTAAATTAATGTTTAATTCACCAGTGGATGTTTTCTTTACATCATATCAATTATAATTAATAATAAGGATATCATAGCTTCTTATTTACATTAATGCTATTGGTACATAATGCTTAAGTTATTGCTATAATACATAGCAAGTTGAATCTAATTCGATATAAATATGCACTCACTCATTCAGAGATGAACCATTTAATATCTCATTTATCAGTTGATTTGGAGATTTGCCTGCAGCCATTACTCTACCGAAATTAGAGCTTGTGATTCGACCATTATGAAGCTGATGCCACAATTGGCTTTGCCTTTGCCCTCTTGTTCTTGTTTCAATAAGGCTAGCCAATGACTCCTCAATATGTAAAGGTGGTCCTATTTAAGAAAGTAATCATAATTTGAATTAAATGTTGAATTTTCAAGTAAATGGGTACAAAGATATTTTTTTTAAATTATTTTAGAATGTTTAGACACACTTTTTCTAAATTATCAATATTTTATAATATTCATGACTGTGAATGTTATAAAATTTACATGATTATTATTTGCATATCAGAAGTACTGTTTCTAAGACTTATTCTACATATTTGAGGCAACAGTTATTCTAATTCAAGTGAAAATCTATTTCTTTTAAAGAAAATAAATACTGTTAAGTCCTACTGTTTGTTGCAGAATATATCAGGCTGTTTATATCATCCATAATAGGGTCTGCTGTTGTTTCTATTTCAACCTCATATGAATGTGAGGGAACATTGTCAGGAATTGGTGCAATATGTGCCATACCTGTTCAATTTTAAAATATATGTTTGTCTCATATGGGAAATAATTTTCTAAAACAAATCATCAGAAAAAGTTTCAATAATATGTGCATGCACTAATTTGGCTTTATAATCATGCTATGTACAGTTATAATACTTTCCATGCTTATTGGACTAAATTTCACTTATTTCCATGCATACTTTTATAAAATGTGTGTATAAATATAGATTTTGTTGCAAAATTTTTGCATGGTTATTTAGTCTCTAATTATGTTATTATTATTATTATATTATTCAAATTTATTGTTGTTAAATAAATATCATTACTTATTTTCATTAAAATAAGTGGAGAAATAAATTTAAAAAAAGTCAAATAATGATAATGGTAATTGGAATATAAATCATCATACCCAGCAAAAGAATATTAAGTTAACATTTCATGATAATTTTTTTTTTCTGTATTTTTTTGTTTAATTAATATTACATAAACAGAATGCCTTTTATACCTGTTTTAGGGAATATTGACTTTAATTCTATCATTTTTTCAAGATAGAAATTTTCATCAAGTTTTCTGTCACTAGAATGCCGTGGGTCAAATTCCACACAACTTCTTGTTGAGCTTTTAGTAGAGTTAATCTTGGGTTTGCTGAGATCCATTTGACTGATTGGTTTTGGATCTATATTCATTTTCCGTGGCACATTCCATGAGGATAATTTAGATGTGCAGGGCAAGGTTCTAACTTCTCTTGTGTAGCTGTTTATTGCAAATAAAAGCCCACCTATGTGACTGCAGGATTGTGCAAGTCTGGAAATTAAGAGAGGCATTTATTACATTTAATAATATATTTTTTTTTGGTTAGGTTTATATTAAATAATATTCACTGAATAATTTGTTATAACATTAGATAATATTGTGAATATTCCAGTGTAACTTGAGATGGAGACAAATCTACATTTATATATATGACATTATCAGTTTTTTTTATAAATGATATGCAGATATGAATAAATGAACAACTGGAAAATTGTGTTCAAAACATATATATTTTTATATTTGTTCATTACCCAACTGGACACTGGCATACAGCATGGACTGGATGTTTGTTTGCAAAACAGACATAGACTAAATACTTCAGCTTTTTCATGGAAGCCATCACTTTAGCTCGCACATACACAACGTCATCATCAACCTGAGAAAAATATCCATTGTGTAAACACATATTCCAGGAACCAAGTATATTAATATGTATTTGATTTGGGTGCGTTTTAAATTGGGTACGTATTGACTATAAAGGATCTAAATATACAGTTTTTCAATTTTTTATGTTTTGTATCAAAGTATAACAAATGGCCGGATTACAATTAGATCAGCAATATTCTTTTAGGAAATATTCAATTGATCTACTGTACATATGTACAGTGAAAGTATAGCCGGTTACGGTGCGGCGCTTGTAGGTTGATGTAACTATGTACTTATACAAATATTATAAAGATACTGAATGATTTATTCAAAGTCGAATCCCTTTATTGAATAAAATAGATATACCACTGATGTTTGTATATCCTGCACATCGCCGGCATTAAAGTGTTTAACTGCTCTGTCGAGCGCCTTGTATGAGGATACAGAAACATCGTCCTTCACTCGTTTCCTCTGTACCATAAATCTATATATGTCATCGAATTGTATGTCTGGTAGACATCCCAATTCTACAATGTAACCAACAAAAGAATAAGGGGGTAAATTCTCTTTCCCAGTGACAATAGGAACGAGAGATGGCTGCGGCGTAGATAAGTTTATAGGGGGAACCTCTTTCAAATTTAGCGCCGCCATTTATAAACAAATACGTTGCCACCCCTGGTGCGTTATGCGCATGCGTGCATATTCAACTGAAACGGTTTATACGGATTTTAATATGTTGAGTTGTATAATTTTGCGCCTCGTGTTTTGCATGTATTTGAGCCAGAAAATGTATAGTTATATAATATAATAGTAGATCTATGGCAAATCTATCTCACCCTTGCTCTACCATTTTCTACCAACATTCACTACAGATCCAGATTTTTTCAGCAGGGGGGCTAAAGACCTACTTGTGGTGTCACGTGGGCATAAAAACCTAGAATGACGGAGATGCATTCTGATGGGTTTCTGGGGGAAATATGGTAGCTTTTTTATAGTTAGATATATGATTTATATGTTGAAATTATCCAAGCCTTGGGCTAAGTATTTCTATTACTTGGGGTTGAAATTTTACATCAGCGTATTTTTTCTTCATTTTTTATGCTTTTTGTCCCTAAAATCAATTACAATGCACCTTATTTTCCTCTGTTTTGTCAAGATTCTTCACCTATGCGGGCAGTTAACCTAACCATCGTTCTTGGGAAGGACCAGTTCTAGACTCGCATCCTCCGTAAAGATTTCTCGCATACAAAAAAAAAAAAAAAAAAAAAAAAAATAAAAAAAAATAGATGGTAGCCGGGGCTTAAACTCACAGCCCTCAAACGAATATATTTTGATCCGTGAAAATATTTTTTCTGTATGATATATTTGGCTATTAATACGAATTTTATGGCACTGGCTGCAAAGCTAGGTTGCGAGTTCTAGTACAGCTAGGGGACTTTTTGGCTATATTGAATCACATTAAAAATAAAAAAAAATATTGAAAAAAGGTTAAAATATGAAAAAATACAGTATTACATTATAATTTTGGGCTGTAAAAAGCATAAATTAGTCACATTCTATTAAATTTATGATTGACATGTCTGTTATTGTCCATTTGTTGTTTTAAATATGATTCCTTTCTAATCAAATACATATAATACATATATTTATCTTCATCCTATAATCTGTAAGAGAGAGAGAGAGAGAGAGAGAGAAGAAGAAGAAGAGAGCAATAAAGCCATCCATAAACTCATAAAGTAAATATTAGGATTTTTTGGTCACAGTTCATCAGTGTATATAACATTTAGTTTGATTTGATCCTTGTTTATTAATTTTAATATAATATACACAATAAATATGAGTTAAATTTATACTAATCGCTGTCAGTGCATTAATTGACGTCTGTGACATGCACACGCGTTTGACTGATTCAGATTAGAGCAGACACAATGACGTTGCCAAGGTGACAGTCGCTATAAGTGTGACAGCGTCAAAGCAGATGTTCTCACAGCAGGGGTCGGCCTGGGTGACTGGTCATTAGCTAACTTTTATTACTTACCACAAACATTTACTCAATCAAGGCAATTTCAGTGGCTTAGAAAAGTGTATGACCTGGCTAGCGCGGGGGCGGGGGGTGTGAATCCGGGCCTGTCATTACCACTATTAGCATAATGATTCTACCTCTACCATCACTACTACTACCACCCGTTCTATATAGAATCTCTGGTTTTACCCATGATGATGTTGTATTTATTGTCACCAATCTTTACTTTCACATGTTACAGGGTTCTGGTTTTCCTTGCCGGTCTCAGTTTGGTTGCTTGCGATGGTCATTTCTTCGCCGAAAATGACCTTCGCACGTGTATACGGAATACCTCGTCATGTTTCCCTTCAAAAGATGATATATCCGATTTGGAAGCCAGGCTTTCCGGATCGGTTTTGGTTCCGAAAGACAGCGAATACATGAAGGAGTCCATTATGTATAACAGAGAAATTCAACAGTAAGTCAAACATGTTTTGTTTCTTTGATCAGGCCCCTGAGCATAAAGGTAAACCCGACACTGTTATATGAAATATTTGTAAGTTTGATAGTCGATTTACTTTAAATCTAAGTTAAATACACAGTTAAAAAAAAAACAGTTATGACAAAAATCATATTCAGCAAGATTTGCTATTTTTACACCATTTGTTCATTTGCTTGTTCAGGTCCGGTTGGTATGTTAAGGGTTTTATCCCAACATACCAAAGATGTTGAAAATATTCAGTTATATCCGTTTTGTGCCTAGCGCTCAACATACGAAGTTGGCCCTTTGCTACTAAGATACTATTAGGTGTATTTTTTTGTTTGTTTTTGTTTCTGATTTCCCGACCGCCCTATTTTTTAACCCCCGACCATTTTTTTCCACGAGGCTGAAAAAAAATGACTTCCGATTTACTACTCAAGTTTGAAGTTTGAAAAAAAAATTCAGAGTAAATGTCGGTGAATTCGCTCTACCTTCCTCGATGTTTTTGTCTTTCATGGGAAGGGGGTCCATTTTGACTTCTTTATGGGCACCGTTTCAACTTGGGTCCGTTTTCACATGGACCCGTTTTGACTGGTAACCTTTCAAACTTGCAATCTAGTGCATAATAAGAATTTTGTTGCCATAGTTGATTTTTTTGTCTCTCTCTCTCTCTCTCTCTCTCCCCCCCCCCCATTAAAAAAAGTAATTTTATAACAATCTCGATGGGAATAAAGACTGAAATTAATATTTAGTTTCGAAAGCAAAAAAAAAAGAAAAAAAAAAAAGAAAAAAGGGATATCGATTTGTTGTCAAGCATTGGCAAATTAACTAAAACTAGATTTCGTTTTCCCGAACAAACGATAGGGCTTTCTGCTCCTATGGCCTAAATATCATTGTGACCTTGACCTTTACCTTTATTACCTCAATGTCATAGGTCACACAATATACAGGCCGTGGGCAATGTCCCTACCAAGTTTCACAGACATAGTCTTATTTCTTCTCAATAATAAATAAAAACGATTTTATATTAAGTGTCGTTTTGATCCTGACCTTTGACCAAATGACCTGAAAATTAAAAAAAAAAGATCATGAACTGACCATGGACAATGTCCCTAACAAGTTTCACAAACTTAGGATTATTCATTCTCAAGGAATTCAGCGGACAAGGATTTTTATATTAAATGTCACTGTGACCTTTTTCCTAATACCAAGTGACCTCACCTTGTGGGACAAGGACTTTATCCTAAGTGTCAATGTGACCTTGACCTTTGACATAATGACCTCAAAATCAATAGTGATCATCTACTATCCATGTCAACCTCTCATCTAAGTATGAAGACACCACTCATATTAATTATCAAGTTATTGAGTGGATATTGATAACGGACGGACAGATGGACAAGCGCCTTATAACAATAAGGGCATATTACTAAACTTGGTATTGTAAGAAAGCTCTTACAATATCAATTATTTCACTTTCTTATTATGTTCACCTATCTGTAACGGCTTTTTATGTATAGATAACTAAAGGACCACTGCAAAGGTGCATGGATGAATCGTCTAAATGCTTATTTTTCTTGTTACTTCATAAAATGATGTCCAATTTCAAAAACCAAAGTACCGTTAGAAAGGTCTTCAAATTCCCTAAATTTCACATGGTTTATATATGGATGTATCTTTAATCACTTTTAAGATATTGATAGTTTACCTCTAGAAAACTGCAAAAATCGGCAAATATATGTTCATGTCGTTTTGTTTTCGCCTTAAAACTTTATGAATCCTAGGCTAATCTTTAAAATTTAAATACTTTTAGAATGGCATAGGATCGTTCTTCAAATTACATTCATACCCTAATTAACAAAAATCAATGTTTATTTTAGATATAAGCAGTTAAATGCACTTGGGGTAACTATTTTCTGCCAAAACTCAACTGATCCAACCCCGTTCATCAAAAACTTAATATCATCTTGGAGGTCTTTCAAAGCTCTACAAATTATACCATATTGTCTCGATAGAATATTTATCGTTTTTGAGATATTTAACGCCGAAGAAAAAAACGATAACTGAAATATGACCTTGACCTTTATGATTTACCGGAAACGAATGTCAAAATGTTTGACGGGACACTAGGTTGCACATTAATTGAAAGTTACATGTAAATGGGCCAAAAAATAAAGCCTGCAGAGTTTTAAAACCGCTTATTTCAAATGCAAAATTGCTTATTATGTTCTGACGTTAAATGACGTCATAAGACGTCAGATGTCATGGAATACAAAGAAGATCTCAAAACACATATGCTGTCCAATTTCCATGCTCCTAGCTAATCAGGAGCCCTTATACTACGAAATTATGTTTTTATGACCAAAGTTCAAATCTCGATTTTGACATAAAATCTGAAACTTTTGGAATTTTGAAAAGTTAAGCAAGTATGCAAATTTACATTCTAATGTACACTTTCTGTGGAAATATCAGAAAGCCTTAATAAAATTTTGAAGAAAGCCGTAATAACAAAGGCAACATGCTTAGCGGTCCTGTTGTACACCATTGCATCCATTCTCTCAAATATGCATCGCAATTCACGTTTCAACCCGGGCACTCTTTCCTGCGTAGGAACGTCCAGATCTTGGGTAACCAACCCAATAACCGCTTTCCTTTTTTTAACTTTAAATTGCTAGATTTCCATATACAAGCCCTTATCGGAAAAACATGAATATCTGCCATGTTTGACGACGTAATCACTTGAAATTTTCAGGACTTTTTGCACATCTTAGGGTGCGTCATTCCTGCAAATTTGGATAAGTATTCATGACGTCACAATCACGTGACCAAATCAATATTCCTTGCAGTATACATCACTTCACTTTTAAGCTTATTTATCCTGAAAAAAAAAATCATAATAATTGACTCATGAAGCTACAGCGTTTCAATTTCGTTAAAAGTCCACTTTTCGTTTTTCTGCCATAACTCAACCGTTTGAACCCCGATCTTCAAAAACTAATATCACCTGAAAGGACTTTCAAAGCACTACAATATTTACTCATAGTGTCTAGGTAGAATATATTTCGTTTTTGAGGTACCGATGGCGGAATAAAAACACCTAAAACTGACATATGACCTTGACCTTTGCGATTTTCCGGAACGAAGGTCACCATGCACGGTGGGACATGAGGTTCACATTAATTGAAAGTAACATGCCAATCTGTCAAAAAATCAAGCCTGCAGGTCCTAAAAGCCGCTTATTTCAAAAGCAAAATTTCTTATCACAGTGTGACGTCAAATGCCGTCACACGACGTCAGTTGTCAAATAATACAAAGAAGACCTCAGGACACATATGCTATATCCAATTTTCACGCTTCTAACTCACCAGGAGCCTTTGTAACACGAAATTATATTTTTATGACCAAAGTTCGAATCTCGATTTTGACATACAATCTCGAACACTCGGAATTTGAAAATTCAAGAAAATATGCACATCTTCATCCCAACTTAAACCTTCTGTTAAAATACCAAGTCAATCGGACCAATATTGACGGCAGCAGAGCGCGAACCAAATTTGGTAGCTTATTTGAACTGAGACGTCAAATGACGTCATATGAAGATGAAAATTGTTGCCTTCAAAAGGGCCAAAGTCACTCTGATTACTGTTAAAATTTCATGCTGCTGGTTTATTGGCAACCTGTTTTAATTTGAACCTCAAAAGGAGGACAAAAAATAATAATAAACACAATAGGACTTTCTGCTTGAGGCAGAAAGCCCTAATTAGTAACAAAAAAGTGTATATGTAATTATATGCAAGCATTTCATGACAAAGTGATCCTGACAGTGTTTAAGTTGTCGAAGTCACAACCTGCAGCCTCACTTGCCCTGCAGCTGACAATAACTGAAATAGAAATGCGAGCACAATGAGAGGAAAACAGAAATATAAACTCTTACCACATGGGACACTTTTATCATTAAATTTGGCAATTAGCAGATTACATTTCCAAATTAAGTCTAAAAAAAAAAGAAAAAAAAAGAAGAAATAATTCACTGTCTGTAACCAAAAATAAGACTTGCTTGATTAGGTGTGGTATCATGCCACATGTTTATGGTATGATAAAACAGTGAGGCATAACTAAAATGCTTTACAAGAGATGTGATTACGTAGAATTCCTTTAATGTAGCTTCGTGGCTTTACCAAATAAGACCAACAACATATTATGAACACTGTATCGCTTATGTAACAATCTTTTTGTGTGTTCCTTTGTATTTATAGTTTCTTTATGTGTATGGTGGCTTTTGCAGACACCCGGGCATCATCGTGATGGTTAGGAATGCACAAGACATAAAAGAAGCCATTTTATTTGCTCGTAAGTTTAAGTTACCTGTTACAATCCGGAGTTCGGGACACGACTTTGTTGGCAGGTCAGCATCAGCATTCACAGGCAGTCTGAACATCAACCTTGATCAGATGAGAGCAACAAAAGTAGGTTTATGTTAAGTTTGATTTCAATATATGAGCTTATATTGTTGCGTTTATAATTTATTTTTTTTTACCTTTTTATTTTTGAATGCTGAGAAAAAAATACATGTGCTTCCGTTTTGAAAAAATAAAGACTACTCTTCGCATTTACAGGTTTGTTATACTTGCAGAACTTACTGTTTGCTGTGTTTTCACATAAAAATGATATCGTATAATCTGTAATACAAAATATAATATGCAATGTAACAAATGTAATATGTAATGTAACAAATGTAGTATGTCATGTAACAAATGTAATATGTCATGTAACAAATGTAATCTGATGCTCAATTTGGCTTTAGAAAAGGTTATGTCCTATAATTTTGTTCTTAATTATATTATTGAAAACAAGAGATTATATTGTGTATTTGTTGACATGGAAAATGTTCTGACTCATTTTATAGAAATGCATTGTGGGTGTAATTGTTTAGATCAGGTATATAGGCAAAATAGTAAAAATAATTAGAGATATGTCCAATAAGACTAAGTCTTGTGTTGAACATTGTAATTCATTTTCAGATTTTTTTTTAACTTTATCTCGAATATTATTTTCTCTTTTTGTGGAAGATTTGAAATTATATTTACAAAAAGACACATATTCTGGACTATCAATATTTTTGGTAAGTCACCGCAGGAATTACAGAATAACTTGGAGTTGCTTCATGAATATTGTTAAAAGAATGGAGCTTAGTTGTTAACACAAATAAAACAAAAGTGATGGTATTTAGGAGAAGGCGTCTTTTGTTACAAAATGAAAACTGGTTTTATGATGGTGTGAATTTAGACTCGGTTAACAGTTTTAATAACTTGGGTACAGTATTTAGTTATGCGGGAAATTTTTCTCAGAATCAAGAATATCGTGCAGGTAAAGCACTTAAGGCTTTGAACGTTTTGTTAATTAACTGTGGAAAATATATATCAAAACCAAAAATATTTTGTCAACTTTTTGATTCCTTAGTAAGGTCAATATTAAATTATTCTTCGGTTTTATGGAGTTACTAAGACAAAGAAGATAGAAAGAATACATCTCAAATTTTGTAAAATTGTATTGAAAATGAAAAAAATAAATAAATAAATAACATGTTCAATGGGGGTAAATTGGGACCTTGGAAGATATTCTTTATACACCAATAGATATGTATATATCATTAAATATTGGTTTAAACTCTTAGAAAACGTATATATTTGATGTCTTTAAATGATTGTTCAAAAAGTCATTTGAATTGGGTATATAATGTAAAATCATAACTGTGTGAACACGGGTTTCAACAGGTATGGGATTCAGCCGAAAGTGTTGATGTTAAATTTTTTATAATTGTGTTAAAAAAAGGTTAATTGATTGTTTTTTTTTCAAAATCGGTTGTCCAACAACGTGTTATGCTTAAATAATTTAAAATGAATAACATGAAATAAGTATTAAGTGTTTGGAGATTTGTCCTCTTTTAGAAGTATTTTCTCTTTCTTTCCTTTCTTAACTTCTTTTCGGATAATATTTACTTGCAGTTTATATTTGTGATAAGTAAGGAATAACACAAAATTACGTGAAGTGATGTAATTTTGATCATTTGACTTTTTTTGGTACCGTATTTAATAGTGCATGTATTGATTTTGACGATGTATCATTTACAATTCAATAAAATAGATTTTCAATTCTGTCATCCAAATATAAAATTTCTATGAATTATACCAGCCAAGGATGGTATGCAGTGTTTCATTTAGGGACTAGTAATTGTATGTTGCAATGTATGGTGGTGTTATTACAGGTCAACCTCACCTCTACCCGCAGTACCCACGGGGAGATGAAGGTGGAGTCTGGTGCCCGATGGATAGATATCTATACAGAGGTACTCGATTTTGCAAAGGACCGAGACTCAATTCCCTGTATTGGTTCCGCTATGTCTCAGACCACTTAACCTCTACCAAGATAACCGAGATACCCCAATGAAGCATTAGGATACCTTGGTTATCTCCGTGAAAGGCCATGAGGTTCGAAATGTAGCGGAACCATTACAATACATGTAACACGTATGAATGATTGCATGATTTGTTTGTTTGCTTACTTGTCCATACTTAGTGATTTCATTTCTTAATAAATATTGTTAGTTGATATGACAATGATTCACTTCACTTAGACATTCACTTAAATATTTCGTAACGGTAACATTTGTTTCTACCTAATTTAAATTTTACTTGGCGCTTTATTATATTTATATATAAATGAAGTATTTTATGACCTATCAGCTAGGTGTAATTCGAGCTTGGTCCATTGTTCTCGATGATATTGAAATGGTACTCATATTGTGCTCATGTAAGTTTAGTTGAAGAGAAGTTTTCACAACGTATTATACGAACATAAAGATAATCATTCGTCGTACGCAAACTTGAGTTTTGAGCATGATTTTTAATAAGATTTCTTTACAAGAACACCACCGCTCAAATATCATATTCAAGATTAAACTTAAGGCCGTAAGTAAAATATTTGTTTGAAGAAATGTAGGACTGTATTTAAAGCAAAAAAAAAAAAAAAAAAAAAAAAAAAAAAAAAAAAAAATTCTGCTAAATCATACCAAAATTTTGATACAAAATGGCTACTTGTTCCTTTCATCTGGTAAACCAGTATATTAGTTTGAGATTTAAATATTTCAGAAACTCTAGGACTTGTAAGTTTTTACCAAAGTTAAATCAGGGTGTTTCATAAGTACAGTCTATGACATGATACTTGTACCTAAACTTTATGGTGTGTCCCCAGGTAGACAAAGTTAACCGGACGATCGTGGGCGGAAGTGCTCACACGGTGGCAGCCGGAGGCTACACACTGGGCGGGGGTCACAGTCCTATATCTCGCTCGTTCGGGTACGCCGTGGATAACCTGCTGGAGGTCCAAGTAAGCCCTCCTCCTCTTCATGCTACTAGTCATCATCATCATCATCATCATTACAAGACATTACAACATTTTTGTTGGCCATGGCCCACCTGTTGCCATGTAATGTTACCGTGGATGACAGTGGTGTGCTGGCATGAATTTTGATGCTCGACTAGTAGATCCTCAGTATAAACTAAATAAATAGATAGATGATATACAAAAACATAAGCAAACAGGAGCCTAGCAGCAAATGTGGATGATGAAATTGTCCGCAATACTCACTCCTACGAAGAAAAAACAGAAAGGCCTTAATTTCGTCACTATGTCAATACAATGAAGTGGGAGACATCAAATTCAGGGTTTTTACAAACTGAAATGATGCAATAAAGTTCAGGAATATTTTAGTTAACACTATAAAGGATCTGAACATTAAATGGAAATTAATATGAACACACTTTTGACGTTGAAAAGGAAAAAAAATCCTTTTATCAATGAACGTTGAAAGACCGGTTATCAGTTTTTGATTCGTTGTTTCTTGAAAAAGTTGATTGATTCACTTCTTTGTGGCTCCAGTCATCTCTAAGCCAAATTTGTATACTAAGGGAACACTCGTTTTGTAGGAAAAAAAACAAAGGTATTTTTGTTTTATTTCAATGCAATATGCCGTACATTACGATAGTAATATGCCGTACACCTAGTTATCACTAATTCCTAAGCCGCCGTACAGTAAAAGAAAATGATAATAATACGATTTTGTCGATGATTATGATAATAACAAGGAAGAAGCTACAACTACACAGATATTAGATAATGACGAGTAAAACCTGACCAGACATGAAATTATTGAGTTGAAATCAAATTATTTTAAAGGGAATGAAGATGACTGATATAACTTTTGCCGGTATTAAATGGCATGTTTTAAGAGCGATATAAATTACAGGGCAGTGTTTCAGAATGATTTTAGGTTTGATAGACGGCGGAATTTGTTGTGGATGAATACATATATGATCGTGTATGTCAGATTCTTAGAAACGTGATAAATTCGATAAAATTTACCCTTTTGTCAAGCTTCGCTCGACTTTTTCTCGCTTCGCTTAGTACCAATATCCGGTGTCGCTGTCATACGGTGTTCCCCCTAAGTGCATTGCACTTTCATTGCATTGATAACCTTTTTATTTATTATTTTGATTTTTTACTATACTTTATATGATTTATAATCATTATAAAGAATGATTTATCAATTATTATTAGATGTTTTTGATCTATTTATAATAGTATATAAATTATTTATAAATTATATTTGTATTATATATCTACCTACATCATATTGCTTTACAAAACGACAGGTAGTACTGGCAGACGGCAGTATCGCAACATGTACTCCTTCGCAAACAACCATTGAGCACGTGAACGGGTCAAGGTCAACATCCTCTGATGGCGATTTGTTCTGGGCGCTGCAGGGTGGCGGTGGCGGAACGTTCGGGGTGACAACTTACTTTGTATTCAAGCTCCATCCGGCTTCCCCAATGGTGACCATCTCGGGTAGTCTGGCACTAAGAGTGGAGGTGTATAAAATAAATAACACCAAGCGTATCATGAATATTGTTAACAAACTAGTCCGGGAACTCCCAAATAATTACGGAGGCTACTTTCTTTATAACAATGCGAAAGTGTTGATCACAACTCCACAAGCAGTTTTCAATATAACGGGCTCAGTTACCGTCTTCATGAACAAGCGAGGCGTGTGGGAGGAGAGCGACAAGTTGTTATGGAAAGATTTCTTCGACTTGTGTAAAGAAACGTACAGTCCATGTGGAATTCAGAACAAGACTAGTTTCCTTGAATATGAGAAAGGTGCCATTGACCCAATTAAGGTTCGAACTTACCTCGTCTCAACATTGCTGCAACCCAGTAGCCTTTCCCAGGCCTTGACTGATTTCCTCGACAATGAATTCTTCCACGTTTGGGTTGGAAAATACGGACAGAAACATGTAGCTTGTACGGGGGTCCTCCTGGGAGGTAAGCTCGCTCAGTTTACTTTTAGCCTCACCCCAGAGGGTCACAGTACACATTAACGGACAACAATAAATAGTTTTACTATTGGTGGCCCGATAGCTCAGTAGATAGATCACAAGCAGATCACATCACCCTCTCGATTATTCCATTTCTTATTACTTAACATAATCAGAGATGCCATTTTTACCTTGTGTTGCAACAGGGTCTTTCAAATAGTACTATTTGAAAGACCCTGGTTGCAACACATCTTATATATATCGTCAGATATTATCATTGTAGGGACTAGGTGCAATATTCGAATATAATGTGTTGTTGACGAATTGTTTATGGTCAATCTGACTGTTAAAGGATAATTAGTCAATGATCGCTATGGCAGTTTAATAGTGAACAGTTGTTGGTAACGATAACATGTTTCTTTTGATTAGCAGGCTGACTGCCTCGAGAAAGGTTTTAAAAACAAAATGACGTCTGAAATACATTAATTATAATTTTGTATCAGCTTTACACATACATTAGTTAAATATGTTTATTACTGTTATAAGGTATATTTGTTGATGAAAAGTTAGCCGATACCCACCGTGTTATTCTATTTGGCAAATTATAGAATCGTCCTTGGAATGGACTTGTCTGTTAAACACCACGTGACATTGGGGGTATAAGGCGCTGCTCTTATTATTATTGGTTAGTCGTTTACCCAGCACACACATCGGTGATCAGAAGGCTATCATAATATACATACAGTTAGATTGGGTAACGTTACTGATCACTTCTGGATCCTATGTGATACTGCCGTACCATGCACTTTGGTGATCGGGAGGCAGTTTATCAGTCTGCTTATGGGCGCAAATACAAGGCTGTTAGGTTTATATCATATATTGTAGCTCCGTAGTAAAGTGTGAAGTTGCT
>CM037778.1:5892282-5940741 GCA_021229015.1 Solen grandis
GTTAACTAGGTAAATCAAACCAGACTCAATTTCCATCAACAATACTCAGCACTAAGTAATACTTCAAACCTTACACCTTTACCTCATGAATATTCATGTTTAATTTATGACTCTATGAATAACTTTAAATGGGATATGAAACAATGTTTTTTTATTGTGTAGAATCTCGTCTGCTCTGCTTGCAAATGTGTCAAAATAGTTCTATATGAGGTAAAGGTTTAACAGGGTAGGGATACATTCATGTTTTAAAAGTTTCATTCCCATAGTACATCATAAATCAAGGGAGATAATCTTAAGATGCAATAATTTGTGTACATAGATTGCCTGCCTCCCTTTCATCCAAAAGGAAATGGTCTCCCTTTTCCATATATTTAATAAGACCTGGAATATACAACCAGAGGTTGTATAGTATTACTCAGAGCAAGGTAAAGTCAGTGGAAATGGTGCCTAAGCTTTTTTATTCACAACTGCAATAAAATCCTATACTGTTTAAAAGGTACTATGCATATATAATACAATACTATAAAAATTTCAATGAATTGTTTAATTTTTCATATCATTGACATTTATGACAATTGCATCTAACAATAAAATGTTACAAAATCTATGACAGCACAAAATATAAACTAAGCAGAAAATTAAATATAAAAAAAAGAAGAAAACTTGAAAAATATGTAGAAAAAGTAATACATTTTTGTTGCATGTGATCAAATCCACACAAATGCTAGTGCCCTTTTTACCAATATATAAATAAATAAAAGCTTAAGTGAATCTGTTGATGAGTCATTCTTTGTATGATGATTTATTTCTCAGTTGTAAAAATGCTGTCCTACTTAGTGTATGATATACATTTTGCATAATAATACGAAGAAAAGATACCAATTCACTGCATTAGATAAACTTACCACTTTTTGCAAAGAAAAAATCAGAACAATCAGTGATTTTTTTTCATGTGAAATGGGCCCTGGACTAATAGTTTGTTAGGCTGAGTCATGCAGGTAATAGAGACAATGTTCATAGGAAAATATAAGATTAAAACTAGTGATCCATTATTGTATGTCAATACAGCAGACTCCATTATAATGTGAAAATAGAAACACACATTTTATTCTGTGATTTGTTGACTTTGGTTGCATTTTTTATGTTTTAAAGAGGCCCAATATAATGGGGTATCTTGACTTTGACTTCATATATAAAGTATTTTCACATAGTTACAAAATGGTTCAGTGAGATATCTAGACATGGACCCTAAATGTAGCTTTTTCACATATAAATTATGTGGCTTATTTTGTATCTAGATTTGAGCATGTAATATAGCGTTAGTTGCAATGTAAATTGAAAATCAGTAAAAGTATTGCCTACTTCTGTCTTTTTTGTGAAACCAAGACACATTGCCTCACAACCAAATTAAGTGAATCAACAGTGAGCCATACATAAAGCTACCAATGCCTATGAGATCACAAAAGTTGTTGAAGATAAACATAACACTACACCAATATGACCGACTCAAACCCACAGGGTTAATCTTTATTTACTAAAGCTGACTCAAATCATAAAAAAGGTATGATGCAAAATGTACATGGCAGTAAAATAGAGTAAAATTAGCTAAACAAGATCAAAAACCTGTTTTCAAACTGACACTACACTTGCATCAACAAATCCCAAGATTGCTGAAAACTTTCATCTAGCAATCTGCAAGAGCTTTAATCTCATTAGTTATAAAAGCTAAAGACACCTGCCATTAATGAATGAAAAGAAGTTATCCCTTATAGCTGCTTTTTCCATTCACACACTTTTAGTGAAAAATATTTTTCCATAACATTTTCTATTTTTCCACTCTGACAGTGAAAACTGTTTTTCATATCACTCTTTCAGTGAAAGAAATTTATTTTTCACTAACACTTTCAGTGGTATAGAATAACAGTATCCTCTCACTTTCAGTGGAAATATAGGTATGCACACAATTACAGAAGAAATACATAGACACCAGGATACCTCTTACACATGCATTATGCCAGTGTGAATCAACTTTCCCAAAAGACTGCATTTCTTTGCCATCTGAAAAATATCTGTACTTCTAATTCATTTTTGTACTCACAGAACATTGTCAAATGGAAATGAATTTATGATGTTTGTTTTGCATACAATTACTGGTACTGTGACGTTTAGTCTGAAAAATGTGTTAGTTTTTGTTTCTTCTACTAATATTAAACTGTTTTAAGATGATCAAATGCATGAAACCACTATATTTACAAATACATTGATGCACAAAATTATTCAAACTATCATAAAAGAAAACAATTTAAAAATAATAAAAAAAATGTCAAGAATAAAAAAAACTCACATAAGATACCTTAAAATATGCTGAAATGACTTCAAACACAAATCTTCTACTCTCTGTATTTCAGTAATCCATGCTGATCCTGAAACACTCACGGCCAGGTACCATTACACCACAAACAAGCACCTTGAAATCTATTACTGGACACCCACACTATATCTTCATTACAATACACCCTGGGATAAATGACTGAAAAAAACTTCCTGATAAATAATCATGAGTTATCACACTCTTTAACTGCTCATTAAGTTGATGATTACAACATTAATGCTCAAAAACAGGAGATATAAAATATTGTAGCCCAATCCTAACCAAAAAAGTAGCCCCAACAAAGAAACAAGCATAAATAATTTGAAACCAAACCTGGATCTAAGTTCTAATACAGAAAAAGAGAAATCTAGAATGGTATTGAGTTAACTGAATAATAACATACTGATATAAGTTGAGTAATCTGATTGGATAATGGATTCAAAAGTCCAAGGCTAGGATCAATCAGATTACTGCTTCTGGATTCATTAATTATAATGCATCAGTACAAAGAAATCTCAACCGAATATCCCACAAGTAACAAATGTAGAGCAGCAGATACACAAATACACGAAGGTGTCCGAAGATGGTAGAAATCAGGCATATTTAAGACATTCAGCATATCATGTCACACAACACACACATACCACTTTTAAAACACTTATCATCTGTAGTCACACAGCTTCTCCATACTACATTCATGCTACCACTAAAATATACTATTCACCTTTGTAATCAATGTCAAGTTCATAAAATTACACAACTGTTAAAATATGCTACATATCTTTCTTCTCTTATTTACTGTACATATATAATACAAAATTACTTTGTTTTCATTAAGAAGGGAGGGTTTATGGTATCTCTATAAATATAACACAATATTTATTGATTACAAAGTCTAGTGTACTGGATGAACATCATAAGGCGCTGTTTGTGGCCATTCAAGGATATACAAGTAGAGGAGAGGGAAACCACTGTTTAATATCTTTGATCTTAGACACTATTGCCTATTTCCCTGATAAATCCCAATGTCAAAAACTACCTTATTCCCTGACTGACTGGAGAGTTTGAATACCAACTTAATCTTACAATTAACCCAGATAAAATTATCAGGGACCTATCTCATATGGCTAAAATAACTAAGAACAATTAGAACATGTAAATGTCAAGTGATAGATTTAAATCCTGTGTTACACAGGTTTACATTTTTACAAGGGATTTTCTTTCATTCAACAGATTTCAATGAAAAACACAAAAGCAAAAATCTCAAAATCTCACTCCTGGATAATTCCTGAAATAAACCCAATATTACACCCCCACCCCCCTCCCCCACACCTAACAACAAATATTTGGTCACTATGTTCCCCATAACCATCCTACTTGTAATACCCACGAATAACCTCACTGTGTAGATGTGTCACCTACATTCGTCTCTCTCCCTCTCTCTCCACCATGTTAGTTTCTGTCCCTCGTGCAACCATCTCCAATGGTCAACCTGCCTTGGTGTGATTGTGGTTAACCACGTTGTTTCCCACATGGTTGTCATGGTTACCAACATGGTTGTGGTCCAGCTCACCATCAGTCACAGGCTCCTCTGTGGAACTCCTCACATCATCCACCTGGTAATGGACAAACGGAGAAAGTTACCCACGACATCATTGGGGTCATCCTTATAAATAATTTTCTGCAGTTACCAAACCTACACTTTCTTAACTCTGTGTGTTAGCATTTTTTTTTTTTTTAATTTTTTTTTTTTTTTCCCCCTATGAAAAAGTGAACTGAACAAAGAAGGGTTCACAAAAGAGAGCAGTGTGACTAAATCTCCATTGATTTAGCTCACTCTAAAACCAATATGTCGCAGATGTTAAATTCCAAAAACTATCACTGGTCCTTCCCAAATCTGAGATAGAAAAATCAAGAAAAATACTAAAAAATATTGTTTTTTCTTACTCACCCTGCACATATTCTCACTTGCTATAGTAGCCAACTAGTGGAATTTTACACCTCTGAGGAAGGAGTGTAGGACAGGCATATATTATTTACAAGTTTTGACCTGTGCCTTTATATGTATTTAAATAAAACAATCCAGGAATTATGTTATTCCTGTTTAGCATATGAAAAAGCCAAAAAAACATTCTATTTCTTACCATAAGAAGAAAAAAAGACTCACTTCAGAGCTGGGAAGACAGTTTAGTTTAAACTTATATATTTTACATCGATTGGGAAACAAGTTCTTACAACCTATACTAATCCCTCTTGACAGTTCCTGGGTTGGACCAGTACTTTGTGCCTGGAAGGTCATGAAGAATTCTTGCCTCTAACAGGGTTTGAACCCACAACCTTCAGATCCATAATCGGATGCGTTACCACTGGACCATGGCATTTTCAATGGGTAGTCAAAGTTACCACAGATTCATTTTTCAAGGATGATTTGATGTAAAACTTGATGACATTTCCCCTAAGAAATGCTATCAACAACATGCCTACTTAACCCTTTCCCTCATAGAGGACACCATGAAAAGACCCATGCAAACAGCATAAATTTAGATCAGCCTGCGAGTAACTTGCAGGCTGATCAGGTTTTATGCTGTTCGCTGCTCCTCAGTGGTCTGGAAATGAGAACTTTATATTAAATTTTGTAAGGTTTAACTGTGGTTTTCTGCAGATCAGGCTTTATGTGGTACCTATTGAGTGCGTCAAAATTTGTCTATATGAGTGAAAGGGTTAAGTGTTGACTTCACACGTCTATGTATAAATATAATAAATATCATTTTGCACTTGCCTAATATGCTTTAAAGTATTAAAGAAATAAAAGAAAAAGGTGGGATAAAAAGTTGATGCATTGCTGACAAAAAAAAAAAACGGCGATTTGGTAGGTCTGCCATGAACATACTATAGAATTTGCCATACACTTTTAATTTCCCTTTATTGGTAGTTTTTTTGTCAAAAAAAAAGGCTGGTAAATGGAAAAGGTTAATTAAAATAATAGCAACTGAAAATGTCTACATGTCACAATATGTTATTGACACAGAAATAACTTCAGTCGAAACACCTATCACAGTAAAAAAATAAAATCATATTATCTAAGGATCAATGATTTTAAACACTTGACAGAGTGGTTAAAAACTTGATTTCCCTTCAAAAGTATTCACAATCTAATAAAGAGTTGCAAAATCCCAAGACAGAACTTCCATCTACACTGACAGACTTCATATGATATAATCAAATAAAGGAAACTATCAAAATAATAATCAAAACAATGTGAGGCACATTCACATAGATCATGTGAATTAAATAAGGACTTATATATTTCTTGTTCTAGAACTGTTTACTGTATGAACATTTCCTGAGCCTACTGTTGTAAGCTGGTCAGATTTTCAGAATACATAAGCAATCTCCAGTATAGGGCATAACTACATTCTTTTTGAAAGTTGTTTGTCCATCAGTCAAGACTGACAAAAATTCCCTGAAACTGACCCAACATCCAGCAATATTTAGAGATGATACTATAGAATAGAAATTTTGGTTTTTATATCCATGTCTTCAAGACATAGGAGACTTCTAAACCCTTCACTTCATACATTGTAAAACAGAACAGACCCAGACCAAATAGTTCCTTCCAGGAGCTGCCTGATCAGGGTTACCTTTGTTTGCTCATACAATATTATAGCTAAGATTATACTGAGTGTGCAAAGCATTGAGAAATCCATGCTTCATATACCATTTAATGTTCCAGTAAAATTTATATTCATCAAGTCATACATTTGTACATGAATATTCATGAGGTAAAGGGTTAATCCTTGCTACATTGCATTGCTATCAGCAAGAAACCTAGACACTAAAGAGCAAGAGATCCGGGTGACTTTATGTTTAATGTAAGTATAGAAATACCTGCTTGAAATTTAAGCTACTCAGCCAGTCTGTTCCTGATTATAAATGTCCAGAGCTTGCATCATGTTGCATGGGACGGAGAAAATACAGGCTAAGTCTTTAGAATATTAGTAACAAGAAACTTTTCTTTCGGGGAATGAAATAGTTTGCTAACTTGCTACAGGTGACTGCATAAATGCAACTAATCATTACTTCAGGACAACAAAAACATTAAATCACTCAAACTAAAATGTGGGTAATGAGTGCCACAACTGAACAGCAAATGTGAGAACACAATTTAAAGAAAAGAAATGTGATGGAAAACTCTAAAGGGAAGTTATATATTTACTCTTATTGTCTGCCAGCATAATAAAAAGGAAAAGGAAAAAATAACTAAACAATCATTTCAGCTTCACAACACATACAATATCAAGATTAAAAACTTGAAGTTAGATATTACAATCAGTACCAGTTAGTAGCCAATGATACCCACAGAAATATGAGAAGACCAGCACCTCCTAAATTGCATAAGCTAGTGATTATTATACCCTTGATATGCAAACAGTATTCTTTGAGAAAAATGAGCTTAAGAAATAGATTTGTTTTCATTTAAGCCCATCTGACAGTATTTTTGGTCATTTAGGGACTAGTCTACAAGAGACAAAGTACTGCCATGCTGCAGACAAGTGACCACACCCAGTCACATTAGCTTGACACTGGGTCAGTAAGCTCTGGAACTGCCTTTATGCTGAATTCTAAGCCAGGGAGATATTCTGTACAATCTTAAGTGACTCTTGTATGCTGTGGCCAGGGATCAAACCATGATCTCACAGGTTATGGGATGGACACTCTTTCTACCCTGCACCAGGTTATAGAATTTTATTGTTGATTTTGCTTTACATTCCATGAGCAAAATATCCATGACTATTTGTATTCATTACTAGACAACCTAATGTACTGTATTAGTTTATAGATTATAGGGTGCAGCATAAGAATATTTGCGACAGAAAATGCAGCATTTCACTTAAGATGATCAACTAGGGCTCGTCCTGTTGGACCAGGAAATCACCAAAATTAGGATATGCATGTTAACATTCAATATAGTTCAGAAAAAGAACAAACAGAAGTTATACATCATGGCAAGATAGGAATGCTTGCCAACTTATCTCAGCTGAGGTTGAAAGTTCATTGTAAAAAACAAAACCCATTCTAACACAGTCCAGTCGAAATTGTATGCAAGCATTGTGCCACATGAGATTCAAATATAAAGGTCACAAAAATACGACCCAGACCAGAACTCAACACTTAACTCTGAGCGTATGAGCAACCTTATGTCGGTCAAGAAAAGCCACTAAAAGCAGCCGTTGTGCAGAGTTTGAAATTAAAGCTGTAGCCCTCATATGAAAGTGACCAGGGATTCTCAAAACAAAATGCATGTATGTAGGACATCTTACAGACATCCATGATGCAATATTTATTTTCTCATCATGCACTGTGTTGCAAAAACAGAAAATCATTTAAAAATGTGAAAAATCTACTTAATAACACATATATCAAGGTATGCTTAATCTTTGACCTATATCAAACAATGGAATGATGAGAAGGGTTTTTTGGGTTTTTTGGGGGGTTTTTTTCAACATTATTGTAGAGTTATATATGATGAGGTAACATATAAGATCAAGGTAAATGGCAGGCTGTTTATACAAGGTACATGTACTTAGATATATACAAGTGAATTGGGAATAAATATTATGATAAAAATGTTTAGTGTGCATGTGCAGACCTCATTTATATCTCTGAATCCATCCCAATGTAACCCTCACACTGTTTAGCCTATGTACTCTCAAGTATACTGCAAAACCCAATTTTACAAAGTCCAACATTGGACACCAAATCTTTTTAGCTGACAAATTGTTCAGCTGACACAATGTGTATTTCCAGTTAAAATGCAGGAACTTCCTTAGATTTTTTTCCAAATGGAGGTCAAGTGACCCCTTGATAGATAGATAAAGAGACACAACTTGAAATACTGAAAGTAGACAATTTGAGAGTCAAAATGGACAACTTGGTGAATCAAGGGAACACCTGTTAAAGTGGTCCAGCATAATGCAGAATCTATACTTGGCAAAAAATATGGAGCTGCACTGTATGTTTAATCATACAATAGACTTAAACCCTGATCAAAATATCCTTTACAAAAAAAAGCTTGTCTCTTTTAATTTAAACTTATTTATTTTACGCCAATTGAGAACAAGTTCTTACAATTGTTTATCCCTCTCAGCAGTTCCCTGGTTGATAGGTCATGAAAAATCATTACCCAAACAGGGTTCAAACCTACAACATTTGGATCTGCAGTTGGGAACATAACCACTGAACCACAGGGCCCTTCCATTGAGACAAACATAGTTAAGACCACAGAGTATCATATAATTAAAAAAATATTTTAGAAATGTTTTGTTTCTTTGGTGAGTTTCAGTCATTTGGAGATGAATGATTACATAAGACAGATATAGCGCTGTCACACTGCAGTATGAAGCCATAGACACGAGACTAGATGCCACACCCAACCACATTATCCTGACACTATGTCAACCAGTCTCAGAACAAACCTGTATATATGATAAGCACCAAGCAGGGAGCTACTGGCATTTTTTTTAACAACTTTTGGTATGTCAAGGTAGGGAAAATGCCATTTTGAACTAGTTTCATTTTCGAAGCTCAAAAAGGGACACAAATTCAGTCAAGAGTAATGTAATTTGATGGTCTGATGGCCTTGAATTCCGTTATGAAGTTTCAAGTCAATCTTATCTTGCTGAGTTATGAATATGTTAGTATGTTGCATGCAAAACTTGAGCTGCTTCTTCAGTCCAAATCCAAAAATATGGTCAAGAGTTATTGGTTAAATATCCCTGAATACCTTACATATTAAATCAATAAGCAAAGCTGGTTACTAAGCTGTATACTGACAGGAACAGTTACTGTAAACCTACTTTTTACATTCAGTTAATATAAATACCTCACTATTTTCTTCCTATCTCTGCTTCAAACATCACGATTTACTACCTGTTTAAACACTTGACAACCCTAAATTTTACACAACCTGGCCAAAACATAATCTCAAAGCATGTTGATGCAACAAAATAACATGGTTTTGATGCAGGTATGAACATATGCAAACAGAGAGAAAGGGTGCTCAGTAACTTAACCGCCTGTTTACATGTTATGAGTCCTGAACCCTCACTTTGAGAGTCCAGCTGTCTGTTAAGTGTAAGGGTATATGGTCAATCTTAGAAAATTGTTTGTTTGCAGTTATCCAACTGAGATTTTTCTGAGTAGATAAGTAAAAAGCGATTTTTTTTTTTTTTTTAAACAGCGATTTTTTTTAAAGCAATTAAGGAGTGGTGAGTATAAAAGTTCAAAGATCAACATGGACTCTGCACATCCTTTTCAAGCCCACTGAAGAGAGGACTGACTTTTTACAGGTTTTGACTGCTTTGCATGTATTTGACTAAAACAGTATAGTCATCAAATTCTTCCAACCAAGCATATGGAAAAGTACGCAGAAAATGCCGAGAAGAAAGGTATTTGCTAAAGTAAAATTTAAGAAAAAAAAAGTCGCAGAGGTGAAAGAGACCTATGGATGCATTTTCAGTGAGTAGGTAGGTTTACTGCAAGCTAACAATTTTACAAGACAGGTCAAGGGTACGCAGGATACCAGCTAGCATGGGAGATATACCAGATAATTCAGTAAGCCATACCCGCTGAAAAACAACAATACACAAGTTTGTATGTAAGCCAATAAGAAACTAAACAAAAATCAAATATAATGCACAACTCTTTTCAGCATCATCTTTTTTTTACTTAAACTATAACCTTCTTTGCACTTCCTGGTTATGATTGTATTCTACGTTTTGGAAGGTCTTGAACAATTCTCGCCCCAAGTTGGGGATCAAACTCAGAACCTTGGGACTTAGCTCTAATAAAATGTTTATCTTAACCACAATATAAATGAATAGTAGTGTTAGTGAAATTATGGCTCTCTTTTCTATAGGGAAACATTTTCCCCCATCTTAATAGCACCTCAGTGTGCAATAGTTTTCCTTCAGGGGTTTTCTTAACCCTTTCCCTCATATAGACTCATTTTGACGCCCTCAATAGGTATCACATAAAGCCTGATCTGCAGAAAACCACAGTTAAACCTTACCAAATTTAATTACAAAATCCTCATTTCCAGACCACTGAGGAGCAGCGAACAGCATAAAACCTGATCAGCCTGCGAGTTACTCGCAGGTTGATCTGGTTTTATGCTGTTCGCATAGGTCTTTTCATGGTGTCCTCTATGAGGGAAAGGGTTAAGTGGACGCCCACTTGCCCGCGCCTGTGTAAAATCACTGCGGGCAAGTGATTTTTCAAAGAAGATTGCCCGGCGGGCAAGTTTATTTATGTAAATGAAATCTTTCAGTTTTTTTTATTGTCTATAGTATACCAGGGGTAAAATGCTTGCAAATTGTCTTTGATACATAATAACTAAAATCCATCTTAATATTGCACATATATAATTTTGAACATTAACAAACACCAAATAACTTCAAGATCGGGCAACCTGTTTTCACTGGGGGGCTTGTAGATGTTCAAAGTAACTTGTCCCCTGGACAAGTGAAAGTCAAATCCTTAAGTAGACCCCTGTCCTTAGTATATTTTAATTAATAAGATCTTTCATTTCCTCTTTATTTATTTCAAACATATTTTGCGTGCAAAATAGTATAAGCAAATGTTGATAAAGTTTCTGGAAAGACAGGTGATTCAAAAAAAAAAGATTACTGCATGCATATGCTGACAACTAACTGACATTAAGTATGAAGACAACACGTCATGACAAGTGTTTTACCAATCACAGGTCATAATGTCAAATTTCTAAATCAAGCTAAGTATAAATGAGTCAAAGATTTGTAAAAAAAAAAAAAAAAAAAAAGTCAACTCCAACAGGTTAATGACATATGTTATACCAGACAAAACTGGTCCCCAACTCCAAAATTTAGTCCAGTATTCTTACTTCCCAAACTGGACATTAAAGTGACGGGATAAGCCTTTACATCAAATATTCATGATCATCCAACATCAGGGTGCGGCACCAGAACTTAATATTTAAGAACAATGATTGATTTCATTAAGCTGACAAAACACTTTTGTATTGTACATCAAACCATACCCTCCGTAAATAATATAAAATTAAACATTTTCAAACAAAAAATTGTGATCCACACACCACAGCTTCGTGAGACAGCGTGAGACAGGAGACCAGCCCTCTATATGAATGAGGTTAAGCTGGTTCCCGTGTGAACACTCACCTCAGCCTCCTTGGTGAGGGCGGAGTAGGCCACGCGGACGATGAGGGAGAACCAGTAAGCATGCAGCACCAGCAACAGACACAGCCAGCCGTTGAAGAACACTAACGCTGGGAAGAAACCCATGAGTCTGTTTGCCTCATACCACGTGGTATATAAAATTCTGCAACATCCAACATCAGGACTATCAAGCTCTCTGGATTTTGTGATGATGAATGAGGTAGAAGTTGTTAAAACAGTTGATATAAAACATTAAGTAAATGTGGACTTAGTCGAAAAACAAAATAGCCAAATGTGACAATACTGACAATATCTAATATAAAAATAAACTAGGCAAGACTCATTAATTAAGAAATGTGTTAAGACTTGGTGATAATAGTTACACAGTTGCTGTTTATTTTTGTTTTGATGTTTACCATATAGTGCCTTTCAGCCATATAGGTATGCTTGGCTAATTACAGGTGGAGAAAGATGTTTTTAATGTTACTTGACCTGGCCCCAAGTTCTCAAACTATAGTAAGATTATTATGCTCAACTAAGTTTCATCCATAAGTGGTGTTCACAAAGTCTATTAAAACACAGTCTCCACTGAGTCAAATTTTGTACTCAAGTAAACTTAAGACAGTGTTTGAGAACACTTCATATTACACAAGCTTATACAAGATTGAACATAAGTTTTGAATTAGATTTTTTTTTTAAGGAATATTGCTCAAATATCATATTCTGGCCTAAATTCAAAGTTAAGCCTGAGATATTTTTAGAGAACATATGGCCTGGAGTCTAATACACAAATAAATATTTACCACAGAAACTATTTATATATTCATAATGAAAGATATCAAGTCTGTTTCAATGAAAAGTTTCAAAAAAATATTTATGGAGGCATTTGCAGATAAATTAAAACTGATAAATTAAAACTGAGAAAAAAAGAAAAGTGTTAAATACATTTAAACTTTAAGCCATTTAATATGCATCTTAATTTTAAAGACATAGACTGAACACATGAAATGGACTTACTTGAGAGGGTAGCAAACAAGACGGGTTATGAACCACACAATGCCAAATATGGCAAACAGGATATCACAAAGTCTGTGGGCCTTCAAGTACTTGGCCAACTTTGCTCCCTGAAAACACATCATAATATCTACATCGTCAATACAGCCGAACACAGTGTTTTGTTGGGTTAAATGTGCCACTGTCAGTATTTCAGTAATCTCAGGACTTTTGTCTACATAAAACAGATACAGTGCTGCCTGACTATGATATCTGGCTGTAGATATATGGCATGATACCACACATTATCCTGACACAGGACCAGCCGGTTCTGAGAACTACCATTATATGCAGAGCATCAAGCAAGGGAGTTACAACAGTACCATTTTTTAAAATGACTCTGGTGTGTCACAGTCTGGGACAAACAATACCACTTGCCTTATCTATTTTAAACTACATATTGCACCCTAGTGGCTCAAATTCCGACAACAATTCTAAGTGCTAAGAAACATTTGAATTTTTTCAATATATTACTGTTTTATGAAATATTCAAGTACATGACAAAGCTGGAATGCATTATTACCTGGATAACTAACAATAATTGTTAAGAATAAAATATTTAGGTATTTGTATAAAAATAACAAGACTAATGAAATTCGCCCTTAAGTATTTAAGTATAACTATTACTTAGCACTAAGAACTGTTGGTGGATTTCGACCCTGATCCTAAACTACAATATCATGAATGTTGTGGATAGTGTTATTTATGTCAATCCTCACAAAAACTGCTGAATTAACCTTTTCCCTCATATAGACTCATTTTGACGCACTCAATAGGTACCACATAAAGCCTGATCTGCAGAAAACCACAGTTAAACCTTACCAAATTTAATTACAAAATCCTCATTTCAAGACCACTGAGGAGCAGCGAACAACATAAAACCTGATCAGCCTGCGAGTTACTCGCAGGCTGATTTGGTTTTATGCTGTTCGCATAAGTCTTTTCATGGTTTCCTCTATGAGGGAAAGGGTTAATAGACTTCATGTTTTCTAGAACATAAATCCAAGAATAAACAAACCTACACAATTTCCATTAATACACAATCAAAAAAAATTCTTATGTGTAAAAAATGATCATTCTATAGAGGATATTGTCCAGTATAAACTATTTTGCTTTTTCATGACAAATTTATCAACTTTGAACAGAATTCTGAGCTAAGAACCATCAGTGTTCCTGATGTAGAGCAGTGCTGGCATCAGGCAGCAACTACTTGTGACTTTTGACCGCCATGAGAGATTGATACAATCATATTGGTTGGGCTACAAACCCATGAATTCCTGGTCATGAAATGGACACCCTATCCATTTGACCACCAGGACTGATCCACAGAGTTTCAAGTTGTAAAAGTGTACAGGTACTCAACAGAAGTAAAACCTCTTGTCTGATATACTCACCTCCACCCAGAAATCTGCACAGTCATGTATACACAAGACTAGGGTACCCACTCGGATAAAGTTGCCCACATAGGAGAAACTCAATAAAGACACGGTAGCAATGTGGTGTACAAACATCTCGACAAAGTCCTGAAACAAACATACAATACTCCTGTAGCCACAGTCCAAGCAGTGGTTCCTTCCAATACAGTAATAACTGTCACCAGGCAAATTATGTAGTGACGTTCAAATAATGACACACTATAAAGAAACAGTGCTGATCAAACTCTCCATTTTGCGTTTTAAATATTTGACCATTTCTTCTCATTAAAATATTTTCAATGATGGTTTCTTTTTTACAACAATAAAAATTAGAAAAAAAAATGTCGAAAATGTATCTAGATGAATATTGAATACAGATGAATTCTGGATATACTTATAAGGGGAGATTACTGTGCAGCATGCTCTACCCTGGCATGTCCTGCTGGGGATTTAATTTCAAATCCAAATCTTATTCAAAACCTGGATGAACAATTAACAAATAAAAAAGATTAAATAGACCTTTCCAAGTTTTGAAGATCTTCAAATTAAACAAGTAATCATTGTAACAGTGATCTGTTACTAAGTCTCCCAAATGAAGTTCTCCTTAGACAATCATACACAAACGGTCTTTGAGAAATAAGGTCATAAGTAAAATTGAGTGGGTGTGGCCTGACCCCTTGTATCTCAAAAAATGTTCAGATCAGAAGAAAAAGAATAATAATAAGAAACAGAGTAAAAACAATAGGTCTCCAAACTTCTTTTGGGAGTCTTTATTACACAAGCCAATAGCTACACTTGGATATCATGTGATCAATGGTTGACCTAGATTACAAGAAACAAGACATGGGCCTGTTTGTGAGCTGTTGACCTTACTATGAGTGGAACAATGGAATAAAGTGAGGTTCACATTTTTACAGCATACACTGGGTATGTTACTTAAAATTCTGATGTAAGGCAGATAGAAAAAAAAAAATAGAAAAGGAATTAAATTACATATAATTCTGCTGCTCCATGTTGGTGACATGCAAACTGATCACCTTCACTGACTGAAGGTATTGATCTACATCAAACATGTCTGATCAAAATGTCTTACTTTTTATCAAGAACAGTAAATTTAATTATGAACGAACAAGTTCAATGCATCTTCTCATCAAATGCATATCTTATGCCTTTTTATAAAAATGAGGGGATTTTTTTTTATTCCAATCCTCAATTACAGATTATTGAGATTTAAAAAAAAAATCAATGTCAAATAAACAACTACCTACACTTTAATCACAGTATTCAGACAACTGGTCAGCTAATCCTGGAAGTACCCTTATGCTGAGTGCCAGGCAATGCAGATATACCAGTACAATTTTTAACAACATGATGTGTTGCGACCAGACCAAAGCCATCTTGTCATACAGCAGATGCTGTAACCACTCAGCCAGTGAGGCTCAATAAACAACGATTATACTGGATAAAATGCACATAAAGTGCAATATACTTACTTTTCTTTTGACGTCTAAGAATTGTGAAAACATTAATGACAAATAAAATCCCAGCTCCACCATGTAGTACCAGTATATAGAACTTTCTACGTTCTGAAATCCACAAGATACATCATGTTTAACAAATTCATGTACATCCAGACATATGGATAAAACTAACAAAGTTTTTTGAGTCTGTTTCTTTGTTTGCTTGGGTTTAATGTCACACTGACAGTATTTCAGTCTTTGGGAATATTGTCTATAGATATGAGACAGATACTGTTCTGCCCCTCAGAAATATGGCATGTATGGTATGTCCCCATCTTAACCCTTTCCCTCATAGAGGAAACCATGAAAAGACCTATGCGAACAACATAAAACCAGATCAGCCTGCGAGTAACTCGCAGGCTGATCAGGTTTTATGCTGTTCGCTGCTCCTCAGTGGTCTGGAAATGAGAATTTTGTAATTAAATTTGGTAAAGTTTAACTGTGGTTTTCTGCAGATCAGGCTTTGTGTGGTACCTATTGAGTGCATCAAAATGAGTCTATATGAGGGAAAGGGTTAAATGAGTCTATATGAGGGAAAGGGTTAAATGAGTCTATATGAGGGAAAGGGTTAAATGAGTCTATATGAGGGAAAGGGTTAAGTCAAACCCACAACCTCTATAAGGCACAATGTCTAAGCTATCCACCTAATTCTGACATTGAGCCAACGAGTCCTGAAACAACTCATAACCTATGACCTCATGAGTATTCATGTATTGACTTATATTCTGATGAATATTAATTTACTGAGCTTTAAGTGGTATATATTATGAAATAGTGAATTTTTCATTGCCATACAAACTGTGTGGAAACTGAGCCACAATATTGTATGAGCAAACAGAGAAACTCTGATTTTCAAGGAGCTGTTTGATCTGGGTCTGCTCTGTTTGTCAAGGTGTCAAAACACATCTACATGAGGTAAAGGGTAAAATACAAAGTTAAATACAAAGTAAACAAGGTACCAAAACATCCTTTAATGGATTACAGCTGGAAAATCTAACCTTCAACTTCTGAGGCAGATGCTAGTACCTGCATGCCAGACCAGTTATTCATGATAGAACAAAGAGGACAGTAATATAAACAACATACAGACAACACGGTCTTTTTTACTTTGATGCCACATATGTGTAGTCTTCTTTTCTTAGCTTAACCCTTTCCCTCATATAGACTCATTTTGACGCACTCAATAGGTACCACATAAAGCCTCATCTGCAGAAAACCACAAAAGCCTTACCAAATTTAATTATAAAGTCCTCATTTCCAGACCACTTAGGAGCAGCGAACAGCATAAAACCTGATCAGCCTGCTAGTTACTCGCAGGCTGATCTGGTTTTATGTTGTTGGCATAGGTCTTTTCATGGTTTCCTCTATGAGGGAAAGGGTTAATTTGTGTACAAAAATTGGGTACTTGGGGTACAAAAGTCTGGGGATTTTTCCAAACCGCGATGAAAAAAAATCTAGATTTTTTTTCTCTGTTGAATATATTGGACCACATTATAACATTGTACTTGAGATCCTGTATTGTTTCTTTGATATTTAAATTTAATGTCCTGTCGACAATATTAAAGCCATTTAGAAACTATGTCTCTTAGTCAGATATAATGCTGCCACACTACAGTAACAAGCTGTAGACATGTGGCATGACACCAAAACCAGTCACATTTTTTTTGACACAATGCCAACCATTCCTTGAACTTCCCTTACATGCTGAGCACCAAGCACGGAAGCTATATCAGTACCATTTTTATGATAGTTCATATCTAGATACCAAATTATGTTGGACCACATTAAAACACTGAACTTGAGGTCCATTTCTAATTTTTTTTTTTTTTTTTTTTTAAAACCTTAAATAACTTAACAAATAAAACTGAAGACTTTGGGTCTTATACTTGAATGAGTTTTAATGTAGTTTATGTCAGCTATAATGGATGTTGTAGTGGAACTGGTCTGTATGAATCACAGAAGTGAATCAGTTCGGTTCAATCTGTAACACATAGATTGACACCATTAGCAATACACATATTATTTGAGATAACAAAAGAGGAAGAAGAAACTTGGCTGTGTATGTAAAAACAGGATGAGTATTTAAGTGCATAAAAGTCATATTGCTGGTTATTTCCTTGTTCATGTTGAGGATATTATCAAGGTAGTGAGAGAGAATGGACCTTACTGGTGGTTACAGATGTATTCAAATGGAACTTCCAGGCTAGACAATAGTTACAATGGTATACTAGAAAGTCAGTGGTAGTCATGGTTTACACAATGTGTGTGATACCGTCTGTAAGCAGTTGACCAAGCTATGAATGGCAAAGGTGGGGCTTATTTTTTCACTGCTGAAAACTTGAAAGTTGCCTGGCTTAACAAGTAGTAACAAGTAATACAAGAGCTTTTTTCCATGTTCTTCGGTGTGATCTCAGATAACCCCCACCCAAATAACCATGAGAAAGGAAGCAAAGTGATATTGCTGGTACCCAACCCACCACCTCCTAACCCTGAAGGGACATAGAGCCAGCCAGCTGGTACCCATCAATGGTGGTCACATTCCTCATCCTTGGATACATTCTCTTACACTACCTGCATTATACTCAACACGAGCCAAATCAATAGTCTACTTTTGTTCTGATTTAATTTTGAGACTTTTTTTCTTCTTTCAAGAAGCTTCAGAATGAAGAGGATTTCAGGAGACTTGAGGGAAGTCTATGGGAATTACCTTGTGTGTGTTTGTTAGAGATATGTTATTATGTTTAACACTGGATTTTATGATTGGGGCTGAAAAGAAAGCAAATGAGCTTCGCCTCTATGTCTGTGTCTGTTAAAATGCCATGTTTATGTTTAACAACTAAGAGAAGGATAGGAGAAAAGAAAGCCAGGGATACTGTGTGTGTTATGCAGGAGTATACTTACATGTCTGGGGAAATTAAGCCAACAATGTTCTGAATCCCACAGCCACTCTTTCTGTAATCAAATATAGTGTACAATCAGCATAGAGGAAACTGTGGACTGGCGATTTTCTACATTAAAACCATCCCGATGAATTACATTATCAAAATGTGAAAACCAACTGCTGCACCCCAGCTCCCTGTAGCCTTTTTTAATCAATTCTATTAGAAGACTACCATTTCTTTTTAACAGATGATCATTCAATCACAGACTGGTGCAACATAGTTCTATTTGAATTGTTTATTTGGTTTCAGTGTCCTACCAACATTATCTAACATTGCATACAGGCAGATATAGGTTTGCTTCACTGTGATATTGAGCTATAGACAGGCAGCATAATACCAACCCCAGTCACATTATCCTGGAACAGATCTTACAAGTCCTGGAACTGCCCTTGTGCCAAGCTTCAAGCATTTTTTCAAGATTTTTATTAAGTTGCAGCCGGGGATTACACCCAAAACCTCCCAGTTACTCAACAGACACTGACCACACTCATTCAGACTCTTAAGACATACTTACATCCCACAGGGCTGAAAGGCCATATATAAAGATTCCCAGATAGAAGGTAAATCTCCACCTGAAAATATAAGAATCACAAATTCATTTGAATTATAATTAACTGCAGTCCACCAAAGATCATCTGTATATCAAAGTCCTGAAGGGACACAATGGCGACAAGAACATTAATTTCAGCTGAAGGGGTCACAAATTATTGGACAGAGCACATACATGTATTTACCTATACTATACATATGAAAATCATTTCATTTTGCACTATTTTTTTAGTGGCCCACACTCAGGACACCAATACACATGAGTCTGAATAAGCAATACACTAAGTGATGTGCAAAGGTTAATGGGCCGTAGCAGATCTCCTTCCAAACATGAGGCAGTAGCCTGTTTCCTTAGATTAAGATCTACCAGCTTCTATTAGGTCTATCTACCATTTTTATCATAAACTTGTAATTTGACCTCCCATCTCTTCACTCACAACAGGAGATAGTTCACATCATATCAATTTTCAAGAGAAACTATTTTTTCTACCCCCTCCCTCTGCAATTATGTCTATCATTGACTAAACTGGCATTTACATAAACCAAAGCTACAATCATACTGACCCCTACACACAACAGGTTCAACTTGAGCCATCCTTTTGAAAATGTTGGTTTGACATTGTCTGACCCAGACTTATACTCATTGGGTAGCTGGGTAGGAAGGGATTTTTTTTTTGAAATGAACTGTAGTAAAGATGTTAGCAAAATAGAGACCAGTATGACCTACTTACCAGTGATCTAGTACAGGGATAAACATAGATTATTTCCATTTTTTGACAGGTAACTAATTCACTTTGTCAGTTTTGGACTGAAATAGGCTAGGAATTAGAATATTCCCACAAAGTGTTTGAAAAAGTATTGAACCATACTGCCATGAGAAAGTTGAATTTGGTTCAAATAAAAAATTAATGAGGTGGAAAAAAAAACACAATCTGTGTCATTTAGTAAACTTAACATTGTATTTACAAGTTTTATATCACTCATATCACAATCATGCTGCAAAGTGTCCACTTAATATTTGGACAATAAAACATGAAGAAATGTGGCGCTAAACACTTCATGAAGTAAGAGCTGAATTATTGTTGTAGTTGCAAAGTTAAGTGAAAATGCCAGTGAGCCTACAACCAGACTTCAGGACCTTGGAATTCAAGTTGGAAGACATACAGAAAGGTCAAATGTCATTAGTCTTGTTCTCTTATACCTAAATTTTTCATTTTCTTATCAATTATACTTAGCAATTAAGGTAATCATTCAACTTGGTCGTTCATAAAATAGTAATGGTAAAATGTGTATCTACCTAGTTTGAGAATTTAAGTATTACTTAGCACTGAGTATTGTTGGTGGATTTCGAGCCTGAACTTTTGTCTCAAGCATACATAAGCTTATCATCATGACATCGGGTTGAACTTTCCCATTCCTATTTAACCCTTTCTCTCATATATACTCATTTTGACGCCCTCAATAGGTACCACATAAAGCCTGATCTGCAGAAAGCCACAGTTAAACCTTACCAAATTTAATTACAAAATACTCATATCCAGACCACTGAGGAGCAGCGAACAGCATAAAACCTGATCAGCCTTCGAGTTACTCGCAGGCTGATCTGGTTTTATGCTGTTCGCATAGGTCTTTTCATGGTGTCCTCTATGAGGGAAAGGGTTAACACAATTCAACCAATGCAGCCTGTTCCTTACACACATTGTCTTTGACAGAATCATCTAATACATTAGTTTCTCCTCAATGTATACAACTGGAAATGTCATGCACTTATTTTGTCCTTAAAAACAAACACAGTCCACAAGACCTTTGACCTTAGCCACCATTCAATTCCCACTGTTTCATCAGCCCGTCACACACTCAGACACTGTAGTTGGACATAAAACTAGCCATCCATTTTCTTTTCTCCCTTTGGCATTTACAATTTCTGCTGTGCCAGTATATTTCATCATAAACCAAACTTTTCATGGTTTTCTAAGATTGGCATGGTAACTTTTGTTATACATGTTTCTAGTAGATGTACCACCTAGTATTATCAACCTTAGAAATGATAATTATTTAATACAGTCTTCCTAATTCTTTTTTACAATTTACAAACATCTTTAATATTGAGGGTTTTCAACAATCCATATATATATCTATACATGGCTTTTTTCCTTTTTATCAGAGACTGTTCATAGGTGTCTTCCCGTCAGAAAATTTCTTTAAATTTTTATTCATGCAATTTTCCCCAAAAGTGTCCTTCATTCCGGCATTTTTCTTTCTTGATACTTGAAAACAAAGGTACCCGGTACGTTGCTGCCCATTAAAAAAAAAAAAAAAAAAAATTCAATGACTTTATATATAGTAAGTAGGTAGGTAACTTCTTCCACTGAAAATGGACATCATGTCGTTTCAATTGCCGTAACTCCTTTGAAATTTGGTGGATTTTCATAAAATTGGTCTTATTTTGCGTGGAAGGGATGAATAAAGACAATCAGGTACAAAAAACATCCCCTTGCCAAAGGAATCGCTCTACAACACTTCATGAAGTCGAAAACGTGTTTGGTCAGAACAGATCTGACCGACGGAATCTCGTCAATCTCTCCCCAGTAAAACTAAAGAAAAACTAAAGCTACAATATCAGCATTGAATTGTATAGACAGATGCTGATAAAAGAAACAAACCAAAATATGAATACTTATTTCATTTTTCATCTTACTCAGCCTTTTTTCTGCCTTTTTAAAAGTTCATCCAACTCGACCTTAACCGATGATCAGCTACGTTTAAACTGCTGATTCTCTACAGTTTCTATCAAGCGTCTCGGTGACATTGCTGGTGTAGTTTCGTTTTCGCTTTAGTCACAAAATCTTCTCAAAACAATGGATTTCAAGTCAGCACAAGTGTTCATTTCAGGTATATTTGTTTCTTCATCAGTATCTGTCCATACAATTCAACACTGATATTGTGGCTTTAGTTTTTCTTAGTTTTACACAGGAGAGATGCGAAATTCCATCGGTCAGATCTCTTTTGACCATTTTTTTTTTAATGGCCAGCAACATACCAGGTACCTTTGCTTGAAAATTGCATTTAATATGGTAGGTATTGAGGTCCCTTTCCCACTATCAGAAGAAAGACCTGTTATTTTATGCACTGCTATCCATATCATTATTTTATCAGACAGGTGATTATGACTCCAGCAGTAGCTTGAATTTGACCTCATACTCGCGTCACAAAACACACCATATCAAATTATGACTTCTTACCATCATAATCAGGATGAGCGTGTACAAAACTATATTTTTCATTTACATAATTTCATTAAAACACAACTTTGTATTATTAGAGCAATTTTATAAACTGGCAGTTACTTAATGCAATGTTACACTTAAAGGCTTAAGGATATTTTATCATTCTTGCTATTATATACTAAAATATGGCTGGTGAAAAGTGAGCCTGGAAATTGCTGTTATTACAAAGTCAAGTCACAAAATAAGTTTCCAGTTTCCACAAAATGACAGGTTTGGCCAAACACAGAAGTCCTTGTACAAATTGTATGACACATCTGCAACTGCCATATAAGAACTTTTACAGGAAATTATATTAATCATATTTTAGGCAAACAGCCACAATATCTTAAACCCTCAGAGAAACAAGTAAATATTCCAGTGCATTTACCCTAAGGGTTTCAGTTTGCAAGGAAATATCATATCATATATTAACTGATCACTGTTTGATACTGTCTGGGGAACACACATGGCAAACAAACATACATTTTGGACACACAGAGCTTGGGGGGGGGGGGGGGGGGGGGGGGGGGGGCATTAGACAATCAACAAACCACTAGCCTGGCCGTGAATTTTCGAATACTGAACAATAATGGGACATGAAGTATTATTCTTTCATGATGCATATCAGTCTGTTTAAATCTATTCCACAAAGACAAGATTTTTTATGGAAGTTATGTACCTTTACATGACATTCAGCCTCTAAGTGTGACCTTGACCTTTGAGCTACAGACCTGGGTCATGTGTCTGCACAGCATCTCATTATGCTCAACAATCATGCATAGTCATTTGATAATTTTGAAAAGTTACTGCCAGGACAAGGCCTATCATAGTCTGGTCCAATTTTCTACCATTAACCTCTAGATGTGACTTGACTTTTGAGCTATGCAAAAAATCAATGTCTATTCCAATTTCTAGAGTGGACCACACTATGCTGGAAAACAGAAAACATAAAGAGGTAAATATAACTCTTGGGTTTCCAACCTATTATCTATTAGCTATTTGTGTTTTATCTTCCCCACAAATACTTGGATTACTTTAATATTACTGTAACAAAAGGCATGCTTTGAAAAAAAAAATTGTTTCTTTAGCCCCGAAAGACTCCACTAAAGCAAGGGTAAATCAGACAGTGTTTCAGAGAATGAAAGGTCATAGGATGCTTGACCATTGACCCCAGGGGCTTACCCGGTCTCGGTGAACTTGGTCATGAGCGTTGGTCTGTCCTGATTTCTGCGCAGTCTGAACCATCGTTCTATCTGCCGTACCTCCATGTCCGTCTGCTTGGAGAAAATCTGAAAGTAAAGAACAACAGTGTTACTATGGTAACCCTGCTCCTTCATAGCCAAACCTGGATACAGGAATAAATCAGGAAGGAAAAGGTTGTAACTGATGTTCTAAAATCTTAGTATCAAAAAGTAGAGGCCAATTTACAGGTGTTCATAATATTGACCAACATCAGTGTACTATCAAGTATAGATATTATCCCTAAACAGCGACAAAATCCCCCCCCCCCTCCCCCCCCCCCAAAGAAAAAATATATGTCACAATTTTATTGAATCTTCCACTTACTTTTATAAGTTGCAAGTTATCATCGTTATCATATACAAATAATGACTTGCCTAGTACTTCAAGAGAAGGTTACATTGCCAAAACATACATCATCTTTCTAAACAAAGTGTACGAAGTGGGAATATAAACTTGATAAAGGAAAGCAAGATTGACAGCTAAATGATTGATAAAAGTTGATAATGGTAATTAAATGGTCAAACATTTCCCTTGGTTTGTTGTTGTTATTGTCATCGTCATCACAAAATTCTTTACTTAGTGGTAAAGGTCTCAAATATGTATAATATATGTCAATATTGTATACATAAAATAATAATATAACATTAATAACAAGTCTTAAGATTGAGTGGTCTTTGGAACGCAAGTTCGTGTCACCTGCTGAAGTGTGATGGAAACAGTGTGACAGACAGACAATGGGGAGATCTCTATTCGTCACCTCTGCTTTACAGCAAGTGACACAAAAATGCTGGAATGGTTAGAATAGTTTTCTATATGTTTGTTTGCTTCAGTGAAACATCCCACCAACAGTATTTCATTCATCAAGTGGCATGATACCACAGCCAGTCACATTATCCTGACACCAGGTCAGTCAGTCCAGGAACTACCCTTGTGCCAAGCACAAGGCTAATACACCAGTACCAGTTTTTATGCACAGACATACTGGGACCAAGGATCATCCACAACCTTGGAGTTTCATAAGGGATGCTCTAACCACTTGGCTAATGTTATCAATTATCTACATCCTTTATCTAGGTGTACTCAAGATTCTTACAAATATCACACTGCATAATTTGAGAGATGACCTTGAAACTACTCTCAGTGCATAATTGTAGAAATACAAGGCAGTCCAAAGGACAGCTATATCCCCCGCCGCTGGCCAAATATTAGAATTTGTTTGGTCATAGGATTATGTTCACCTTAACCTGGCATGGTTGTAGCAGACATAGAAGATCAGTTTAAGACAATTTAACTTTCCGGAGTTATGTATGAATCTCAGAATTCGGAGGCACATATATTAAAAGTTTACTGACAAGTTTTACATGGGAAACAGTACAAAAAGTGAACATCAATGAAGTATAGGATGTGTTAGGTAACCACAAAGTACATGTGTAACTCAATTAAAATCTTTATATATCATGAAATAATTTGTATGATTGTGAACATGACATACTATTATTTACCGAGTACAATAAATCACTGTGGAAGTGCAATCCAGGTCAAGAAGTGGTCTGTGTAAGGCAAGGGGAACACTCTTGAATGAGATATGGAGCGGACACGAAAATAACATTTGACCTGCAAGTATGACCTTGACCTTGAGCCAGCGTGACTACCTCATGCCTTCTGCACATCAGCTCAATGAGGTTAACATTTTAAAATCAAGCGTTCATGAGATATGGAGCGGACACGAAAATAACATTTGACCTTCAAGTAAGACCTTGACCTTGAGCCAGTGTGACTGCCTCATGCCTTCTGCACATCAGCTCAATGAGGTAAACATTTTAGCCGAGTTTGAAGAAAATGTGTCCAAGCGTTCATGAGATATGGAGCGGACACGGTATGACCTTGACCTTGACCCAGCGTGACCGCCACATGCCTTCTGCACATCAGCTCAATGAGGTTAACACTTTAGCCGAGTTTGAAGAAAAAGTGTCCAAGCGTTCATGAGATATGGAGCGGACACGAAAGTGTTTCGGACACACTGACGGACGGACGGACGAAGGGCATTCCTATAACCCCCCTCCCGCTTCGCGGCGGGAGATTAAAAAGGAGATGAAAGTTTCCCAGTCAGCCCTCACATTAAAGCAGCTCCTTCACAGATGATAGGTAGAAATTAAAAACAAGATAATTATAACCTCACTACCCTAGGGCAGGGGGGCTATATATGAACTTTGTCCGTCGGTTCGTCCGTCCATCGGTCAGTTCCGATATTTTGTCCAAGCTCTAACTTAACATTGCCTCGCTAATTTTCAAATGGTTTGGCACAAATATTTACAATATTAAGACTGTGACGCATAAAAGAACCAAATTGCTACCTCAAAGGTCAAGGTCATACTTAGAGGTCAATAATAAAAAATCAATGCCAATATGCTTGCCCGGGCTGTAACTTAACATATGATCGCAGGATTTTCAAACAGTTTGCTACAAATGTTTACCATATTAAGACTGAGTGTCATGTTATACTTAGAGGTCAACGATAGGAAATCAATGCCAATATGCTTGTTTATGGATGATTACTCATTATGTACTGATGGTTGCTTGTTTTTTTCCCATCATCTTCTTAAAATAAATTAAAGACCCTCATAATGTTCATTTCATAGAAGAATTATAAACATAATCTCTAAAACAATCAAATTTATGTGACAACGGTTACAGGCTACATTCTTCCTGCATGCCAGGACCATATTTTTGCAAGACTTTGATGTGTACGTCAGCTGGTAAATAATATTAATATGTTGTTATTGACTGACAAACAGCAGGGTAGTGGGGGGAATTAATCACTTCAGTGATAGTTCTAGGTTTCTACTCCCTCTCGTTAATGTAAGTGAAGTGAAGTCTTAGCTTCCAGAAAATGTAGGTCAAATTATATATAACACAGGAAAATGCTATTTAACCCTTTCCCTCATAGAGGAAACCATGAAAAGACCTATGCGAACAACATAAAAACCAGATCAGCCTGCGAGTAACTTGCAGGCTGATCAGGTTTTATGCTGTTCGCTGCTCCTCAGTGGTCTGGAAATGAGGATTTTGTAATTAAATTTGGTAAGGATTAACAGTGGTTTTCTGCAGATCAGGCTTTATGTGGTACCTATTGAGTGCGTCAAAATGAGTCTACATGAGGGAAACGGTTAATTTTCGCAAACCCCTACTTAGGCAAAATTGGTAAAATAAAGAATATTGTATCTCCAAAGCAGTTGCTTGCCACACTACGTGACACGTTCTGCGACATGGCATCTTGACATGTTCAGGATAGTGATGTCATAAGTTCAGTCTATGAAGTTAGCGCATTGTGAAAAGTGAATGTGATCAGCCATATGACAGCAAATGAAATAGAGAATCCAGATATAGGTTTTATAACTCTAAATATAGGTGACTGTATTGCCTGTGATGGGGAAACCTCCCTTTTTTTTATGATCAATGGTGGTTGCAATGGGTGACCATGTGTCTGTAGATGTGTATTGATAGACGTAATACACACATATAGTTCAAATCAAATTCATAGTAAATTACCATCTGTAAATGAGCTGCTTTAAAAGGATCAGTATTGTAAACTTTTATCAGTTTCACCATTTACTGATATATATACAAAGCCTGTGGGCTATTTGATATTCAGTCAATGACTCCACTATAGAAGGTTAAAGTTCAACCCTGATCTCCAGGTTGTTGATACAACTACTGTTATCTCAAACATGGTGATGAATGAACTGTATCTTGACCAACGTTCACTGCTTGATTACCCCCCCCCCCCTATTTCAGGTCAAAACTAAGTCATGACCAGGATCATTATGCATAATGAGGCTAGATTTTGATCAATTTCCTCTCGGTTTTGCAGGAATATTTTTCAAACTTGTTGAACTCTGAGTAAAAATGTTAATCAGCCATGCATAGGGCATAAAAGGCTGGGAATAGAAAAGTTCTCACCTATTTCGGCCAAATGAAATGTTGATTATTTTTTTTATTTTTTTTTTTTACTCATTTATCCCTGGACATCTCAATCCACATCAGTATACCTACTAATTTTTACAACTAAAGGGTACAGGTTACTATTTATTCTTACTTTCATATGCTAGCATGAAAGAGAGCTACTTCCAATTCTTTGGGTTACCAGGCAATTTGAGGCAAAAAAACAACAACTCTGCAGAGGCTGAAATTTAATGGAACTGCTGAAAGTTCAATGAAGAGTTCCAAGTACGAAGAATCCGGTGGTTTCCAGCAGATAACCTTTTTAAAGAAATCAAAATTTCATTAGGAAACCATTTTTTGCTCTATAAATCAGGTTAAATTGTAGATTGACGCTACAAGAACTGACAATTAAATGGACACATTCAGCTCTCAAGACTCCTTTGTGCCAGTTAGAGACACAGAAACATGGTAAAATGGGATACTTTGAGCAAAACCTTGAGAGAAAAAACTCAAAATGCATCTCAAGAGCTTGGTGTAAAAAACAAAAAACATTTTAACTACAAAGAAATAAAGAAGCAGCTACAATAGTTTTTGTACCACTTCGCTCAAAATATTTTTTTTCCCCTGATAGTCAAAGAATTTCCCTCTAATCCAAAGGTATTGAGGTGTACATAGCAATATAAGTTTACCCATTACCTCATCTAGAAGCATTTTGATGCCTTGCTAAACAGAGCAGACCCAGATCAGGAGCTGTATGATCAGGGTCTCCTCCGTTTGAACATACAATATAGCAGCTCAGATTCTACACAGTCTGCTTGACAAAGAAAAATCCATTGTTTCTGAATTCACATACCACTTGAAATTTTTTAAGTTCAGTAAATTAATATTTATCACATTATAAATTGGTACTTTCATATTTCATAAATTGCACACGGCATTCCTCTCATGATGATACATGCTTGATTTTTTTTGGTATAACATCAGTCATTTGGGGACGCTCTCTACATGAGACAGATATAGTCACACCATAGAGCACCCAGTCACATTATCCTGACGCGGAGCAAACATGTTACGTGCTGATTACCAAGCAAGAGAGATTCACCAGAACAATTTTGAATGACTTTGGTATGTCCCACTCAGGATCTATGTGTTTTCAGTACTGCTACCTTAATCATTAATTTCAGGTTTATACAAACAAACATGATCTGTGCTGTGCACAGTAACGAGAAAAGGAAGTAATACTAAATCACGTTTACAAGGCATTTAATGATACTTAATGAGTTCTAACCAAACAAAAAGAACATTTTTTGATTCTAAGTAGATGCCATAAATAATAAAAACAATTCTCAGACTTTATTATCTATTGCTACACTTGAGTTTCACCAACAAATGAGTATATTGTCCTTGAAAATGTCACTTTGTGAGATCACAATAAGTGTGCAGCGCTACGTTACTGCAATGTCGCTGGGACAACAATGTATTGTTAAATAATCTAAATCTCACTGTTTAAATAAATCACAAGTATAAATTGTTTTAAGCAACCAGTTGAAACCAGTAAAATAGATAACTGTTGTAGGAAATGGAAGCCAATGTCTCTCCTAGTTTTCTACATTAATTCTGAACTGTGATAGTAATTTGAAACAGAAAGGCTTATCAAGACAGATTAAAAATGTTCCACACACACACACAAAGTTCAGGCGCATCCACACAGCTTACATCACCTGCTTTGCTCTAAGACCTTATAGTAATAAATTAATATTCGTTTATATTTTTTCAAAATGCATTTATGCCATATATACTTAAAAACATTCTTTAACCCTTTCCCTCATATAGACTCATTTTGACACACTCAATAGGTACCACATAAGCCTGAACTGCAGAAAACCACAGTTAAACCTTACCAAATTTAATTACAAAATCCTCATTTCCAGACCACTGAGGAGCAGCGAACAGCATAAAACCTGATCAGCCTGCGAGTTACTCGCAGGCTGATCTGGTTTTATGTGTTGCATAGGTCTTTTCATGGTGTCCTCTATGAGGGAAAGGGTTAAATGATATAAAGACTCCTAATACAATAACTTTTACCATGCTAAATGTACTTTCCAACATGTGATTAAGGTTTGATAATACTATTTTCTTTATTTTCTGATATCGTTTTTTTTTTTTTTTTTATTTAGAATAGTCTAAACACACAGAGGGTATATTACACCATGCAGTGTTTTAAATCTCCAATCAATCTTAACCCGACCTCCCACAAGGCTGACAGACCAACACTGGGTGACGCGGTTAGAATTACTTGGGTTATTTTACTATGTGGCTTTCAACTCTGCTTCTGGGTACATGCTGCCCCATGCTATCCACAATAAAAACTGCACTTCAGTACAAAATTAATTATGTCTTGTTTAAGCTCAAAATAAGACCTAACAAGAAATGTTTGTGAAACATATATGCCCCCCTCATTTGCCATAATATGTATATAGCTATATTACATGCAAGGAGTTTGCCTTCATAATGTTGGCTTGTCACAAAAAATTCTCAAACTTCAAAAATTTGAGTGAAAATATAATGTGCTAAAATGTGAAACTAAACATTTACTGAAATAAATGGGCTGAAGAAATATTTACACAAGTCCACAAAGGTTTAAGTGAAAGAACATTGTCAGTTATAAACAAACAAAACATTAAGACTTAGTGCTCTAGGTTTATTATAAAAATTAACAAATCAGCCTTGCTAGCCATAAGCACAAACATCCACAATAATGAAAGAAAATGATACATCATCCTTCAAATATCTCAAACTTTAAAACAAAACAATATTACAACATAAATTATGTTATCTTGATCTAAGTAATAAAAAGTCTTTTGCATAATTTCCATATAGAAGTCATCAAACATATATACAAATGCAACCTTGTGACCTTGACCTTTGAGGTATTGACACCAAAATTGATAGGGGTCATCTACTAATCATAAGTAACAACCACATGAAGTTTGAGACTTAAAGGTCAAATAGAACTTATTATACATACACAACATGTGACCTTGTGACCTTGACCTTTGAGGTAATGACACCAAAATCAATAGGGGTCATCTACTAATCATAAGCAACATTTTTAAAGGTCAAAAAAAATTATCACTCGGACAAGGTCTGGTATTATACATACACAACATGTGACCTTGACCTTTGAGGTAATGACACCAAAATCAATAGGGGTCATCTACTAATCATGAGCAACAACCACATGAAGTTTGAGACTTAAAGGTCAAATAGAACTTAAGTTATCACTCGGACAAGGTCTGGTCTACCGACAGACCAACATGAGCAAAGCAATATACCCCCTCTTCTTCGAAGGGAGGCATAAAAATCATGTAGATTTGAGTATGATAAAAATATATCAGTTTGCACATGTTAAGAAGACCATACTTAAGGAAATCTATTCATCATCAAACTGTGATCATGGTCCATCAAGTGATCATTGGAATTTTATAGTTCATGCAAGTCTTTATAGACTTAAAGCAAAAGAGCCTATAATTCCAAGTCAGTGGATGTTTGCATCTGCACTGAAGTCTTTTTAAGCATTTGAAGGATCATGATTATCATTTAATATGGATAGATATACTAAGGTATTTATGACACTGAATGTGGCCTAGAAACTACAGGAGGTTCCTGAGTAAAAACATGGTTAATTGTTCTAACTAAGAGAGAGTGAGAACAGAGAAAGAGAAAGAATAGAAGAAAAGTTGGGGATAACTCAATGTTCAACTATTTCTGACAAAGTATACATGTACAGAATCAAGGCATAAGGGTATTTTTAACAAGAGCTGTCCATAAGACAGAGAGCTTGACTTTTCTGTTGCTTATTAGTTTAGCCAAATTTAGCTGCACACAGAACTAAAACAAAAACTTCAAAGTCCATAAAGGGCCATGATTTGAATTAAATTCGGTCAAGAGTTATCTAACTAGTTTGTTTAATGTCCATAGAAAAAATACTGAAGTATCAAATCATAAGCATAGCTAGCTATTAAGATATATAAATGATACCAAGTTTCATGAAAAACTTAAACCAGAATATTTTGCGTGATTAGGACTGTAAGCTTTCTTTATTCTTTAAATAATCAAACTAAAAATTGTGATGCTGAAGATATGATATGAATTGTAGATATCTATCTATTCATTACGATGCTGTAAGAATGAGTTTAACCCTTACCCTCATATAGACTCATTATGACGCACTCAATAGGTACCACATAAAACCTGATCTGCAGAAAACCAGTTAAACCTTACCAAATTTAATTACAAAATCCTCATTTCCAGACCACTGAGGAGCAGCGAACAGCATAAAACCTGATCAGCCTGTGACTTACTCGCAGGCTGATCTGGTTTTATGCTGTTTGCATAGGTCTTTTCATGGTTTCCTCTATGAGGGAAAGGGTTAAATCTACATACCATTTTGGACTGTGTTATAATTAACATTATGCCAGATTTGCCTTAAATCAAGTATTCTTAAATTTATAGATGTCTTTGACAAACAAGGCACATGAACCTTGCTATCATCAGTTTCCTAAAATTCAATAACCTTCAATATGGGTGGGGAAATACTGGGTTTGGCTTCGTGTCAATCATATGACACAATCTAACAATTTGATGAAACGTTGTCTAAGATATGACCCGTCCTGATATAACGAGTCATGTTATGACGGACCTGCACTGTACAGAGCAATCAGCTATGTCTATCAACTGTGTTAGCATTCAATCTACATACAGTACCAAGTCGATCATTCACCCAAGCCATGAGCATCTCCACAACAGACAGACTCTGCCAGATTGGTCAAATGACTAATGCATCAAGTGGGTGAACACCAATTAGAACAAGACCTGTCCGTTAGGCAGCCCACTCGACTATTCCGCTACTTATTAGTTTAACCAATTTAGTGTCAAGCAAATTTAACCAGAATTTCTAAGTTTAAAAACAAGAGTACCACATGCAGATGCCAACGTTCACCTGTTAAAGGTGTTTGAGTAATGGGCTATATTAAATTTTTTGCACAAATTTTCTAAGTTAACAAAGGGGAACAGTTCTTTAAAAATCCATGCTAGAGTAACTGTTATGAGTCTTGGTCAGTAACCTAAATTTTTGACCCTAGTTTCAAGTGAATACTTTTCATGGTTAATGAGAAATGAAGCTGCATGCAAATCCTTAACCAGATGTTATACCAACACAAAGGTGAGTATGATAGCCTAAATTAAGACTATTCTTTGAAACGTTTTTAGAATTGAAAAGTTCTGTATGGCTAGAGCGTGACTGCCCAAATTAATGTGTTAATTTCTGCTGTTTTAAGGTTTCTGTCAGTCATATAGCAACAACCAGCTATTATCATACAGGGGGAAGAAGACTACAAGATGATTGGCCACAAAAGTAGAACCACACTCCTACAACCTGCCAGCTGAAGTACTTCCTTGCATAAACAAGAGGGCCACTGAGGCCATGGATCGCTCACCTGAGTATAGGTTTCTCCAAGGAACATCTGTCCTAAAACATTTGAAATCTGGCCAGTAGTTTTGAAGGTGATATTTTTAAAGTTTTCTTCTTTTTTTTTTTCTTTCCATTACCATGGCAACCACAGTTCTACATGGATCAAGTTTATTCTAGCAACTTCTGTGGAGGTTCAAGCAAGGATCATCCCTGCCAAGTGTTTTCAAATTCTGTCCAGTGGTTTCAGAGGAGATGTCGTTTAAAGCAAAATGTTAACAACAAACTCCAGGTGATATTCAAAAGCTCACCTGGAGAACATACTGCAATGGTAAGCTAAAAATCTGTGACATTAAACCAGACCCCATGTTCTCAAAAAAAAAATGGTACTTGCGTATGATTTTCATACTTTAAATAGGAATTTCAACATGATACTCAAATTTGAGCCTGATTTCAAACTTCAGTATTTCTGAGAACTGGGGCCAGGACTCTTCCACAATAATGAGGAACTAAGTGAAAAAGTCAAGTCAACAACTTTGAATACTTCACCATTATGAGAGCCTCCCCACCTACCCACCCCAGGACCCAGGACTGTAAAAATCCACTCGTCCGCTCGTATTTACGAGTGAATTTCACGGTCAGACGAGCATAATTTCCATGAACACTCATCTGACCAGACAAGTAACTTTTCGCGGTCAAGAAAGAAATGTTTTAGCAAAAAATGAATTTCATATTGTTACGATGGTAATCAAGATTATAAAACTCTTTACTTGATCAGGGGAGCGAATTTTGACAAAATATATATAGCAACGCTACAAGTCATAAATTTGTGTATGAATAATATAGTAAGGTGTTGAAAAAAAAAACAAGAGGGCCAAGATGGCCCTTGGTCACTCACCTGAGAAAGATGATTGCTTAAGAAATAAAGATGCTTGAGTGTAAAAGTGAAATCTGGCTTTTTTTATGATGAAATGGGCATAACTCCTAAATTTACAAGTCAATATCAGTTATAATTGAACCCGATTGTGAGATTATGGGCATAAACATTGTCTTAAAGTTTAAAAATGATTGTTAAAAAAATGAAGTTGGTAGAGAATAAACAAAGTGAAATCTTGCATTTTTTGTATTAAAAGGGGCATAACTCCTGACCTAAATGACCCATCTCAGCCACAATTGAACTCAATCGAGACATTATGGTCGTTAACAATGTCATAAAGTTTGAAGATGATTGCTAAAAAAAGGAAGATGCTAGAGTGTAAACAACGTGAAATATGGCTTTTTTTATATTAAAAGGGGCTTAACTCCTGACCTTATCAACTGATCTCAGTCATAATCAAACTCAATCGAGACATTATGGTCATAAGCATTGCCATAAAGTTTGAAGATGATTGCTCAAAATATGAAGATGCTAGAGTGTAAACAAAGTGAAATATGGCATTTTTTTTAATATTAAAAGGGGCATAACTCCTGACCTAATTGATGAATCTCAGCCATAATCGAACTCAATCGAGACCTTATGGTCAAAAGCATTGCCATAAAGTTTGAGGGATTGCTCAGAAGATGAAGATGTAGGTGTAAACAACTTGAAATATGGCATTTTTTGAATATTAAAAGGGGCATAACTCCTGACCTAATGGTACGATATCAGCCATAACCGAACTTGGCTGTGATTTTATGGTTATAAACATTGATATAAAGTTTGAAGATAATTGCTCATGAAATGAAGATGCTAGAGTGCAAACAATGTGAAATCTGGCTTTTTTGAATTTTAAAAGGGGCATAACTCCTGACCTAATGTTCCGATATCAGCCATAATCGAACTTGGCCGAGATTTTATGGTTATAAACATTGTTTTAAAGTTTGAAAGATAATTGCTCATAAAAATGAAGATGCTAGAGTGCAAACAAACAAATTGTGGACGACGGACGGACGGACGACGGACATTCATCGATCCTAAAAGCTCATCCTGAGCACACGTGCTCAGGTGAGCTAAAAAGGCAGAACTTTATTTAGCATGACTTATCTATGCGCAGGAATTTCTCTTGCTTCATTTGCTTATACTTTGCAGAGTATTTGTTAATTAATTTTGTGTACAATATAAACATTAAAGAAGCCATCATATCAGCACATAGGACGATATTTAAAGATACGGTTAATTTTCAGACAGGACATTTAATTTCATTATATGAAATAAATTCAAAACAGAATAATATGGTAGGAAATCATTCACTGTAAAGTATGTTGTTTGTTTCTTTTTTTGCTTGAGTTTAATGTCTAACTGAAAGCATTTCAGTCATTTAGGGGCAATATCTATATGAGAAACAGCAATGCCTTGCTGCGTTAAATAGCATGACACCACACCCAGTCACATCAATGCCCTTGTCTGCTGAAAGCCACAATCAATGGAAAGTGTCCATATCTAGGGCTGACCAATAAACAATATTAAGAACTTATAGAGATAAATAAGGAGATAAAACAGTTTCGTGGTCACCCCTCGATATTCAAATTCAGACATAATCATATAATCTCATGAATATTCAACAATAATACAGCTATATACTTGATATATACAGCTCATCTTAGTGGGCTAAACATGAAATTTGTATCAACAGCTCACCAATATTTACCTTGTTTAATCTACTTATATGACGCGGACGAAAGATACACAATGTCAAAGAAAGTTCAACAGAGTTACATGCCTGAATTGAATCAGATTGTGAACATTCTACTCAATAAACATATTAACTTTGTGTATTTGTTTACACACTACGTGTAGTTTACTAACACTAGAACTCATGGACATTCTACTTTGAACTCATGAAGGAGTTTGAACCCAATAATACTCATGTTATGATGGTCCAAGTTTCAAACATGCCAAGCAATGAGCAATGCATTGTAACTACTCCATGCTTAGGAAAACCAGAAGTTTTAATGATGACTGGTGTGTATACAACAGGGACAAAAGGACGAGAAAAAATATTTATTTTGCCAAAATAAATGTTAACTTGTCAATGTAATATTGTGAGAGACTTAAATTCACATCATTACTGGCTTGCATTTTCACAATGGATTTTCTCTCATTTAACTGATTTCAATGAAATTTTCACAAACTCGCCCTTAAATTTCCACTGGTTTAAGGTTTAAAAAATAACCTTAAATGCTTAAAAAAAAATTCAACCCATATTTATGTGGCAAATATTCTCTCAAACCTAAATATGACTTTGCTGACTTTTCAAACTAGATATGAAATATACAGTTACAAGAATTTATAAGCTATTAACCAGTATATAATGAAACTTTAACAACTCAAGGGGAAAACTAATTGTTGAACTCATCCAGCCAGACCACTTGGGAAGAAACTGACTGTTTGACAAATTGCTACAGTCTTCGCAGTAGTTACAAGCACTCAACGAATCAATCAGCCAGGCTGACAAGACTTTAAACAACAGGGCCATGAAGACTTTGAAATGCTCACATCAGGAATAAGGAACATGGACTGAAAATCTTTGAAAACATGTTTTTTAAAGTCGATCATTTTTTAATCTGATGGCTCATTTTTTTTTTTTTTTTGGACTTGACTTGTTTCTTTTAATGTGAGAAGGGAAACACTCAAATTAATATTTCTCAACAGTTCCAGGGTGAAACCCTGTAGTTTGTACATGAGAAAGGCATTAAAGCAGCTTGTTCACAGATGATAATTAGAAATTGAAAAATAATTTCTATTCTCCCTGTTTATGTTGGAGAAGTCTTTGTTTCCTGACGAATAAAGCTGGCATTCACATTTAACAGGAAACCTTTTTCATAAACGCAACTTTGGCAAAACCGGTTAAATATAGAATATGGCGTCCTCGAAGAAGGTGCTTGCAGTTCCACATTACACATTCCGCAACATGGCATCTTCACCTGTTCAGGTTAGCGATTTGTAAGTTCAGCCTATTAAGTTAAGACATACCACTGCCTAATGATGGCAAATGAAAATAGAAAATAAAAGTGACAGGAATTGTCACAAAACCAGGTTTTCTTTTTGCAATGTTTCGTCCCAGTACAGATTATTTTTATCAGTCACATAATTTTGTGCTCAATGTCTATTAAATCTAATGCAAAAAAATAACTAAGGGACATAGCTCCATCAAAAATGGTCAAACTGCAAAACCAATCATTACTATATATTTTAAAATTAAGGAGTTATGCTCCATATCAGGAATTTTTACGAAAAGGCAAACATGTAACTCCAAAATTATGAACCACAGAGTGAGGTTCCTATGCATTGCATTCTGCCTCAATGAGATGTATGCACCTATAGTTTCAAGTCAATACCTCTTATAATGTAGGAGCTATGCTGCGGATAAGGAATTTTATCAAAGGGGCATAACTCCATCAAAAATGATCAAACTGCAAAACTTAGGTAATATTCTCCAGGGTGACTTAGTAAAGGAATTTCTGTGAAAGTATGGACAAAATTTATTAAGAAATGTAGAAGTTGTGCACGAAAGAATATTTCCCTTTATATTACATCCGTTAAGGGGCAAAGGGCCATAACTGCATCAAAAATAGTCGAACTACAAAACCCTGACAATATGCACCAGGTCACTATGTAATAATGCTTCTGTAAAAGTTTGGGCCAAATCTGTTGAAAAATGTAGGAGGAGTTGCGCACAGAAGAATATTTCCCTATATATTACATATGCGAAAAAATAACAAAGGGCCATAACTGCATCAAAAATAGTCGAACCACAAAACCCTGACAATATGCGCCAGGCCACTATGAAATAATGTTTCTGTAAAAGTTTGGGCCAAATCTGTTGAAAAATGTAGGAGGAGTTGCGCACAGAAGAAATTGTTTACACCCACCCACCCATCCACCCACCTGCCGACATACCCCAATCTAATAACCAGAGTTTTCCTTCAGAAAACCTGGTTAAAAATAAAGATTTCATAATTCTAAATATAGTTTCAATACCATTTATGACAATATTGCCTGTGATGGGGAAATCATGAATATTTTTACAATCACGGATGGCTGCATTTGGTGACCATGCCTCTGTATGATGTAGAAGGGTACTGATAGACATAATACACACATGCAGTTAAAAATCAAGGTCTTAATAGTCAATGACCATCTGTGGACAAGCTGTTTTAAAGATTCTTGACCAAAATAGGTTTCAAACCAACAACCTTCAAATCTGCTGTCATGTGTGCCACCATTGGATTAACCCTTTCCCTCATAGAGGAAACCATGAAAAGACCTATGCGAACAACATAAAACCAGATCAGCCTGCGAGTAACTCGCAGGCTGATCAGGTTTTATGCTGTTCGCTACTCCTCAGTGGTCTGGAAATGAGGATTTTATAATTAAATTGGTACGGTTTAACTGTGGTTTTCTGCAGATCAGGCTTTATGTGGTACCTATTGAGTGCGTCAAAATGAGTCTATATGAGGGAAAGGGTTAAGACACTCATATAAATAAATGTTGCTCGTCTCAAACCTAGTACAGAATGACAGGGGTTTACAGATTCATTAAAAAAATTCAAGTATGTAACTGATCCACATTATCACTTAACAAAAATGAATAAGAATAAATGTCACAGGAAGAATGGATTATATTTCACTACTTATACAATGTACAGGATACTAACGTCAGTACGATGCTTTGTTATAACAGAATAATTCAGAGGATGTATATCACAGTTCTGGATATACCTGACTGAACATTCCACTACTCCAGTGTACCATGACCAGCCATGATGCATGAGTGCTGACCCATCCAAATGCAGCACACACTACAGATGAAAGTTTCAGTTACTCTGTGCCCCATCTCCCTCTCAATGTCCAATAAATCAACAACTTTGACAGCCTAACAGTGTAACAAAGATACACTTAGAACAGTCATAATTCATGATGTTGAAAACACAACAATAAAAAAAAAATCCACAATAATCATGATCAAATAATGCTCTACAATGCTAATAATTTGTCATAAATTTCATAGAAAGCATAAACAAGAAGAGTTTCTTGGAACATATGTGTCACCTGCTAAAAGAAGCATGACAGAAAAAGTGTGACAGACAGACAGACAGACAAAAGAGGGGTGATCCATATGTGTTATCTCAGCAGGTAACATAAAAGGAAAATTCAGGTCCTGATGAAAAATGAGACTGAAATAAATTATTTTATTATTTATCTTATTTGTGTGTTTCCGTTGGTGTGCATGACATCATACTTCATACATGAATTCTTTTATCATGCATGTAGACAAAAATCAATACAGATCCCTGTGGTGTTTGAATGGTTGTTTGTTGAGTTAACATAACAGATAGTAGGAGACAATGTCTACCTGAGACAAATTTAGTGCTGCCATACTGCAGTATCACCCAGTAGATATGACCTGTGGCATGACACCACATCTCATCACATTATGCTGACACTAGGTCAAGGTCAACCAGTCCTGGAACGCTGAGCATAAGTAAGGAGTTGCCAGTACCTTCTTTTTTTTTTTTTGGTAAATGGTGGTAAGGGGTCAAACCCACGACCACCCTCTCTCCAGTCTGACCCTCAAACCTCTCACCCACTGAGGGAGGTACAGACCCTGTGATGATCAAGGATTCATTTTCAAGAATTAAAGCTATCACTTTGGGACAGCAAGTACATAATCTGTTTTTATATTTATGCAATGAGAATAAAATCAGACGATAATGTTTGATTGTTTGTTTGTTTATTGGGTTTAACATCCCACCAACAGTATTTCAGTCCTTTGGAGACAATGTCTACTTGAGACAGATATAGTGCTGCCACACTGTAGTATCACGCCATAGACATGTGGCATGATACCACATCCAGTCACATTATCCTGACACCGGGCCACCAGTCCTAGAACTACCCTTATATGCTGAGCTCCAAGCAAGGGAGCTATACCAGTACTATTTTTTACGACTTTGGTATGTTGGGGCTAGGGATTGACCCCACAACCTCCCAATTCTGGGCGGACGTTCTAACCACTCGGCCACCGGGACCGGTCAGTGGAAAGTACAAATTTATCCTTATGCTAACTTGTTATGTATCAGGACTCAAACCCACAACTACCTCCTGGCAGGGCACAGCACATGGCCTGAGCTTTATACCACCAGTAGCACAAATATATCTAACTTGATAGATCGATAGATGAAAGAACCTTAATCAAGTGGTAACTGAATTGACTGCAGATCTGATGGTTGTAGGTTGAACCCTTTCATTCTCCATGACAGGCACAAAATACTGGTCCAACCCAAGAACTGTTGAGAAGTATTAAATTAATATATGAAATTGTTTCCCAATACAACCATATTTGGACTAAGCCATCATCGAATACCCACGCCCGATTGATAGATCATCTATAGGCCGTGGGATATTACAGTTAAATTTGGTCGTTTTGGGGTGTGACATATTACGCAATCTTTTAAAATCAATCATAGAGGCAGTTGTATACAGCTGCCAGACGCAGTCCTTTATTTTATTGTTTACATGACTTTCAAGCATCCGCGCCGAAGAATATTGCATTTAAATGTTGCATTTCAAAGGTCTATAAATTGATAAAGAAACAACTTATTACGATGGTTTGCTTGCCTATTTCCCAATGGCATGATGTCATGTAGTGAAACGGAATAAGTCAGCAGAGGGTCTTCAACGATGGGAGTAAACATATCTACCAGTGTTATACACTGCAACCTTCAGAAATTGTACAGAACAGGAAGGTCCTCAGTCATTTCACTGGTTCAGACGAATGGTTTAATATGCTATGTCACACAACATTTCTGTTATGGATGAGAAAGTAGATGCAGTTATGAATATGTACATACCTGTCAACATTTCAGAATGGCAAGGAGTGAGATTTTTACGTGTCGCGAAGACCGGATGGGAGTGTGGGTTTGGGAGAATTTTTTTTTAAATGCATTAAATTATGCATTCTGGTGCCTTTTGAGATCATTAAGTATGAATTTCTTGTGTCCTGTGTTACCATGCTTTTACAAAATTAATAAGAAAAAATTACATTTTTTAAAAATTTATTTCATGATACATGATAAATAGGTTTCTATGCATAGCATAGAATTACTTTATTTTAAAAAATGTGAGGTCAAAGGTTCAAATCCTACAAAGAACTGACTAAAACAGATAGATCTAGATCTACCTAAAATTTTGATGTCTTTGACTTTAACAAGTCTGGATAAATATTAGCTAGATCTAGATCTATTATATAAATTCAGTCAGTTTTTATATATGATTAAATATATTGGTATGCAATTATATCATTCTAATCATCATATAGTGGCTGTGTTATATGTGAATGACCGATTGATAACAGTAAAAATACCATGTAGACATTCGATTTGTAATGTACTTTCGGTTTAAAAATAATTGTGAGCGGTCTTTTTCACGGCGATTATAACAAAGATTACAATAATCAGTTAGTACTTTTATTGTTATGAAAAGAAGGAACGTCGAAGTATGCTTCAGTGATTCATTATTAACATTTAAGTGTCTGTTTACAAATCAAATGCTGTTGCCATAGTATCAAAATGTCGTTTAGATGGCGCATGCGCAAAAAGTGGTATCAATAATACGCTGACGAATAAATTTGGGTAAATCCGCGTTAATTTGATGTTTTTTGCTGCACTCCATGTGTATTACTTTCAAAATATGTTGTTACGTCGAATCGATATATAAATTTTAATTACATAGAAATACCATTCAATTATCTTAAACCTACGACAATAAAAAAAATGAAACGAATGCGTTGTTGTACTTTGAGGCATAACTCTTTTTCTTCTTTTCTGGAGTCTTCATGTTTTGCAGTCGACATTAAGTGCGCGAATGGTGATCATGCAATGTCCGGGAATTTAAGTAATAGTTACCGATAATTCCCGTATATGACTCGGAGGGATTCGGAAATTCAAGCAACATTGTGATTGGTGGATTTTCTCTCGGGAAGCCCTGGAATGCCCTGGGATATACGAGTATAAGCAAGACCGGCGATAACCAGTTTTGTGACGTACCCTGTATATTGGAATGCCCCTAGACAAGCGTCACAGGGTGGGCTGTATATTGGGGCTTGCATCCTGTGTTGTTTTAACGATTAGAGAAGGTAAATTAGACAAAATTTCTGACCCACAATGTTTTTGGTATTTTTTTATAAAAAATCGTGAGAAAATGGCCAAAAATCGTGAAATCGTGACCATGAACTTAAAATCGTGAGAATCACGATTTAAGCGTGAGACTTGACAGGTATGATATGTACCACATGAAATACACCCTCAGATTCATTAATCAGACATGCATCCTTGCATTCTGTATTTATAATGCAAACATATACATAAAAGCTAATCCTCAGTTCATATTTGATTAACCCAGTGATAACAATCTGGGAAAGGAAAAAGTTATATTTATATATACTATAGTTTTGGGAGGAGCATAAAATGCAAACCTATCATATGAAGATAAACATTTGAGTAAAGGAAACAAAACCATCACACAGTTATTGCAAGCAAGTGTCAGTAGTACTCAGAACAGGTCCAAAGTTACATTACAATAAGTTTACAAAACATAAGTAATCGATCTAGGATAAAGGACATTGTGAGTCCTGTCTAAATGTCTTTATCAAAATCCCTAAATCAGTCAAAAGTACATTCCTCTAAAAGTCAAGGAGACAAGCTGAAAATTTTGGAGTCCCACTTAGTACAGATTAAAAACATCTTTTGAACCATTTTCTTTGCCGTGCACACAGTATACCTAAAGCATATGAGCTACCATACTATATGAGCTACTATACTATATGAGCAAACAGAGGAGGGTAAAATTTACACATGTTTCTAATGTTAACTCATCTTAAAAGCCAATGACATCAAGGAGTCAGATGGACTGCCTAGCAACAAACCCAGCTGTCTGTGACAAATAAGAAGGATCTCTGACACCCTGTGTTAAACACTGTAGCCTGAAACAGGTCATTCAAGGGATAAATATAAATGCTGGCCACATTTAATTTTGCTTCTGTAAAACATCCCAATATTTTTAATCAATTTGGAACACTGACTTGGTTCAAATTTATTTATTTTACACTGATTAGAGAAACAAATTCTTTCACATCATACTAACCCCTGACTCACATTTCTTGGGTTGGACAAGTACAATGTACCTTGGAAGGCCAAGAGGGGATCATAACCACAACCTTTGGACCAGCAATCCTATACACTACCTCTACACTACAGTGCCCTCATGATTATGACTAAAGGCAGACTTTATAACCTAACCTAACTGTCATCCGAACAAGTGTTTTAATTTGTACAACAAGAGTTGCATACAACTGATTAAATTCCATGTTACTCACATATCTACAGTACAAACATGAGAGGTGGCCATCCATCTCTCAGCTGAGTCATTCAATAGTTTATCAAAAAATAAGCAAGTCTCATGCCTGTCTACTATAACCAATACATTCATATTTCCAAGAGCAACCTACAAGAACTGGAAAAGTATTGATATTAAGACAGAATACCAATAATGAAACGCTATCTAATAAATACTGCCAATGATCTCAGTCAATGGAAAAAGATAGGAAACCTGAGTCTATTTCAAACAACATTTGGAGTGAAAAAAACCAACATATAATTCCATTTATTTTCCGTCAATTTATTGAAAGAACAACAAATTAAACACAGACAATGATGTCAACTTCATTTCATCCCATCAGGAATCAGATGTATTTATTTCATTTCACAGGTGCTGTGGTCTAGTGGTTGTGCTCACTGACTATAGACCTAAAGGTCAAGAGTTTGATCCCCAAATGGAGACCAGAATATTTCAAGACTTTACTAGTCTGCACTTAATCCTTAATAATCTCATGAATAAACATGAACCAATCAAATTACCTCATGAATATAAATTAACAAAACAAATAACTTGATAACTTTTAATGAACTGAACTTTAAATGGTCTATAAAAACAATGGCTTTTTCTATGCTGCACAGGTTCTGTAAAGCCTTAGCTACAATATTGTGTGTGAGCAAACAGAAGAAAACCCTGATCAGCCAGCTCCTAAAACGAGTTTGGGTCTGCTATGTTTGCCAGTGCATCAAAAATGAATCTATATAAGGCAAATGTTTAAATTACCCAAAATGGAAAGGATAATCAATGTGAAATATTGTTCTTGAAATGATGAACTCCTCCAGTCATTAATATTTCATGAACTATTCATGAACTGTAAGTATTTATTTCTCAGGGGAAGGCTTCAATCCAAAATATGCTTAAATCCATAGGGAACAGGGTGTAATCCAAAAGTTGACAAAAATAGCCCAAAAATTCCTAAACTGAAAGTGGTCAAAACTTGAAGATAAACAGAGAGAATAAGATGCAACTGGCGATGAACATCCTGCCAACAAATACATGTGAGGAGTTGCATTGCTGTCCCTCTGAGGTTTCTCAAGATATTGAATGTTTTGTGAGGAGCCGAAACGGAATACTACAAGTTCAAAATTTGATGTATGTCCCCAAAATCAGGTTATATCTCCACGTAACAATCAATCAATCTTTCATCTATGCAACCCATTCCCCACAATATAGTGTTTAATCAGTGTCATAACCTGAACGAATACATACATACAAGAGGTTCTGAACAATGGAAGACAAACATTGATCTTCCTTCAACCTAGGAAAGCAATACCGTCATCCTTTCTACATAATGTGTATGTTCCTAATAGAACATGGTCCAATGATGAATACTAAATGGCACTGCTAGAGGGGGTCAACAAATTCATGGGAATTCTTCTTTCTGATCAACTCTCTATACATCCCTATACATTTTAATACTCTTTTAAAGTGATAAAGCACTTAGACAAAACATATAGAATCAAGTGAGAATTCTTTGCAACCACTTAGGAAAAGACATTTCAAAAAACAATCAAGTTCAAAACCAGTATTTCCTAAACCCTGCTAACAAATGATTAAGGTAATCTGCCTAACATTAGATTATAATCAGGGTCCTTCAAAATTCAAATGCTTGAAAAGATTTCAGTGCATTTGCAAACATCCATTGACTTTATGCTGCAGTCTTTTTAACTGTAAGTCTATAAAGGCTTGCATTTACTACAAAATTCCCACAATCACTTGATGGACCATGATCACAATTTAACATGGATGGATTACCTTTCTAGACAGATTCTAACTCGGTAGAGCAGGTAAGAACTGCACATAGAACACACACACCTCCATGTGACAATCACACAGCACAGGATTACCAATGGATTAACATATATAGCCATTTACTATAACAGTATGGTACCCCTAAATGAAAGACATGTTGTATTTAAATCAATAACTTGAACATGTTAATTCTTGTAACCCATTGAAAAGCTATAATGCAAAAATTCTAAACCTACACTGAGCCTTACTTTGCTGACTTCTTTCAACAAAAGCAAACACCATTATGAAAAAGTATGATGCCCCACAAACACTATTTCTGTCATTTGAAGTCTGTTGACATTCAGAAGTTAAATGGCATCATCCACACCTCTCAATCCTAAAACTCCTCTTCAATGCCAGGAACCAAGCAAGGAGATACACACATACCAGTACCATTTTAAAGACACTGTCACTTCGGTATGTCAGGGCTCACCGTTAAGTGGAAGATACTCTAACCACTTGGTCACTGGGACTGGTGATATATATTTAAACATGCTGATAAAAACATGCATGTGGTGGCATATATAACCTATTGAACTGGACACCTGGACATCTACAATACCAGGCATTACTGTATCTTTTTATGAAGGCTCATTTCTAACCCTTTACCTTATATATTGTTCATGTGCACTCGATGAATATTCATTCACTGAACTTAAAACGGTTTAAGGAACAATAGAGTTTTCTTTACCATGCAGATTGTGTAGTTTCTGTGTTACAATATTGTAGTTTCTGTGTTACAATATTGTATGAGCAAACAGAGGAGACCTTAATCTTCCAGGAGCTGTCTGATCAGGGTCTGCTCTGTTTCAAAACATGTCTGAATGACGTATAGGGTTGACATACTATGTACTACAGACCATATATAAGAAGTCACTGATTGTAAGGTAACGATAATAATGGCATATTGCAAAGCCTGGTATATTGCCAGTTTGGTCAGTAATCATGGAGCATCATTAAATCATACACGTCTTCCACCAGTTGCCGATCATTCTTACAGCCAACACATCAGACTGAGCCTTCACATCACGGTTAACAAGTGTATCAATCCCAGAAATTTCTAATCCATTTTTTTTTCCCCTATATCATATGATGAAGACTTTACTACACATATTACTGGATAATGGTGACACACCAAGGAGAGGAGCCCTTCATTTTATCAAATACAGGGCCAAATACTGGGCCCATTCCTTGTATCATCCCGAGTGTGTGGGTCTGATTTTCTATAATTTTGTGGATGGTTTTGGATATATAACCTCCAACCCATGAAAACTGTTCATTTATTAGAACTCGGATTTTTTGTACCTGTTTGTAGAAGCCAAATATCTGACCCATTCTCAATTGAAAAAAGTTAAGAGTTTTCCCAATTGGTAGAATTTTTTATTTTCATAAAATTATACTGTTTTTATTCAATATAAATTTGTTTTGCTTATTATTCAAAGTTGTGTTTATGAAAGAAAATGTCTCTTTTAATATGTTTCACATACGAAATTGCTTTTTTGCTTCTTGAAAATTGCCAATTAGGTGAAATATGTCAAAATTTTCCCATTTGGGGCTAGAGACCTAGGGTCCCTTTTCCAAAATGAGCAACAAAAAAAACCTGGACCTTGTTTTCATAACATGAGTCCAAAAACAAAATATACCCATGATATTGCCTAATGCCTTCATCAGGAATGTAATAATTTATGGTATAGTGTTTACTTTAAATGAAAGTTCCCCTTTGGTAAAATTATCTAAAATTTCAGCTTTCTTTATTTAAAAATGAGAAAAACAAGAGCACCGCATGCAGGTGCCAACGCTCGTCTGTTTTTGCCATCATTAAATATTTTTCAAAAAAACATTTAAAAAAGTTGACCTTGAAAATCACAACTAAAACTGTACACCTTTACATGCAAAGTTGACGTACCATTCCCTTTAAATTTTACCTTTGACCTTGAAGGATGAACTTGACCTATACATGGAATAGAATCTATGCAACTCAAAGATGTAAAATTTGTAGACAAAAAAAAATACAATGGCTAATCCACTGAGTTTTTGAAATCAACACAAAACTGTAAAAATTGAAGACAATTTCTTCTAAAAATGCTCTTTTTTATCTGTCTAGTGATCATGACCAAAATCACAATTGCACATGTTCATATGATGACAAATCAGTATACAAAGTTTAACAAATATCATTGAAAAATGACAGAGAAATATATATATTTTATAACTTGCCCAAAGTTATGGCAAAATAAGGTCAAAGGTCAAGGTCGATAGATGAAATATTAAGGTGCATCTCAATAGCCCTCGTCAAGATGAATATACATACCAAAAATAAAAGTTGTATGTCAAATAGTAAAGAAGTTATGGCCAACGTTAAAGTTATTTATTAAACATTAAAAAAAAAAGTAAAAGTTCAAAGGTCAATAGTCCAAAAGTGTAACATTGATGGAAAGGTCTTGCCACAAGGAATTCACATGTGAAATATCAGTGCCCTGTTGACAATGGTTCTGAAATGACAGGCATTTTAAAGTTTTCAAAAGTAACAGCAAAAATAAGGTCAAAAGTCAAGGTCGACAGATGAAGTTTTGAGATATATCTGAAAAGCCCTTGTCACAATGAATATGCAGACCAAAAATACAAGTTGTATGTCAAATATTAAATTTCAAAATTATGTCAAAGGTCATGGTCAAAAGTCCAAAAGTTTACATTGATGGAAAGGTCTTGCCACAAGGAATTCACATGTGGAATATCAATGCCCTGTTGGTAATGGTTCTGAAATAACAGCATTTAAGTTTACAAAAGTTATAGCAAAAATAAGTCAAAGCCTTAAGGTCAAGGTCAATAGGTGAAATATTTACATATGTCTGGATAGGCCTTATAAAGATAAATATGCATACCAAAAATGAAAGTTGTACATTGAATAGTAGAGAAGTTATGGCTAACATTAACATCCGGACGATGACAACAATTTTGACGCCAGAGTTAAGACAACAGCTTGTATTTTTTTCTTCGAAAAACAGACAAGCTAAAAAATGAACTATCACTTAAGGTGGTTAATACCCCATTGTCTCTCCGTTTCTTTTAAGTGAATGATATGATGGACTGGACGTAATGAGCAGCATGATTCCAATATAGCCCCACACACACACAAACACACTTCTGTGACAAATCAATGAATGATCACCATGACCAGCAAACTGATGAAAAAAATAAATCTAATATCAAGGAAAGTTTTCTAGTTTTCTAGTCACCTCTAGGTCCACAACAAACTTCAAGTGTTCATGTTAT
>CM037778.1:5940841-5990841 GCA_021229015.1 Solen grandis
ATGCCAAATATGAATACCCCTTTTACCCAATTCACATTTTACGTCACACATACGTCAGCATGTTCAGATTCCGGCGTCACTGACGTCACTTTATGCACCTTGTGATCATAATAGCAAGGTCGTCCATAGTCGTCAAAATGAAAACGCCGCCCGTGATCGTCGTACTCATAACGTCGTGGAAATGTTTTGCAAACCGTGGTCTTCCTTTCGTATCTGACGGGGAAAGAATATGATATACGTGGATGAAGTAAACATTATAGATATGTTAATTTTTGATTTTAACAAATAGCTGTAACCAATACGTTCAATTTATGAGGTGATGAGCTTGGTCATATGAAAAACTGCATAATCTACAAGTTTTATGCGACAAGACAAGTTAAACAAGAGGGCCAAAATAGCCCTGTGTTGCTCACCTGAGTAAGATTGCTGTGTTAGGCATGATTACAAAAAGTGTGACATCTAAAGTGTTTGCAATGTTTTTCTCACATTTGACTAAGTGTCCTTAATTTTGATACTACCTAAATTTGCACTCATCTGAGATTTCGTGTAGTCATCATTCTTATCAAGTTTAATGAAGACTGGGACAAAAATGTAGCCTCTAGAGTGTTCACAAGGTTTTTCTAAAGTTTGCCCTGGCGACCTACTTTTTGACCCCATGTGACCCAGTTTTGAACTCATCCGAGATTTCATGTAGACAAACATCCTGACGAATTATCAAAAATATTGGGCCAAAACTTAAACCTTTAGTGTCTTCACAAGGTTTTTTTTTCAAGATTTGACCTAATGACCTAGTTTTTGACCCCAACATTACCCAATTTCAAACTCATCCGACATATCATAAAGACAAACATCCTGAACAAATTTCATGAAAATTAGGCAAAAAATGTGGCCTCAAATGTGTTCAAAAGGTTTTTCTAAGACAAGAGCTGATCTGATGTCTTTGCTTTTGACCCCACGTGACCCAATTTTGAACTCATTCAAGATATCATATAGACAAACATCCTTACCAAATTGTGTGACGATTGGGCTAAAACTGTGGCCTCTGGGGTGTTCACAAGGTTTTTCTAAGATTTGACCTGGTGACCTTGTGTTTGACCCCACGTGACCCAATTTCAAACTCATCCGAAATATCATGTAGATAAACATCTTGACCAAATGTTATGAAGATTGGGCTAAATCTATGGCCTCTAGAGTGTTCAAAAGTTTGATTTTTTTAATTTTCTAAGATTTGACCTAGTGACCTAGTTTTTGACCCCACATGACCGAATTTTGAATTCATCCGAGATATCATGTAGACAAACAATCTGACCAATTTTCATGATGATTGGGCTAAAACTGTGGCCTCTAGAGTGTTCACAAACAATTGTTGACGACGAACGACGGACAAAAGGCGATCACAAAAGCTCATCCTGAACACAAGTGCTCAGGTGAGCTAAAAATCTATATCAAGAAATAATTCCTTATTATATACCAATTTAAACAGTGGGAGATAATCCGGACTTACTCATTTGATGCACAACAGCAAAATCTTCGCCAGCGTCCGTGTATTGGGTGTCCGAACATACCTCCAGGCCCATAACACCTGTAACACACGATGCTTGTCAAAATTATTATAAAGCTAAAATGCTATAATTGCAACAACAGTTTGTGCTGGCGTTGATTATCTACAACTTTGAGGGACGATAACCCCTACGTATTGTGCAACAGTATTTCTACACGTATGGCAGCCATCTAGATTTATGTTTTGTTTTTTATATCAAAAAGACATTTTCATCTTGGTTATAGGAATTTTTTCAATAAAAATGAAATACATGTACTTTTCAGGAAAACATGAAATCAAGATAAATCATCTTACCCCATTAGTTGACAACACCAAACAAACAAGCACGTGAGAATCAATATACATAGCAGGCCACACGCGGCGGCAACAATGTACACCAGCCATTGGTAGTCATCTGTAAGAAATAAATAATAGATTGGCCATGTCATAATAAGATACTGTGAATGATTAAATATTACCCTTGTAAAAAATAAATCTGACTGGTAGGACAGCATAAAGATCGGATAAATTAAGCACAGTCCGATATTTCAAGAATTGCCCCTGCAAACTAATTTCCTTATGAATCACCATATCCATCCATCCATCCATCCCCCGTCCGTCCGTCCGTTTGTTCACCAGCTTTTCTATCCCACTTAAAATGCTACTGTTATGCTATAAAATATAAAGTTAAGAATCGATCAATATCTCTCATTGAATCCGGTATGTCTTTCTTCTTATTACGTGTATAATGCAAGTCCCGAAATATTTCTTGCACAATTTTCAGGAGACGTATTGAAAAAGCCTGAGGACACGTGCATTTTTAGATTATCAAATATCACAGTCAGATAACACGTGCTTTAAGTGATCTATTCGATTATTTGACACAATGCATTAAAGAATTACTTAGTCCGATTTCCCACGTAATGGCGAACGGGTCATTGACTAGAATTACAGGTCGGCGTAATGACTGCCAAAACTGACAGTGGATTGTGGGTATTTTAATACGCAATCGTATCTACTCTGCACTTTCCGGACCAACCTCTTAATATATTCGTTAAATGGTAATATAGATTGCGTGTCAGACGTTGCAGTATTCAATAACTAAATATATCTGGTATAAATGTATATACATGTCGTATAATTGCATATTATGTAAATTGTATATTTAGATATATATTTATTGTATGATACCATATATATTTGGTATAATTGTATATATAATTCGTATAACTGTTTATTTATGTGTTGTATAATTGCACATATATGTTCTATTAATCAGATAAATTTATTATATAATCGCATATATATGTGGTAAAAGTCGTATGTATGTTATATAATTATAAAAAAAAAAATCATGTATATGGTGTAAATGAGGTTACCCGGATGTCCGTGAAAAACATACATGTTATTCATGCATCTTTGGATTTGTTTATATATAAATATACCGTTGAAGTAGTTTGATATTTTATAGTGTTACGGGTCTTGGACACAATTAAGTTGTGACTAAGGACATATCCATTACTTTTCGGCATATCATCATCTAAAAGCGTATTTCTTTTTACGCCGATTGGGAAACAATTCCATGTCCGTCCCTCAAAACGGATTCTGGGTTGGGCCAGTACGTTGAGTCTGGGAATGTCATGTAAGATTCGGAGTTTAAACTTGGTCATGTACACCATTACTGGTCCACGACTTGTAGACCATTTCACTCATTTATGTTACTAGATTAAAAGATCAGTATGTGCAAAATTGGTATGAATGTTGTTGTAAAAATGTGAAATTGTCCTATTATGTAAAATTTAAAAGAGATTAAAATGTGGAAAGTTACATCAAATTGTTAAATATTGATAAGTTTAGGAGTTGTTTAGCAAATTTTAGAAGTTCTTCACGTAGCCTTATGATAGAAACATGTCGTTATTATAATATACCTAGGGAATATAGAGATTGTCCATTATTCTAAATTATATAAATATATGAAAACCCCTCTGTTGAAAACTTTTACAATCTTATAGCATGTAAAAATGAAGATGTCATTAAGAAATTAGCAATGTTTATATTCCATGCAACTAATGTAAGAAATGAATATTTAGGCAAGTAAAGTTTTACTACACTATGACTTATAATATTATGTATTGTCTTTAGGATGTGTCTTTGTTAAATAGTTTAAATATGTTGATAAATATGACTACCTGTCACAATACATACGTTGCTTTGCATGTACAAATGATGTGTATTTATATTTTTGTGTATGGGCCGGAGGCCTTACCATAATAAAATCTTGAATCTTGAATCTTCACTCCGAAATGAGGTGTAAACCTACGTAAATAAACGAGCATTTCCTGGACTCCATACATTGTTCAGTGGGAAATAAACCTACATTTGAGATATTTCCCCAGTCACCGAATGGTCAATTTAAATCATGCTTGGTATTGCCGAATTCCTGGTGAAATTGTCTACATATCACGTGACAAAGTACATAACAAGTACACTCAAGGGATAAAGAAACGCAGGGTAAACTTTGAAGATGATTCTAGGTAAGACGTCGAGTATAATGTTCAATATTTTTAAGTAAGAATGAAGATTAATCCATACAGAACAAACTGCAAAATCAATTATTTGTATCTGGCAAGTGATTTAGGAGTGATTTGTTTTTGATCAACGCGTTCGCAAGATATTCCTGCGTTTCTTTATCCCTTAAGTATACTTTGATTTTTCTTGTGTGGAATACTTCCGGGCTGCCTTCTCCCACCATCTGAGTTTAGTTAGCTATAGCAGTGACGGTAAACTCCGAATTAAATTCATCTATATTCTGGCCATATGCTTATCATTTAAATAATTTAGCTGTCAATTTATATGAATCGCGGAACAAATTGTTGTTCAGTACAAACGTTTCTTCATGTAGCTTCAAAAACGCAAATCCTAATTTAATCGCAAAATATAATAATCATGACGTGACTTTTGACTTTGGTATATACCTCAATTGTATCAATCCTCAAGTTTATCGTATATAGAATAGATATTCGCATGTCGGGAAGTTATTTTCATTATAAGTTTAGAGAAAATGATAAAATAGGTTAGCGTTGATTACAGGGCATTAAACAGTCAAGTCCCCCGTAATGTGTTAATAGGGCAATCATGTTGTTAACGCATCTGGTGGATATTCAGCCAAGAGCGGTTATTATTTTTTTTAAAGTAGAATGATTTTGTATGTAAAAATGAGGGGAATTAGGCCAAAATCTTTATTAAGACCAGAGGTTTGACCGTCAGAACGGATCGAAGAACGTATGTTTGCCTTATTTCTCAGGGCTTAAAAGTCAAGATATTTTCGGCAAAAATATAGGTTATGACATATTTGCACATCTACTGGAAAAATCTGTGTCAAAAGGCCCTTAGTTTAATCCTACCCAATATCAAGTTAAGCTTTCATTTGACATTTTAGGGAATTTCTTTCATTACAAAATGATTTTAACAGACAGCATGCCGAGTGTATCACCTAGATCCAGATTCACTTTAAATAAACTTTTGGGAAGGAAGATTAATTACAATGCATATGAATAAAATAAACTATTCAATTAAAATTACTTCAAAATGAATCATTTGCTGAAAAAAATATTACCGGTAGTACATGTACAACGGTAAGCTAACTTACGACCTTATTACCGTCTCAAAACATTTAATCAGAGATGAACCTGTTAAAGTTCAACAGGCGCAGTAGCTCAGTGGTAGATTCTCCGTTTTGCACCACTGCTCGGCAAAATTTGTTGGCTATGGGAACTAAGAGTTCTCAGTACTGGTTCTACCCAGGAGCTTGTCTCCCGTATATCGGTGCTATACACCGGACCCATAAAAGAACCAAGGGTCTATTCGCAAAAAAAACTAGGGTATCACACCCGGACTTGTATCCAACTATTGTCTCTTCCGATGCTGTCTCTTCAGCAAAAATAGGACCCACATGTGGAAAATCCTTGACCATTAGGTCTAAAATATGTCCATAACAATAAAAGCTATTACAATAAAAGAAAGAAGACGGGGAAATCGTTTATGTTGGTGCTTAATGCTTGCAAGGACCCTTACAATACAGAAACATTTTTTTTTTCAATTTAGGATACCATATCAATCAATTAATTAAAGATCACTTATCGAGACTTTCTGGGTTCGATCCCCATACCAAAGTCATTAAAATAGTGCTGGTAGCTCACTGCTTGACATTCAGCATAATTATAGACAGGAAAGTTCTAGAACTGGTTGGCCCGGTGTCAGGATAATGTGATTGGGTGTGGTATCATGCTACATGTCTACGGCGTGATACTGCAGTGTGATAGCACTATATCTTTCTACAATAAGTAAAGTCTCGAAATGACTGAAATGGTGTCGGAGGAACGTTAAAACCAACACACTTACCGAGACTGTTGTTTTCGTTCAAATTGACGGTGACTTGATTTGTGTCCTGTAGGTTGCAGGTCGGTGACGAGCTCCACGTGCCGGTAGTGCACGTGATAAACGGATCACCGGACATGGCATAACCGGAATTGCACACGTAAACTGCCGTTGAACCGTCAGCATAGGGGTCGCTCGTGACGACAGTCCCGCCGGCAATGGCCACAGGGGTAGAACAAGACATCACTCAGATTTCTATAATTTATGACGGAAAAAAGATGATAAAAAGTAAAATTGTGAAGTAATGATATGTTATCGTTGTTTTGTTTTTTTTAAACTTTATGGAATTTATCGCAAGCTACGCGAAACTATGACATATTTACAGTTTGTCACGTGTCATGTTGCTTTGCCTTTGACCTCGCATAATCGAACCGACACTCGTTTGATAGACAGTTACATGCGATGGTCAGAGAATATTTAATAAGGCTACATGCAAAACATGACGTAATATGTCGCCGCCGCAAGCTTTACCCTAAGGTCACGTAGGCAACATACAAACATACACATATTTTGTCTATATCAAGACCTCGCGGATCATTTTTCAAGTTTTGTGCAAAATACAAGCATTCATAAGGCGATTAGGTACCACGAGTTGTAATTATAATCAAAATGAATTTACCGTTTCTTTCACTTTTTTCTGGCAATGAAATAGCTCTTCTTCAGTCCAAATTTTAAAAAAATGTATAGGTTCGTTCATACACGACGTAGTCAAGAGGACGAAGTCAGAATGATTTTATTGTGTAGTTTATTAAGGCAACTATGGACTAAGCTATATAGTATAAGGTATTTTCCTTCCACAAGCAACAAAGCTCACAAATGTGTAAATTATGTGGTTGCACAGTCCACACTTGTTGATTATTACAAAAGTATTGAACTTTTCATTTTATTCCACGGTGATTATAAACAAGTACAAGCACCTGACTGGACTAGAGGAAAATGCCATGTGCCTAATTAATACGTATTTTTGTATTTTGCCCAGGTTGTGTTAAAAATGTCTTCGGTTTGGACACTGACTTAAAAGGTGCCGCTTTGGCATACGTCACGTGAGACAAACGGTAAGCTACAAATAGATGTTGTAAAATTGAACGAAAACATCTCAATGCAGTTCGTCCGAGTATACATTTCCAAATAGGCACATCTTCTTACTTATCTGTGCTTGCAAAAAAAAAGCGAAAAAACAACAACAAAAAAACAAAACAAAAAAAAATCTATTGTCAAAGTGGTATCAAACGAAAGATGTTTTTGATCAACAGATAGAAAAATGTTGTTGAAAGGGATCTCTTACTTGAATTTTGCCATATGCACTTCAAAAACGCTAAAAATATATTCAGTGGATAAATTTTGTACTAAGTTGTCATTTATGTAGAAAAAAATTTATTGACAAAAAAAAAAAAAATGGACTCCACATGTGGTATAATGCCGCATTGTAAAGAACTCTTTATAGAGCTCATGTGGATAGAATCAATCTTGAGGCGTAATAAAAAAAAGATACTTGTTTCCACTAACCCAACTGACCTTACATTTTTTTGTTCCGACCCTAAAATCTTTTCGTAGCATTCGGGCTATTACGGTTGCAAAACGCTGTTTTTTGTCATTTCCTTTAAAAATAAGGTGAAAATGGAGAAAAAAAAGTTACGCCGACCAACTGACCCTATTTTTTTCGGAGATGTTAGTGGAAGCAAACAAATTAATTTTTTTCGCCTGATTAAAATCAGCTCCTAACGTCAATCCGCTATGCTAATACAGCGTAGTAAAGCGAAGCGTCATTAAGGAGCTGATTTTAATCAGATTGGAAAAAGAATATTTGATTAATAGTTTGAAATGTTGACTGACGAATTTAAGCCACAAGTGTTCCCAATATTGACCTTGAACTTTTGGCCTTATTGGCATTATTCGACTTCTTTGAAGCGGAAAAAAAAAACAAAAAAAAAAAACGTGGATTCGATTCAATCCTAAATTGCATTTTATTAAGAATGTTGTATCATTTCTAAGTGTCCATCATATTGGTAAACTTTCAGGATGGTACCAAGATAAAGTATCGCACCCGGGCTCCCTTTTAACCAACTGTCTCTTCTGATGCTGTCTCTTCAGCAAATAACAGGACCCACACACGGGAAATCCTTGACCGTAAGGTCTAAAATATGGCCATAATAATCAGAAATGATTACTAGCCATTACAGTACGAGTAAAAGAAGAAAAAAAAAAGAAGTAAGGAAATAAGAATTGTATGATGATACTTATCAATGGTCTAGCAGAATTATGATAATTTATAAACTATGTCCCAATATGTCGGAAAGAAGCAAAAACTAAATGAAATGAGAGGAAATGTCACAGGCTTGATTAATTTTGTTGATTAACATGTAACGTATTGTCCGGGATGTGCAAAATAATTATGATATTGAATAATGAATGTAATACAATACAATCAGATACATTTGTATAGCGCAAAAAGTATAAATATGCAATTGCGCTTCACAGAAAACAGTCCTTAAACATACACATAAATTCAAGCAATTTAATACAATTCATTACTAGTCACTGTAAAATTTACTAAATAAGTGAGTCTTGAGTTTGTTTCTAAAGATTATTTCAGTCTCTAAAGCCTTTAAGTTTTTTGGGAGCATATTCCACCATTTTTGGCCTACTACGGCCAATGACCGACCAGCTATTTTTGTTTTAAATCTTGGCACAACAACTGAATGTCACAGGATGATCGTAAACGAGGTTTAAGGATAAAAAAAAACGGTTGTGCCAGGCATGAACTGCTACATTCATTGATATACATAAATGTTTATCTTCTTGACATTTAAGTCTACGATTAGTTACTTATACTTATTTTTATGTTCTAATAATACTCAAGTCACAAATGGTCGGTAATTATATGTAGAATAAACAAATAAGCACTGCCAGTTGCCAGACAATGTAATGTTTTATTCATGATTTTTCACCAATGAAAGTTTAATGTTTTCACCTAACTGACTTCAAATTTGGACATGTAAACTTAAAAGATATCAAAAACAGACAAATTGGGAAAAGCCCATGTAAAAACTTAATATCATGAATTATCTTCAGTGAGATAGCATGAGCAAAATTTAACACTGTTGTGATGTCGTCCTACAGATTTTCAGTGTAGCCTACCCTAAAAACTGGCGTGAGCTTTGAAGAATAATCTCTAAAATACAACTTGATTGTACTTGATTGCATATGACTAATACTTAAACGGGACGAAAACAATGATCTTCACAAATTTAAAAATGGCGGTTACGAAATGACTAGGGCACGATTAAGAATATAAATTTGGATACAACTTCTTTATGACAGTAGATATAACACGGGATGTCTTAATTACTTCGGGCGCTGAGATTAAAAGTCAGTATTTAAAAATTGTAATTATGTTTCTGTTATTGAACATTTGTAATTTGTAATTTCTTATGGAGGTGCAAAACGACTTCGAATCCGAACTATACCGATTATCACGGAATTCGTTGAAGTTAGCCGTGGTTAACACTAAAGCTCTGTGTGTGTGTGTGTGTGTGTGTGTGTGTGAAACAAAAGTAAGATATTTCCCAGTTCGGTGTCCTTTGCTTGTTTACCTTTTGTTTATTTATGATAAGGAGTTCAAGTCAGAAATAATTTACGATTTCGCCTAACAGTCTTCATCTTCTTGCTACACAGGTAAAATATTTCACATACTTTACCTGTAGCTTTGCACTTAAAACTCCTGTAATGATTTACATTTCCATAATTCAATTGGAGGTATTGAATTGTTTATATGATGCAATAATTAAGCATTTCTTCATTTCAGCCATGTGATGCATTCCTTGTCTATCTGCTGCAGATACATGTACGTGTAATGAAAACGCTAGGGTATCATGACGTTTAGCAGACTGCATTCAACAAATTGCGCAATTCGTCGCTAATCGCCTTAAACTTGCAACTAGAAATTTTTATATTAAATTAAATTAGATTCGATCTATAAAACTCTTTTAAATTATATATTTACTGTGATTTCACGGACATCTATTTGGATAATCACCATTGTTATCATTATTTAAAACTACTGTGTTTTCACGGACTTTATATGTAACTTGTTATTATTGTGTGGCTTGCCACATGCAGAAAAGAAAAGAAGAAAATAAAATGAATTAACCATATGCGGACCTTTTCATCATTGTATGAATGTTTCTCATGTTCCTCCAACAAAATTGACACATACCGGGACACAGTCGGACGCTCAAAAATCATATACACACTAATTATTTCACATAATTTATTTTTAACTTGTTAGCAGTTTGGGTCCCAAAATATTCGAAATCGCAATCGTATAGACGTTCTTTTTATTTTAGAAAAAAAAAGGAATCATTTTGAACAAGCCTGTCTTACTTTTCCAGGTTGGTTATCTACACTAGAAATATACCTGAAGCTTAATCGGTTGTCAAGGACTGTAAGAATCATCGATAATATCCTAACAAAAAACAATATCTATTTATCGAATCTTAAATATTTTCTTTAAAGGATTTAGAAGTCGTTTACCCAGTGTCAAGGTATATAGCGCCACTTAACTCCGGACACTTACTTTTAGTCGGACTGTTTCCACTTAAGTCGTCCGAAATCAAGGCCCTATTCTAATAAAAAAATTTTCAACTTGTCTATTTTCAATTCCGATAAGCGTTTCACATTTTTATTTTCAGTTTTGCATTAAAATATAAAAGATTATGTCCTTCCCTTTATGTTTGCCTTCATGAAATTCGACATTATGTTTTTTTATTGTAAAAATATTTTAACACTGTAGGAGGCTATGGTCATATGATACAAATGTGCAAATGTATTCATAACAAAACCTTGGTCGTTTGACAACCAGTCATTTCAATGGCACGTTTTACCTCCAGTGACATCCTGTATTACACTTGAACTATAAGAGTGATTCATATTTCTATATTTGTTACAAATTTTATTACAAGGCTGACTTAGACGCATTATATGTATCAGTTTACATATCATGCAAAAAAGGGGGGAATTTAAATTAAACAAATGCAATACAAATGTACATTTAAGAGCCAATTAACCAATCACATTTAAGAAGAAAATGAAGCTTTTTAACCACAGAATACGTGTTTTTACCATTATCAAGTAAAAACTTTATCACAAGGAGTGTCACCCAGCTCTTGCAATAATCGTTGCAACTTGGAGATCAAAAAGCTAGCCTTGGTCTTCTTCTGGCCATATATTAGCATATATATATATTTCAGTAATAATTGGTGTCAGTCTTTGATTATGTCAAAATTTTGGAATTCAAAACCGTCCGAAACGCCTTTCTATGCATCGATATAGATGTTCAAAGATAAAGAGACAGACACAATAAAGGTAATACATAGTAGCTTGAAGGAGATAGATTTAATGGTAACACTTTATTGTTAGAGATCAAAGCCGAGAGTATCGTAGGCTGACCTTGTCACAAGTTCAATTAGTACGAAGTTTACAGGGGTCGACAGTAAGAGACGAAGGTCGCCGAATTGTGTCTTATCGGCAAATCTCGTCCCAACCCGGTATATATATATATATATATATATATATATATATATATATATATATATATATATATATATAATTGGCGAGGTGCTCTGGCTAACGGTTTGTTTATTTTATCCTCATTTTTATAGCATGATCTAGTAATCACTTATGTTATTTAGTTATCATAAATGTATAAAGCCAGAGAGGTTAAAAAAGAATGATTTAACATCCTCAAATACCGATGTGTATCAAACATTTAATTCTCGCGATTGAAATGTCAGAAACCTGGGGTTGAGTCTCGATCGCGATTCCAACTATGTACTAATGGAGTCAGTACTATGACGTAATCAGCGATTCTCTCCGAACTTCTACGGAGGATTCCGGAAATGGGCGTAGTAACAGGATTGATTAAAATACGGGAGCACCGGCAATGTTTAACGCAGTTCACGGGAACATCATTTTTGTTGTCAGCTGTTTAGACCCCTCCTTATCATTTTGATTTACTCACCTGTTTACCGGTTCTCTCTCTCTCTCTCTCTCTCTCAGTGTTTTGTTTCCTCAAGTTCATATATTAAAAGTCATTTAATTTATCGACAAGAAACTATCACGACAATTAGGTTATTTACTGTCACTTTTCGTTTTCGCCAATGGCAAGCGTACCTTTGTCCTAATAGTTTATTATTCTCATTTGAAATTATACAATTACTTGCATTTCAAAATGTTACTTAACACATTTCGCTTTCGAAAATTGTCATTGACAAGCTTAGATACTTCTCAGTAAATTGCATCCTTTCTGTCTGTCGCAATGTAGCATTTATGCTCACCTTTAAATGTGTTTAGTATTTCTCTCTACCTTTTTCCCCTCGTTCTCTTATAAATATATCTACCTGTCTATCTTTCATGACCTATTGTTATTGTTCTTATTCAATGTATTTAACATTCATATTTAATTTAAGAAAATAAAGTTTTGTACCGTTTTGTTCTTCTGTTATGGGCCTGTCACCTTAAAATGATTCTATACGTTAACACCTTAGATATTATTCATTAAGTCCATAGATGAGTATAAAATGCTCCAAACCAAATCATTTTCTGGAATGCCTTTTAGTATTTGTTGTTATTAATATAATTTTGCTTTTCTGTTGTTTTCTTCTTCCTTTTAAGAAGATTTTTTCCTCAAGAAAAGCAAAAGTCCAGTTCATGATTTGTATTGGCTTTGAGCTTTTAAACTAAAGATAAGAAAAAAACTAAGTCATATAAGAAACACAATTATTCTGTAAATCTTCTCTCTCTCTCTCTCTCTCTCTCTCTCTCTCTTCTACTTGCATTAGACTTTGGAATTATCTGTAAATCAGTCTCTTTAAAGGAAGGTTTAATAAGTGCCCGTCTGCCACCGGTAGCGTTTTCGTCTCAAGATTGATCGTACCTACTTAAGAAATTTAATTTGTTGAAAATGTAAATACATTTGCACTTCATAACTGAGCTCTCTGGATTTTTTTTTTTCCTTACTTGTTATTTGATCCTTAACTCTGCATTTTTGTCAGTTTGCTTACTCTTTTGTCTGTTGAAATACTTGAAAAGTCTAGGAACTTAAAGCAATTTAAAACAAGTACTTGAAGATAAACGTGTAACACGCCATGTGCATCTATGAGATCTGTGCAAACATCTTGTGGATAAGTGAAAGGTGTATTAAATTAAAAAAAAGGTTGAACTTATATTAGGCTTGAAAAGATTCTACTTATATGAAATGTTTACATAGTGTTAACGAATCCAGCACGCTGATCCCTTCGTGCCCATTACCAGGACAATTTCGACTGATAAAGGGATATACCTAATCATATTATTCTTCTTGCTGAATAATTATCTTCAAAACTTAAGTGGAAAATGTTGGCTTGGTTGCACACGTTTATCCATTGCATTAGCTATTTTCTTTGATCGAAAACTGTTTTAAAAGAAGCAAGTATTGAAACTACAGGTAATTTTTAAACTTCATTTCTCCTGCATTAAGGTCGCCTGTGTTTTTAACTATGACGTCATTGAATTATGCCTGAAAACACACACGCATGCTCGCACGCAGCCCATTGGTGTATCCTATTCTTGCTGAAGTAATAATTAAATTGCTTAGCGCTAAGTAATACTTACATTACTTACAGGCGATTTTCAGATCATTCGTGTTATCTTATAAAGATATCCAAATACTAAATACGAAATATTCAAGCTTGACACTATTACCATGATAATTAACAAAATTTGCTAAGAAATTAAGTATCTTTTTATTCGAGAAACAAAAATGATTAAATGCATCTCTAAGTATTTAACAAGTAATACTTTACGCTAAGTATGGTTGATGGAACTTAAGCACATTGAACTGATACTATAAAATTATTTATTTTCGTTGACATTAAATTTCGTTGAATATGTACAAGGAATTTCGTGTGTACATTTATTCGTGGATCTATGTTCTAGAAAAAGTAAGGTCAATGTAAGAAAAAAGTTTTCGCGAGGATTGATATTCGTGGACAGAACTCTCCAAGAAATCGACGAAAATTAGTGTCCCACGAAAATTAAAAAGTAATGATTTCACAGTATTACAGAGTCTCTATACCATAACAAACAGAGCTTTCACGATCTCAGGATATTGGCTCATTGTGGGCATTTATTGTCACATGAAAAATAATAACTTTAAATTGATGTAATATCAAAAGCATGGAAAACAAAAGTGTTTATTATATTCTCATTTTGATAATAAATTTCCGACACTGTGATTATTGGATATTGATATTTCTCAGCCGTTTTTAAAAGGACTACAATGTACTAGACTGATAAGCAATAACGTAAAAATGGGTTTGGGAATTTTAATAATTTGTCGGTAAAGCTTGTTTTTTTAAGCTTCTGATCTTCCTGCGATTATCCGGAGACACCCTGCCGAGAACCAGCACAGAATCAATTTACACATCACGTGATGAATAAGTTAGGATCAACTGGCTCTGTAGATTATATACAGGAACGGATCAAGTTCTGTCATTGTTGGTTTAAACTAAGTTGTCAAAGACTTCCATATATGTAGCGCACATTGGAATCCATGGGTTTATGTTTGAATCCCACTATGTTAAATTAAATTTATTAGCCATACTTTTTCCAGCCAGTTATCCACTTTAGCTATGTGGAAATGTCACAAACATTTGTTGAACATGTTATCTACATGGGTATCTTAACAGGACAAAACTGTCTGTTAGTGCCCACTACTGCCAACCATATATCCACTTAGGGTAAACTGGATATCGTGATTTTTTGCAGGGAGTCAGTTAGTAAATACATGTAATAAGAAAGGTTGTATATGGGGGCATATTTCTGACAGCCATATCGACACTTTTCTGAAAAAAAGCCACATATTCAGTTATTATCTTGCAATTATGAAACGTTCGTATTCTTAAGCAGAAATATGCCACCATACGCCTAGATCTATCACTAATTGTGATAAATAACCCCGCTTTATCGCCTTGATTCAGCACTTGTATAGTGTGATGCGACACAACGGGGGGGGGGGGGGGGGGGGGGGGGGGGGGGGGGAGGAGGAGACAACTCTCGTGATTCCCAGAAAGCCTCTTTCATATGTTGCTTGCAACACTGTTCTATGTTAGCACACATATTTGCATCGGGCAACAATTCGGGGATATTATTAGACACTAAATTTCCCCCTTTTTCCTTTCCGGAGATAATGTTTCTAATTCCTGATAACTTAATTAAAATACATTAATATTCCATGCTAAGATGACATTTAATAAACTGTAAAAAAAGGTAAATACACAAACGGGTCATCTTAATTCATTCGGAGATATATGGACCATCATTTGCTGGAATTCCACCATTTTACCTATAATATATCATGATGTTTACTCCTTTGATTGCGGTGTATGAGACGCTTTAATGCCGAGTCTTTATCTATGCTTATTTTAACTTCCTAGGATGAGAAGCTTCACATATAATGAATGATTCGTACATCATATAACCGTGTCATATTCTCCATTTCTTTAATACCCATCAACGCTGCATACCTTTTTTAACGTTATTTCTTGTTTTATTCAACATACAGGGGCTATCTTTTAAAATGGACTATTGACGCTTTAAGAAAACTGACAAAATGCCAGGAATCTAGAAAATGGATTAGTTTGTTAAAGATAATTTAAGGACAATAGACATGTTTTACAAATTTAAAGTGCGTGTGTATTCATTACCTCACCTGTTCGGTTTTCAGCCTACATTTATTGAACTTCTGAAGCTTTGTTCTCGACTGTTTGTTTATTTGTTTGCTTGGCGAAGTATTTCAGGCCTTTTGGAGTCTCTGTCTACTTGAGCAATTTACAGGGTTGCCCCTCACTGCGATATCTCGCATAGACGAGTGGAATGATAGGACAACTGGTCACATTATCCTGTGTTCTGGAACTACAGGTATATGCATAGAATCACCAGTACCAATTTAAACGACTGTGGATCCAGAATCTAACCCACGACCTCCCGGTTGCGGGAAAGCCACTTGAATAAATTGTGTGAAAATTGATCCATGGACATTAATACCTATCATAAATATTTGAAGAAATTAAATGTCTCATGAAATAATTATTTTGCTGTAAATGTTGATAATATACACCGGATTTAATTTCAATCTCACAGGAAGTGTGTACCTCAAACGTTTTGTAACAGAAGCACCCACCCCTTACCAACGAAATTTGCTGGTGAAAACAGAGCATGTATTCATATATAGGCAAATCTGGGTATATTCTTAACCCTTCCCTCATATAGACTCATTTTAACCCTTTCCCTCATATAGACTCATTTTGACGCACTCAGTAGGTACCACATAAAGCCTGATCTGCAGAAAACCACAGTTAAACCTTACCAAATTTAATTACAAAATCCTCATTTCCAGACCACTGAGGAGCAGCGAACAGCATAAAACCTGATCAGCCTGCGAGTTACTCGCAGGCTGATCTGGTTTTATGCTGTTCGCATAGGTTTTTTCATGGTGTCCTCTATGAGGGAAAGGGTTAACTTTGGTAAAATTGTTACAGTTCCTGCGTTTTCTGAAATATCAAATTCTAGAAATAACTTCCATTAAGATATACCTATGAAAAACGTCTGATGTTGTGAAAAAATTCCTGCCTACGGACAAAAATGGATTCCTGATGTATATTGGTTACGAGAGCATCTCAGGTAAACAACGAAGTTTCAACTTGCAGTGTATTGTAGATATATACGGAGATAATACCATATTTTTGACATGTGCAAATTAAGTGCTTTATCATTTCACACATAAATATATCTATGCAGTTGTTTGTAATAATTTAAATTTGATAAAATCCATTTAAAACCAAAGAAACTATATTATATATACAACACTTGTCAGGAATAAACTATTCAATTTTATAAGCAGAATAATCTTTTTTCAGTCTCCAGTAGACATGAAATATAATGAAATGTTTATAAAACGTTTGTGTTTGTTTGAACAGACCCTAGTCCGCCAAGTTTCATCAAATTCATTTCGTCCCCGTAATTCCGTGGCTTTTTTTTTTTTCTTTAACTGGACTTGAAAGAAAAGCATCTTATAAAGTAAGTCTTCAATATATTTACCTTCCTTTCAGAATAATAGTAAAACCAGATTTTATTTTTGACTTATACTAGTTTAAACATTGAAATGATATTTTTACACTTTTTGATAATGGAATAAATGTCAATGTGATTGAAGAAAAATATCCAGAACTAAGTTAAAATACTTACTTTACTCTTGAGAGGTTGTTAATTTAAATGCCCGAAGTACGCTGAACTTTTTTCACGAAAATTCACGTCGTATTTTAAGTCCCTCTTAAATGTTACACTTTTATCAACACAGCCTGCTTGTAAGTGCTGCACCAGTCATATTGTTATAGTTATGGAGTTATCGGCGAAGGACTGGCGATATAAGGTTGAAGTGCCGCACTGTATCGCCTATCCGATACTCTTTAAATAACTGATTACCGCTCTCCAATAGTGCGATATATCTACCTGTGCTGCGTGTATATGAACACGCCCAGATCCTTTAAATTGTTTAGTTTATAGCTATAAGCATATATATTCGGTAATGAATATAATATTTAAAAAACACTTCAATGTCGTATAAAATTAACGACTTGGGGAAGGGGAAATCCAAAAATAGAAGAATGTGAAGGAAACCAGTGCCGAATTAAACTTAAAGCAATATAATATCTTTGAGAAAAGATTAAAGAAAAATGGAAAAAATAAATTAATCTGGTAAACGGTTAGTGGTTTAAGACACGTGCTAAACGATTGTAGCAGTTCGTAAAATTTTAGGGTTAGAATAGAAATATTTGTCTACTGAATTTAGATACTCTGGTGTGAATCTATATTGTGACCAGCGCTTATCTTATCGTCCCACACATGTTTTAATTCCTTTGAAAATGCCGTTCTTGTAAAGAATGGATATTTAATCAAATCTGTGCCACCTTGTAGACTGGTCTATATAAAGGCTAATCACTATTTAAAATAGAAAATATTTATTTCTTTTTCGTCAATATCTTATTTTTCTTCTTTTATTATTGTCATTATTATTAAATCAGATATATGCCCTTTAATACAGCAGTCACTATATCAATACTGTCCATGAAATTCCTAACAATTGATATACATGTATATATCATATATTTTCTTAATTAATTAAATCTGTATAAATGTAATTCCAAATGATAGGCTGAAACGAGTTTGTTTTTTGTTTTTTTCAGTTTTTTCTTTTTAGTTTTTTTAATATTTTTTTTAGTCTTATTTATTTATTTATTTATGTATAATTAATACGATCGAATGCATCTTTAACTGGAAACGTCGCATCGAGGCGTCTTGAAGTGAGCCAGTGATGGTGTTGGCTGACTCCACATCAACAGATTGCGTGGGGTGGGGGTTCAACTTTCAAAACTTCACTTGACGGTTGGTGCTGCACGGAACACCACAGGAATCGTTGAGAAGATTTAGCAAATACGTAAATTGTATGTGTACGTGTCACTATGGTCACAGTATATCGATACGTTTAAAACAAATGACGTCATTGTATCGCGGGATTTGATATCGGCAAATATCGGTATACCGGTACATGACCTAATTTCTCAAAACAATAAATTGGAACTATTAATACAACAATATCGCCCTTGTTGTTTATACCACATTCAGTCGGGTGTTTTTTACAGGGACTGTTCTATCTTGAGTGTCTTAAGTATTTCAAAATATTGTTTACTTACGATATATTTTGCAACATAAGAGGCGCATTATTAAAATGGACGGTCATAATTGCTATGTATGGTGGCATATTTCTGCCAGCCACTTATCCACTTAGCTATGTCGAAACTTTTCTGAAAATTTGTCACATATTCAGTTAGTATCTGGCAAGTAAAAATTTTCAAGTTATCCACTTAGGTATCTAAACAGGAAAAAATGTCTGTTAGTATGGTGGCATCAGAAATGTGCCTTTTTAGAGATTTGCCTTTTTTCAAGATGCAGTGGCTGACAGAAATATGCCACCATAGCTATGTTTGAATATTATTTTACTTATTGCTATTTGTATGTATTTTTATTTTTTCACTGTTCGTTTCAGAGAAATATCTATGCAAAAATAAGTCCATAAAAAATATATAAAAGAGACGAAAGACGTCGTGTCATCCTTCCTTTTTCATGTTCAATAAAGACATATACCTGTATAGACATGGGGTGATTCTTTGTAACAAATCAACATTTATCCTTATGAATAGTTCCACTGAAAAAAAAAACATTTTGAAAAAAAAGTACCAGAAGCCAACTTTTCGTTTCACAATTATTTATGGTATTGTTTACTTGAAGAACACACTGCGAGAAGACTTTGTAAGTCAATAAAGAGGTGGCTGTAAATCAACATTAAAACCCTGGGATCAGCTCTGTCATTTATTGACAAATATACCATCATGCAATTTATGTTTTATACATTTAATTAAAATGTGAAGTTTTAAATCATTCAGGATTTTGACATGCAAAGCAGGAGAGCAAATGGACTCACTTATCCGGCATAATCCGCATGCAGACGGATTAAAATTGTTTACAAGACCTGTTCAAAACGACACATTGTAATTGAAATGTATGTTAATTGGATTCATAATAAATCAATATAAATATTATGTTAAACCGATAACCTTTACATCAAAAATGTACCTTTTTAAAGATTTGCCTTTTTTCAAGATGCAGTATCATTTTTAGATACATTTTATTAATATTTTCAGGGTATCAAAGTACATTCTTATTAAAAAAATGGGCAGATTGGTGCGTTAGGGTACCTTTGCTCTCATCCAGTGTCCTTTGACAACACGGCCATTAATTAAAAACTTATCAGCCGTTATATTATGGTTTAGACGTCAGTACAGCCCCATGGTGAAGTTCGGGCAGTGTTTGGGATTGGGTCCTTATCAACAACAAGCAATAAAAATAAAATTTGCACTTCCGATTGTGGTTTTAGCTATAAAACCCTCCATCTAGTACCAGATATACTTGCATACACCCATTTGTAAGTAGTTTGATTACAGCGGGTTCTCCGATAAGTTGTCAATGGAAAATCATGTTGCAGATTAAATGTTGATTTGCAAGTGTCAAATACCAAATATTTTAATTAAAAATCGTATATATGCCAGTATGGTGCCTGATCGCAAATGTCGCTTATCGTTTCAAAATTCCAATTTAATCTGACAGTATATTGATAATTAAAATATATTAATTTGTAAACAATCTTTGTCTTTGTACTGTGTAATTTTCAGTACCAAATTCATTAGCGTATTACGATATATATTACTGGTGTCAAGAAAACACAAGCCAAATACACTTTATACAATGTATACACATAAAAGAAAGAAAGAGAAAAAGAAAGAGAAACACATTCCAAAACTTCAACAATCTTTCTTTACATAATATTGTAATATTGAAAATTAAAATAGATCAAATTCACCCTGAACTTTGTTTTTAAAATGGGCGTTTCTTCTGACGAAAATGCTAGACAAACTGTAATAAATATTTGCCAGTAACTTGCAATTTATCGTTTCATTTCATCTTTAATCCCGTGTAATAAAAATCGTTATAGGAGGAGATACGTTAAAAAAAGAGTTGAATTGATGTCATACCATTAGAATGCAAACAAAATTGTCTCTGTCTATCCAAAGTCTGAGGAATATCCCAATGACGCTGGTGTATTGGCAACAACTTCGTGTCAAAACAAATTTTCCCAAGATTGACAAATGCACAGTGTCAACAAATTTAAACTTTGAGTTTACACGTCTTAATACGATATCTACTTTGTCAATTGTTCGCCTGTAAAACGTTTATTTATCTTGCTATCGTGTTATTTAATTAGGATTCTAACGATATGAACAATAAAGTATAGGCACAACCTGCTGTTTGAATAAATTCGTGTCTTCGGCATGATGATCGCCCAGGTGGGATGTGGTGATAATGACTTTGAATATGTGATCAAAAGGATAGAAAACAGTAAAACAACAATAGGTACACATTATGATGATGATGATGATGATGATGATGATTGGTGTAGTCATCACCAGTTTCGTGTGAAAGCAATGGCAATTATTTATTATTATACATCACAAGACTTTCGTATACATTTTGGAATTCCGCAATGTTACCGTTTGATACATTTTAATGTTAACCTCGCGCGCTGTATAAAAATAGGTAACACGTTTAATGTACCACTCAAATATGGGCAACTAATATATATCCTTCAGACGCTTGTCAATCCCCCTTATGAGAATTTGATTCCAAGAGGTATCAGTCAGTGACGTATACTCACTTTATTCTGAAAAAAAAAATGAAAAATTATATTACATTGGATGTGATAGGATTAAATGTCAGCCCCCGAATTATTATGTCAACCTTAGCTGCTATTGCATCCAGTGGTGCACTCATATCCGGTTTTACAATTAAACAAAAAGTTTAGAACTTTTAACTTACCTTAATTTTGTACGATTTTATCATTGACTGATCCGGCAGAGAAAGCTATCTGAACACGGGATAACCGCAAGGTACTCTTCGGTAAATGGTCTAACAGTGGAAAGAACTGTACTTTGGTTTTGCGTCGCATTATCTTTCAAACAATGCATACATTTGGCAATTACCGTAGTTGGAGCTTTTATAACAAAATTATGGGAGCTTAAATAACCTTGTTCTTTTATTTTACTTCGTGTGTTCTTACAATGTTCTTGTGTGTAATTATGCACTTAGCCTCTGTTTGTTTCCTTCGTGATAAGTTTGTTATTTGAGATTTTAATAATTACCGTGGTTGTGGAAAATGACGTTAATTGAATAATGCTCATGACTGCGGCTTGGTGACTGAAAACTGGACTAGCACGAGACAAAAGTGACAGGATAGGGTAAATAAATGATCTTACAATTTCAATGATCAGTCACTTCGATAAAATTATCAGCCCTTTAAAGATAATTATACAGCTTAAAACACGGTAGGTATACAGCATTGACAGATATTTTTGAAAGAGGAGTTGGTGTTTTAGATAAATACATGACTATACAAACAAAAATCGTGATTATATTAGGTATGATTACATATAAGTCTTTAGTTATCTGCATTTGTATTTATCTTGACAGTCCATCGATATGTTAAGCAATATACATGTACATTGTACTTCAATTAAAGCTTCTTGAAATAAATGTATAACAAATCAAGTAGAAGTCTTAAGATCGAAGAGTGTGCTATAATAGTTGCGATTGCTTTGTTGTTGTTGTAGTTGTTGATTTTGTTGTTGTCTGGCAATATTGACCTTAGACTTGGTGATCTCCGTGATGTTCTTCGTTAGTTTCTGGAAATTATTACGATCCAAACGTTTGTTTTAATGGTCGTATGGTTTGCAGTGTTTTACACTTCAAATAAGTCCGAGTGGCTCAGTGGTAAGTTCGGTGGTCTTGTAACCACGAAGTGGCTGGTTCGAATCCTTGTGCAGACAATTTGAAAATTCATACTTATTCTTTCGTTTTTTCTTCGAAGATTTCCTATAAGACATGTTTAATTCTCTAAGCGGCCGAGCATTGAGAAACTAGCTGGAGAAATAAACAATAAATTCGATAAAATCGTGCTATGTGTGATCTGCATGTGGTTCATTATTAAACACAGAGGTCAAAATTCATTAAAAAAAAAAAAAAAAAAAAAAAAAAAAGAAAGTCACATATGGTCTGAGCTAGATTCGAGCCCACAACCCTCAGTTATCAATGAGGATAGCAGGGCACGTGATACACATCAGAAATTTCTTTGCTGTAGATGGTGCAGTTAATCTATGGATATTTGATACAAGGAAAAGAAGACCTGTAACTTAGGGTGGTTAAATATGTGATATCAAATGCCCAGTTACTCGTATATCTTCATATCTTCACATACAAGGACACACCTTATGTCATTCTGGTAATAATGAGTATCATTAATCTAAATGCATGATTTAGGTTGAGAATAGATTTCGTGCGAAAGAAAGTCATAACGAATTGTCATGCTGATTCGCTGAAAACCATCATTTACAAAGACAATTTACAAAATTATGGGTATAATCTTTTTAAAGGCAGATGACTGTGTGTTTACGTGACATTGCGTTTTTATTAAGTGTAGGGTCATTGTCAATTTACTTAAATTTTGGCTTATATTGTTTCTCTATATTAAAATGAAAACCCCTTTAACTTAAAGTTTAAGGCACGGGGGGTTGGCAAAAAATAATAATACGAATCTCGGTAAGACCCAGCCCATCCGACGGATATATCGAAGTTGATCCGAATAAACCGAGGATATATGTTTTATTCATTGATCACGAATCCTAGGAGAAGAACTAGTCAATGGTACAAGAAGTCTACTCAGATCGTAATAAATCACGCCCATTTACAGTCAAGGGATTTTCAAGAATACTTCATCTTTGGAAAGCAAATTAAGCGTGGTAGGTTGGTCTTATGTAGCATTAGTTGAAGTATGCCTCTACATAATAGGACACGTGCTGTTTGTCATATACATTGTAATTACAAACTATCATTGTCATTAGATCGATGTGAAAGATATTTCTGAATACATTTTCGCATACAGTCACTAAACTAAAATAAAAAAGTGCGATACGGTAAGTGCTACAGGCCTGGGTTTGGTGACGAAAGGTTATCAAAAACTTCTGTTTTGTTTTTAAGAAAATATATATGTATAACTATACAAGAAGGAGTGTTTTTTTACTTGATTTTATTAGGGTTGATATTTCCCCGAGACAAAATTAAAAAAACAAATGTAAACCAATAATAAAAATAATTACCGAGTCTGTGGTTACATGCTTGTCCTTGACGCCGCTAGTTGCCATTCTCATTTCATCGTCGTCAAAACTGCTATTATCGTCGGCGTCGACATCTTTTACCAGTTGACACATCCATCTCCGATTGTTGATATATCACGTTAATTAAATCTCACGACTTTTTAACGTCAGTTTGAAAGCAAATTACTACAACTGAATGTAATACTAATCCTTTTCGATGGATCCTTGAGTGGACCAGTAGTTTGCATCTAAGAAGGGGCTCAAATCGTCAAATCCTACATGTTATATCTTCTTATAAATAAAAGATATCATGTTGAATAGTTTTAGTCATTTTATCTTTAATTTGGGTAAAAACTTGCTTTCCATGTAAGTGCAGTGCCAATACAAAAAAAAAGTCTTTGAGATTGGGTTAATACAACATGAAAATTTTATATAACCGGCGGTAAAAATTAATTTAATTAGATCAAATTGTACATCTTTTTTTTTCTCATAGTATTTCGGTAATCAATTTTCAGATTATTAATGTTACATTTGATTGTGATAGAATATCTATTATATAATATAGTTTATTGGTCATGAATTCCTTTTAATGTTGGTAATACCTCAATTTTTTATTCTTTCTTTGTTATATCTGCTACTATATGACTATATGGATGTGCTGTTTATGTAATGGGCATGTATCTAGTTTACAAATAAATAAAATGAAACGTATTTTTTTTTTATTTTTTTTTTAAAAAGAGCTAAAATCGCTAATTTGAAAAATATTATATTTGATGAATATGATGATTAAAAAAATATAGGAAAACTTTAATACAAAAGCACCACCTCTCATAAACTTCAAAAAACAATAGACAAAATGTCCCGGTGGCCGACCAGTTATTTTAAGTGCATGTGCCGAAATCCAGTCGCTAACCCAAGGAAACAAACAAACAAACACACGAGGCAAAACATTACTTCATATTTTCACACAGTCAAGGGCTATGGTATGTATTCATGCCATAAGCTTGTGTCAACGAAACTTAGAGTTACAATTGAATAAAATTTGATATAGAAGATATCTTCAAAATGTACACGAATTAAAAATACAATGAAATTTAATAATATTGCAACAAAACCCTTATGTAATCCATACCTGTCATAAATCACACAAAACAAATTTAGGAGCAGTCGCCAATGTATCTTTATACAATAACATTGGAATTCAATGTGTTAGTGATCCAGTATTATCTGCTGAAAAACTGATATCAAATATTTGGGACATTCAATAAATCTCGGTTTAACACGCACATTATAAATGATAGATAGAATACTATAATTAGCTAAGTTGTAAATAACTCGTAAATTTGAAGAAGAAAAAAGTTCAACACTGGAACTGTTTAAGAATATCGGGTTAAATATAATGGCCTTTTTATATCTAGTTTCGCTCATTTTATACGCCATGATTATAATTTGTGATAATCACTGATAAATATAATCAACGTCTCAGTGATTTATGTATTTTACGTATGGGCTAATTTTCATAAAATGACACAATTTATAGTCATTTTGTGTGTTTAAATAACTGTTTCTATTAATCACTAGTTACAAAAAATGTCATTAATGCTTCAACCCCTATGTCTGATCCTTAATCGAAATGATACATTTGTGTAGCAGATAAACTCGGTAAATTCATCTATCGGGGATATATTTGTAAAGGAATTCATAAATACTGCGTGATTTAGCGATTCTCACGTGACAAGTTTAAATGATAAATCTTTTAATTTGACAATATGATAATACTCAACCTTTTTCACTGTAATTAGAATTTAGTAATAGTGATATTAAATTTAAATCGTCCGTCTTAATTGATTTTCTAAATACAAAAGTGCATAAATTACTAATATACGTTTTATGAATATTTACTGGTTACTCGCCATAATCAAATTTCCCGTTCAAGACAGGTGAGTTATGTTTGTGTCCACTCCGTCGACACCGGGGTTGTGACCGACTTGCGACCATAAATGACATTGGCTCGCTATCACTCGCACTGACTTGCACTAAGTTGCAAGCTTGTCTCAATACAGTCTCCACGATCTCAAAAGCTATCTTCCTTGGTCTTCACCACTCTCCATCGCTCGCTTTGACTATTACAAACACTGCAAAAGTATTGCGACCTGTGAAAACTCATTGGGGTCGCATAATTGGTCCCAACAGGCTCGCATAAATCTCATTCCACCCTCAACTCGGTCTCACGGGTCGCAACAGGCTCGTATAAGTCTCATTCCAACCTCAACTCGGTCTCACGGGTCGCAACAGGCTCGTATAAGTCTCATTCCAACCTCAACTCGGTCTTACGGGTCGCAACAGGCTCGCATAAGTCTCATTCCAACCTCAACTCAGTCTCACGGGTCGCAACAGGTTCGAAAGTGACTCGCAATGCGGTTACATTAAAGGTCGCATTCTATGTTTATTGTATGTATATACACTTTATCATTTTAGCTTGTATATTGTTGCAAATATGTATATTTTTTACTCTCAAATTGAGCTACAGATATATCAAAACATCCACACCCCACTGAAAGGCTTACCTGTTCTACGCACCCTTTAAGTGTTTTTTTTTTTTTTTTGAAATAGAACAATAACAATCGTATGAGCTAAGAATGCCACAAGTTTGTATTCTAACTGAAATCGCGTAATGGCCAAGACCTAAGGGGTCTGGCACGAAAGGTGGGTCATATATCACTAATAATATATACATATATGATTATTATATTATAGGTACATAGTAATATAATGACCAAACTTACGTGCTATACCCCTTTGACCAAGACGTGTTCGACGGCAGATTCTTGCTGCATTTGAGCTACACCATGGAGCAAAACTGCCAGTGCGATATCTTCAATTTTAGGCTCCATGTTATTCTTAGAATGTCATGTAGACAACAGGTATTATCCGCATTGATTGCAATCCATTTTATTCTTTTTAACTGGCATGTGGCTTACGTCGCATTTATAAACTGGACTAAAAAAAGCCTTGAAAGAAATACACTCTCAAAAAGACTCAAAATAACCGTTAAATATTGTTGCATCTCAGTCGTATAAACTCGCTGACCAACAGCAAGTCGATGTCGAATGCTTTGCAATTTGGTCGCTGCATATTTGCTATTAAAGACGTGTGTAATGCGAGTCCGTGATCCGATTGAGACATCCGACCATTGAGAACGGTCGTAAAAGATGTTGATTCGCTCGCAGTAAACGCAGTTTAGCCATCAAAGCCATGTGCGAATGTAGGTATTCTATATGTATGCATAGTGTGTTGAACTCGAACAGCTGGATTAAATATGTTTGGTTCATTATTCATATGATGTTGAAAATGTATAAGAAATACACACATTAAGCCGTTATTTTCAGCTATTATTTGAAACTATTTTCTTCGTGTAAATTACAAAAGTATTCGTGCACAGTCCGTTCCTTCATTTGTTTGTTTGTTAGTTGTTATAATCACGTTTTACTTTCACTATAGGTCATACGATAAAAAGAATCTGACACGAATTGTTATTTCATATCAAATTTTACTAAACGAGTTCATGAAAATGTTATTAAGCGAGCCGCTTAGTAACATTTTCATGAGCCGCTTAATCACATTTTCATGAACTAGTTTAGTAAAATTTGATATGAAATGGCAATTCGTGTCAGATTCTTTTTTATCGTATGACCTAAAGTGTCAGATCCCATACACACACACAAACACACATACACACCAGGCCCGGATCCAGATTTTTCCACTGGGGGTGGGGGGCCAAAGTCTGAATGTGATGTGAGTGCTAGGGATGTCCGGGGGCATGCTCCCCCGGAAAAAAAGGCTTTTAGTGTGACGGAGATGCATTCTGAATGTTATCTGGGGATAAAAATGAAGTTTTTTTATGGGTTTTTTTTTGTTTTGTTTTTTTAAACTTGGAAGACCATGTATCTAATGCCTAGGTCCCACTGGAGAAAAATCACAGAAATGTCGCCGAACCTTCGAGACATCATCGAAGCTTAGGGGGTTCCTCGGAGGAAAATATATTTCACGGAAGCTCCTTGAATGCTTCCCGGCAGCTTCCGGGAAGCTATGCGTATGTTTCCCCGACCTGTTTTCCCCGATAAAACTTCGAGAACATATAGGGAAAAATTTCAATGCAAGCAATGAAGTTCTCCCGATGCCTCCCGATGACTCCCGATGCCTCCCGATGACTCCACATGGCTCGCAACGCTTTCGAAGCTTCCGCGGACACAAGAGAACCTGTTCCCGACGCCTCCCGGGGCTCATCAATTTACATCGGCATTACATCCCCTAGGCAAAAGTTGTAAAGTGGGACTGAGCCTTGAGTGATGTAATTGTATATTTTACCTTCGCAAAGCCATGTTTTAGAATAACTTCTGTGCAATAATATTTGACTACATGACCACAGTTGTATTAAAAAAAAATGATGGTAGAGGGGGGAAGGGAAGACTGGCATAAAAAAATTAATAAGTGCTTTTTGGACCCCCCCCCCCCACACACACACACACAAAGTGACTTGTGTACACTATCAATTAGTGAATGCTTTGAATAGTCATTAGTTTTAGATTCAACATTGTAAAAGACAGTTTAGTTAAAATCTGAGGGAAAAAATCTCTTTAAACATATTTTGTCAAATATGTTGAAGGGAATACCAGGTATATGCTGTATTAGGTTCGAATTTGGTAATCTTGACTGTCTAATTGTTGATCTGGAAGCAGCCTTCACACACAGACTTCCCAGATAAAAAAAAAATCAGGCTCACGTTTTAGGGTCGGGCGGTTGCAGAAGGTTTGGGCCCCTTCTGCGTGTCGATTTTTGGTACGTTTTTTTTCTCTAAATGTTAAATCAGTCACAAAACAACCAATATTGTTGATATTGATGTTAATATTTAATATAAAATCTTTAATAACCGCTTTATTTCGCACATAAATTGTGTTTTCTGTGCATTAGTATTTCGTATTCATCGACTTACCAGTAACATTGCTCAATGACTTATTACCTGGATTTGATTTGAATTAGTGATCATGCATAATCTACATATACAATTTTCCCAAAATATGAATTGTCGCAAAATATGGCAGATTGAAATATTCAAATTCTTTCATTTCATATTCATGTATTTTATAAATTTAAAATACACCAGGGTCTCTAAATTAAGAGACCATGAATACACATACATGTAGATTATTATATTCGCTAATGTTAAAAAGTGAACATGATGATGTATCGGCCTACTGTTTGTATTTATTCCTTTCAGGAAAAATATTTAAAGGAGTTAGTTTTATAAAAATATTACTTAAAAAATATGTAGAAATAGTAAAACTGATGACATTTAGAAACACAACCCATTTCTGATTAAATTTAATTTGCATGGCTAGCGATAGGTATGCATCTACTCTACTCAAAAACGAAATCGGCAATTTTTCATACCTGAAAGTTCATCAACCTGCCGGCAGCTAATTAGCCCGCTTTAAATGCAAGATTTAAAAGTTTATACATGTAGAAAAAGTGAATTAAAAAATTCGTTGAGTAGATTCGTCAAAGCAGTTTATTATTATTAATAATTCCTTTGGGCTCTAGTGAAATTGTTTCGATGCTTATTACAGTTTAATGTCCAGCCTTAATATTTTTATGCTATTTTCTTAAACTTCATTTGCCTAGAATAGTTTATAGTTTTAACTGATACAAACTTTTGGTAATTGCCTATTTTCCAAATTGTTAGATCGCTCGGCAGACGATATGTAAATTTCTCTCAATCAGTGAACGTGTCCGCAGTATCCTAAACACATGCTTATCACACAGTCATGGACGACTGCCGATTCGGATTACCTACACATTAACAGCAGGGGGGGGGGGAGACAATAGGAGTCTGGCTGGTCAGGTGGTTATGCGGGTGGTTCAGTACGGGGGCCCACGATGGGGATTTCCTCTTGACAACACTACTATGATGTAATCAAGGGATTTTATAGCCTAGAAAAAATGTATGACCAGGGCAGCTGGGGGGCCTGCACACAGTTTCATTATCAAAGTGATTTAAAAATTTATTTCGATCTTATAATGCATATTGACAAGATGGAGAAATTACATATTTTCACATAATGATTATAGTATTAATTGCAATGTCATTTTAAGTAACGGTTATAGTATAAGATCTATTATATATTTGTCATAAGAGTTACTGGAGTGGTTTTTGAACGGTGTTGCTTAACCCTAACATAACAGGATTCCGTATGCACCTCTGTTCTAAGGCAGCACACGTTCCTAAATCTCACAACATATTTAATTACATATTAAATTTCCCTGCTTTTTATTACGCAGAGATGTTTATTTCACGGTATTTTTTTTCTTCAATAAAGTGGAAACTGAAATTGAAATGTGTTTATAATTGAAGCTGGAGATTAAGTGTTAAATAAACCGTAACAAAAAAGAAGGAAAGAAAAAACTAAGGAGTCGCTCCGATAGCTCAGGCTCAGGTGGAAGGAAGCCTTGCTTGGAGATGACGCGTTCTCCTTCCAAGCAAGGAGGGTTGCGGTTTCGAATCCGCCTGGGTGACATTTCTTTTATTGTAATATTAAATATTATTTCTATTTACTTATATTGAATGAAAGAACTACCTTTAAGATTACTGTTTTATATTTGCTTCCATTTGATTTGAATATACTTATTTATGTAAATCTTATGAACTTTAGGAAAGAGAGACAGAGAGAGAAAGGGGAGGGGGCAATGTGCTCATAGTAAGCAGTCAATTAAAACAAAATTGTGCTTATCTTTTCTTGCTACGACCATTTATAAGCAGGTTTATTGACATCATGTGATAATTTTACCCTCGTTTATCAACTTTGCAATAATATATAATTTATATAAATTTATTAGAATTAATAAAAGATATACGAAATGTTTATTCAACCCTTTCCCTCATAGAGGAAACCATGAAAAGACCTATGCGAACAACATAAAACCAGAACAGCCTGCGAGTAACTCGCAGGCTAATCAGGTTTAATGCTGTTCGCTGCTCCTCAGTGGTCTGGAAATGAGGACTTTATGATTAAATTTGGTAAGGTGTAAATGTGGTTTTATGTGGTACCTATTGATGAGTGTGTCAAAATGAGTCTATTTGAGGGAAAGGCTTAAGCGCTATCGGCGCTTTGATTATTCTTTGTCACCGCAGTCTAAACCAGTCGTCGCATCCGGATAAACTCGGATTTTTCTGTAGTGGAAATAACACATGTTATGATTCGAGTAGAAATAGTGATTAATGAACCAATGAGATGTCAATAGGTTCCAGTCGCTGTTACCCTCTTCCTAATATATGTAAGTTCACATTTAAATTTCAAGACATGTTTGTGAAATCAATCGTAGCATTCACTTTAATTTTTGCCTTATTAGGTATTTTATAATCTATGCGTCCTCTAGTTGCCAAAGGGAGAGAACTCCCCATCATACGTACGTGATCTTGACATTTTGTAGAGAATTTCATCATCATAGTACCCATATGCTTCATTATTTGTTATCAAACATTATAAATAAACAGGGTTTGACGTTAAATTTTCTGAGAACTGGACCAGTGGTCCAGTAACTTAGAAAACCTACTACCCTACTATGGATACTAGACCTGACCTAAGCTGAACTACTCAACCACTCTCTTACACATTGGTTTACATTACATTCACCTCTGTGGTGGGCTCAGAAAGTAGTTCCAAGTATATGACATCATTTAATTTAAAGGAGACTAGGTAGGCTCCTTAAACTGTGAAATATATATAAATAGCACCAGTGATTAATCTCTACTGAGATCCGCTCCGGTTGCTTTTTTCGTATTGGCCTCCGCTGGATCTCTACTCAGGCCTTCTATAAAAGCTTCGGGAAATTTACACCGATACCCCTACCTCGTTTCATCCATTCAGATCAATGTTTTAGGATGCACACCTAAAAATCCATGCAGATATGGTAAGAAGACATATTTTTCTTTCCATTTCTATAACTTTCCATAGTTATAGAAAGCATCCTTTTCTGCAGAACATATTATTGTGATTTCAAGTTGCTTCAGTAAAATGACCCATGCCTGTATAAGGAAAAATCATATAAAATCGCTTTTTTACCCCACTAATAAAATTGAAAGAAAAACTTGATTTGCATTATTATAGGTGGCCAAATGTATGCATAAGAAATGAAAACCACCAATATAAACATTTTTTTCTTTTTCTGTATGAGTGTCTGTTTGAAATTCATTTAAATTCCTGCATTTTCCCCTTTAATGGTAATTGAGGATTTTATTACTTACAGTGTGGAAAATCGTCCCCCTTCACCTCTTCCCATCTTTTGAAAAATGGACTGATATTCGTTCTGAAAACTTGATATGAATTCCATCCTGTAGAAGATATAGGAATCCATTATCAGTATATAACTTACTGAATTCGTGATTTTACTTTTATATGACTTTCAGAAAAAAAAATACCCCAGAGGGCTTTTCATGCTTTTATAGTAACCTTATGTTCTCTACAGTCAATTTGTTGACAATTGTGGCATTATGTCAATTAAATGTTAATTGATACAGTTCTTTTTTTAAATATCAGTATGCTTTTTTGTTTTGTTTTTTCAAATTAGAACTGTAAAAATAAGTTATCGCTGTTGTCTGAAAAAAATGTTGAAAATGATGTCAGAGGTTTCAATAAGACATAGATCTATTATACGTTCTGAAAATCCCAAAATATGTCCCAGAATTTGACTCCGGGTGTTTTGAAAATTACTCAAAATAGCCCTGTATGCATCTGATTATGGCACAACCTGTTTACTAAGTAAAGATAAAATTGAACAGTTAAAGAAGAGTAACTCTTTCTTCAAAACATTAATGCTTTATTGGAGTTACTTGCCCATGATAAGACTGGAAGAGCTAAAATGAACAACAAAGTTTTAATTAGCATCAGTGCTTACTTTCAGTTACAAACATGACTTGTCTGACTTTGAATTCTTATTTGATGCAGGCACAATTGGTAATGTGCAAGGTTAGTGACCAGGAAGGAACCGTCTGTCCCCACTGTGTGTGCATACAATATTGTAGTTCATTGTGTTGTATATATAATTATGTATATAATATTGAAGTTAAGTAAATTTATATTTACATGTGTACATCAATTTTGATGAGGTTAAGAATTAAGTGAGTACTTGCTGATGCTTTGTATCTAATTAACAATGGTAAATGATCAGTGCAGGATAATTAGTTGGAAACTAACAAAGAAATGGCTCAACATGTGAAAAATGACTTTCATCTCTCAATACAACAAAAGCATAAATTAGATTGATATTGTGTGTGAATACTCCAGAGGAGAGTTTATTTGAAGTTGAAAGGATTTTATTTTTAATCAGTGTTGTTATGTTTTTTCTATGATCTGAAAATAACAAAGTCATTAGTGCTCTTTTTTGACTCTCATTAATCAAAATGTGACTAAGATTTCTGTGTGTTTGATTATAGTTATCTTGTTCCAGAATACTTTAGAACATTTTTTTGTGGTCATTTCTGCACAGTCTGATCCCTTTGTATCCCGTGCAACCCTGCATTATAAGGAGTGAAAAAAGCTATGTAAGAAGGGAACCGAAATGACACTAGATTCAGTAGATTGGTTGATGGGTATTGAAATGGTAAATATTTAAGATTAGCAGTTAAGATAATTTTAATTCTATGAATGAGTTTTCTTGATTGTGTGTGTGTGTGGGGGGGGGGGGGGTCCTAAGATATATGATAAAATCAATATAATTGCTCCCATTTGTTTGGTTGATTTTTCTGCTGGCTTAAACTTTAAAGTCTGTGTATTACTTTCCTTTATCTCATTAATACTGTGCACTCATATCAGCCACAATGAGATGATGTGCAGATAAAGTTTCAAGGTCAATTTGACACTGCAAAATGGGGAAATCACTGCAGTAGTGTTTCTTGTCTGACATGTTTCTCCTTGAAGTGAGACTGTATATGTAGAGCTGTGAGTTTTCACTACCTGTAAAGATCTTCACATATTATTAATTATATACACATAGGGGGACACCTGTTTTATTAAAGACACATACTTATTTTTTAATATAAAAATCTATTTAAATCTTAATCTTATCTGTACAACTTGGATTGATACATACTTTGACTTCAACTTATTTGATACATCTCTAAACCTACTTTTAAATAGATTACAAATATTTGGCAATGGCTCCAATTGTTGAAATCCATTATTTTAACAAACCAGCCAGGTCTGAAATAATAAAGAATATATTGTTGTCATTTACAATATATATATATATATACATGTATATACTTTGTTTACAAAGTCATACCTGTGTTTACTTAAGTCAGTGTAACCCACTGGTCAGGGTTTCAATCTGATAATTTTTAAAGCGTTGTTAAAAAGATAAGATTCAATCATTGTGATAACTAAACCATGTTCAATAGCTTCGACAAATCAACCTATAAAGTAAATAATGCTTTATTTATACTGAATACTGTTCTTTATTGGGTTGAATCCAGGATCTTGAAACCCAATTACTGATATGGGTGACCTCTGACCTCTAGCAATCAGCACCTCGCTTTGTTGAGAATATATGCTGATAGTTCTAAATAGGACATTTTAAAAGGACTGTAAATAGTGTATCTGAAAACTGTTCATGGTTCTGTTCTGTTCATGTCAGCTAGACTGGATTACATGCGCTATTGACATTTTCCGATGACCTGTTTACTTGGTGCCATACATTTAAGGTTAGGTGGTTGTACTTTGTATTATGTACAATCAGCAATACCTGCCATGATAGTTGACTACAATGAATGGGTTTAAAATACTAACAAAATGACATTGCATGTAGATCGGGGCTAGATATGTGAGAGAAATTACAAACATGCTTTAGAGGTGTGATATAAGCACTGAGTTCAGAGTTGTGGAATTCACTTGTGGAGTGATGTATTAGAGATTGCATTATGTGAGATGAACAAAAGGGGAGTGATTTAATTAAGAACTTAACTGTTTTTATACATTTGGGATATGAGTTTATGTGATTGGTATCATGTGAAGGTAAATGTTCAATGTTATGTGATGGCACAATGTATCATGTGATATGATAGTTCTTTGATTTAAATGACTTCAATTATAAAAGAGTATTGATTATGACAAGCAAGGTTAATTGAAGTGTTTAAATATAAAATCAATATTTTAATTCATAGTTTCAAATGTAATTGGCATTCATTGGACGGTATAAGTATTAAATTTCATTTGATTCTGTTGGATATAATTTTTTTAATGTTTAATAATCATAAAGTTAATTAAACTATGCAGTGATTTAAAACATTTACTTCATATGAAATGTCACCTGAATTGTAATATCTCTCACATAGATTATTTTGTAATAAAGTTGGCATATGAAGTACTTAGAGGTTGCAAAATTTAAAAGATATTAATAAAATGATAATTATATGTTGTTTTTAGTTAGAGATATACAGTTTGATAACTTGATTTATGTTTGTCTCAGTATTGCATCATAATTAAAGATGGAGGATATGTTTTTTATCAGGACAACACAAAACAAGGTATCCATTTTCAGTGTGTTTACATTTAAAAGTATGCAAATGAGGCATTTTATTGGGTATTCCATTTGAATCTGAGGCTAAGGTACACTTAAACCTGTCTTAACCCTTTCCCTCATATAGACTCATTTTGACGCACTCAATAGGTACCACATAAAGCCTGATCTGCAGAAAACCACAGTTAAACCTTACCAAATTTAATTATAAAGTCCTCATTTCCAGACCACTGAGGAGCAGCGAACAGCATAAAACCTGATCAGCCTGCGAGTTACTCGCAGGCTGATCTGGTTTTATGCTGTTCGCATAGGTCTTTTCATGGTGTCCTCTATGAGGGAAAGGGTTAAGCAGTCAGTCAAGGTAACAAAAGAAAGTGACCACTTAACAGAGGTGACCGCTAAATGAAAGTTAGATATATATCAAAATACTATAGTTTGGTAATATTAGATTTGACCACTAAATGCTGGTTTACCGCTTTATAAAGGTGTTATTATACAGGTTCAACTGTATTTAAGCATATTTTCTATTGAAATGTATTCCAGTATGAAGAATCAGTATTACAGTTGTGGCTTGAAACCTCCAGTTTTTTAGGTCACCTGAGCATGTAGATTTTACATAGAGTTATATAGGAAAAACTAGAAAAATCTTCTTGTCAGAAACCACAAGGCCTTGGGTTTAGATATTTGGTATGTAACATGGCCTAGTAAACCTCTACCATGTTTGTTCAGATCATGACCCTGGTGTTAAACTTGGCTCCGCCCCAGGTCACTTGATTTTACATAGACTTAAATAAGAAAAACTAGAAAAATCTTCTTGTCTGAAACCACAAGGCCTGGAGTTTAGATATTTGGTGTATAACATGGCCTAGAAGACCTCTACCAAGTTTGTGTCATGGTTTGGGTTTAAAATTGGCTCCACCCCAGGGTTCACTTGATTTTACATAGACTTACATAGAAAAATACAAAAATCTTCTTTTTTGAAACCACAAGCCCTGGTTTTTAGATATTTGGTGTGTAACATGGCCTTAGTAGACTTCTATTAAGTTTGTTCAGATCATGGTGTTAAACTTGGCTCCGATTTTACATAAGACTTAACACTTTCCCTCATAGAGGAAACCATGAAAAGACCTATGCGAACTGCATTAAACCAGATCAGCCTGCGAGTAACTCGCAGGCTGATCAGGTTTTATGCTGTTCGCTGCTCCTCAGTGGTCTGGAAATGAGGATTTTGTAATTTATAAATTTGGTAAGGTTTAACTGTGGTTTTCTGCAGATCAGGCTTAGTGGTACCTATGAGTGCGTCAAAATGAGTCTATATGAGGAAAGGGTTAAACGACTTCTAGTTATTATTATTATTATTATCGGTTCAATCGGTTGTTGTTTTTCGCATAAGCTGCATAAATATGGATTTTGACTGTATTCTTAAACCAATGAAATCTTGGTTAACAACCTAAGGCAAAAGAAAAGGACCTGTTTCATTGGTTAGCATTAATTATTTTAGGCCATTTCATCTTAAAATGTGAGTTTCCGGATGCATATCTTTCTACATTCCAGATTATCAGTTGGCAGATAACAATTCAATCTTCCTATATATTTAAACATAAAACAAGAGGGCCAAGATGGCTCTGAATCGTTAACCTGAGAAACATTGCCTTTATTGCCTATATAAATATTATGAGACATACTGAATACATAATCCATGCAGAAGTACAGCAAGATCATCTGAATTCCACACAAAAACTGTACCTGCCATCTTAATTTTTAAGTTCATTATAAGCTCTAAGTCTATATAAAGTCAAGTGACCCCTGGCCCTATGTTCTCAAAAATACTTAAGTATGCCTTAAGGCTCAAATTTGAGTATCATACTTAAAATTCCTATTGAAACTAATTGACATCTTTTACATTTGAGTATGAAAATCATACTTAACCCTTTCCCTCATAGAGGGAAAAGACCTATGCGAACTGCATAAAACCAGATCAGCCTGCGAGTAACTCACAGGCTGATCAGGTTTTATGTTGTTCGCTGCTTCTCAGTGGTCTGGTAATGAGGATTTTACAATTAAATTTGGTATGGTTTCAGTTTGGCTTTCTGCAGATCAGGCTTTATGTGGTACCTATTGAGTGCATCAAAATGAGTCTATATGAGGGAAAGGGTTAAAATTCCTATTGAAACTAATTGGCATCTTTTGCATTTGAGTATGAAAATCATACTTAAGTACCATTTTCGAGAACACAGGGCCTGGGGTTGGGCCATGATTTGAATAAGACTTGGATGAGGTCCACTAATAAACATCATAACTCCTGGCCTAGTGGATCCCGAGAAGATCTTTTGAAGGTTTTCCTATATAAGACAACCGTTTACGATCATACAGAAAAAAAACAACAACAGGAAAATTTTAAGATAATACTATAAGAATCCTCAAGAATTTTTTCATACGTTATTCAATCGTTTTAAAATATTTTTTATTCTTTATTTAATATCCATTTCTTCGTAAGCATATGACTTAACAAATGTTCATTGCAATTTGAACCACAATTGAAATTGAAAAAAAAATAAAAAAATACTTTGAAATCCATGACTTTCAACCTTTAAATTGATTTTACATTTGCAAAAATAGATGGAAACAAAGACAGAGGTTTTTTAAAAAGTTTAAAACATTAATAATTATTGCAAATCATAAAATAATTTCTTATTTCTATGTCATTAACATTATTAACGTCTTGAAACTTTAAACAGTACATAGGTAAGCCTTGATAGCAAATGCATTAAGTTATCCATATAGGTTTTCTGGCTCTAGTATAATTCTACTAATTCTCGTAAATGCGACTCATTTACTCAAAAACGTACCACAATTCAATATTCAACGCGAGCACTCTTTCCTGCAAAAGAACAATCGGATCTTGCTCAACCATCCCAATAACCGCTTTCATTTCTTTTTCAAATTAATAGATTTTCATGAAGTAGCACTTTTACAAAAAAATGAATAAGTCATGTTTGATAACGTAATCAACTGAAATTTTCTGAACTTTTTGCGCATGTTAAAGTAGGCAATATTACTTATTTAGTGGTAATATATCCAATCTTTTGATCTTTTAAATATATTTTGCTTACAAATCAATCTTGTCTTAAACAAGTGACACAACATAAACTCCTTAAGGTTGTTTGAGATTGGCATCAAAACTCCTTAAGGTTATTAAATTGAGAATTGAACAGTTTGTTTTCACATTTTCAAGTAGGCATTCCATCAAACATGAATATCTGTCATGTTGGATGACATAATCACTTAAAATTTTGAAGACCATATGAACGTACTGAGTTTCGACAATTTTAAGTTCATTGGTCTAAGTGGGATCTCTTAATATAATTATTTCATTAATATTGACTCAAAATTCATGATACCAAAGCGAAAGAAATCTTTGAAAAGAAATGCTTTTTGTCTTTTGATGACGTCATAACCACGCGACTTCAGCGAAAATCATTAAGAAAATAGAATGTAAACCTCTATGCCATATGCTGTCCAATTTTCATGCTTCTAACGCATCAGGGGGCTTTGTAACATTTAAATTAAGGACCAAAGTGAGGCAGAAAGCCCTAATAAAAGTTTGAAAAAAGCCGTTATAACAAAGGCAATATGCTTATCAGTCCTGGTTTTTCTCTCAAATACGCATCGCAATTCACCTTTCAACACGGGCACTCTTTCCTGTGTAGGAACGTCCGGATCTAGAGTAACCAACCCAATAACCACCTTCTTCTCTTATTTCAAATTGCTAGATTTTTTCGTATACAAGCTCTTTCCGAAAAACATGAATATCTGCCATGTTTTTTGACGGAATCCCTTGAAATTTTCAGAACTTTTAACACATCTTAGGCTTCGACATTCCTGCAAATTTGAACTTCATACATTGATTTGCCGATTTTGTATGAATTTTTTAATTATTCTTGCTTAAATATTCATGACGACATAATCACGTGACCAAACAAATATTCCTTGAGTATACATCACTACACTTTTAGTGTGTTAATTCTGAAAAATTCATAATGATTGACTCAAAGTTCATGAAGCTACAGCCTTTCAATTTCATTAAAGTACACTTTTTGTTTTCCTGCCATAACTCAACCGATTCAAAATGTTAAAAAAAATTTTTTTTTTGTCTTCTTAATGACATCATAACCACGTGACTTAAGAGAAAGTCATTCAGAAAAAAAGAATGTAAACCTTTATGCCGATATGCTGTCCAATTTTCATTTTTCTAACGCATCAGGGCGCTTTGTTACATTAAAATTTTAGGACCAAAGTTCGAAACTCAGTATCGCCATGAAATCTTAATCTTTTTTCGTCATATGACGTCATTGAAAATTAAAAATAAATTAATTTATAAATTTAAACTTTTTGATCGCTGCAATACAATTTTCAAAAAGATTGAGTCAAAAGTCATGATACCAGAGCGAAAGAATTTTTTTCCAAAAGATGCTTTTTGTTGTTTTTATGACATCATAACCATGTGACTTAAGAAAAAATCCTTCAGGAAGTAGAAAGAAGACCTCTAGGCCGATATGCTGTCCAATTTTCATGCTTCTAACCCATTAGGTGGCCTTGTAACATTAAAATATATTTTTAGGGCCAAAGTTTGAATTTCGGTTTTGCCATGATATCTTTATGTTTTCGAATTTGGAAATTTGAATGGAAAGGTGCACATCTACATTCTAAAATACATCTTCTGTGAAAATATCAAGATAATTGGACCAGAATTGAAGGCTCTAGAGCGCAAACAAACTTTTGAAGTTAAAAATTTATACTTTTTTGTCAAAGCATTTTAATTTTCATGTTGCTTGGCCATTGGCAACATATATAAATTAACTCTTGAATTAGGTTTGAAGAAAAATAATAATAACAATAAGAGTAATAAACATAACAAACCCTATACGTTTTCCGCAGGTTTGCGGAAAGCCGTAATAAAGCACAATCTAGTGAAAACTTGTACATAAATATTCATGAGGTAAAGGGTTAATTAAGGAAGGGTGGATATCATATTATACATGTATATACAGTCAAACCCCTAGTATTAAGTGGTCTCCTGAATAAAGTAGCTGACTTAAAAATCAGAACAATTTTTAGGTTTGTAATTTCTGGCACTGAATTTATGGCAAACTTAACCTCAGAATAACAACCCCCTTCAGATAAAGGGCAGTTTTCTGTGTCCCTCGAGTGGCCCTAGTTAAAGGTTCTACAGTGAAACGAGTATTCCCATAGATTCCAATTCAGTTTGAAATAAATGTACCATTATCACATGATTGAAGAATCTATGGACAACATGCCAATCTCCAACTTTAATACAGATTAATTTCTTTCAGAGCAAGACAGACTGTTTCCATGGTTATTATGCAGTATTGTCATTTCCTTCATTAAGTCTCATCTGGCAGCACACCATAACAAGTTAATTAAATTTGATATGTATGGCTGAGACATGTTTACCAGGGGAATTCTGATGACCAGCCATAATTGCGGAAATTTGTCTTTACTATATTTATCCTGTTACGATGTCAGGGATTTTTCTGCCTATTTTAGAAACTGACCATAGCCCAATATTAATATATTTCACCTATTTGGGAATTTTTGAGATTAGATTATAAGTATGCGAAACATATTGTCAAAAGAGACTTTTTTTTCTTCTCAAAAATCCAATTTAATAACGAAGAAAACAGTCCTCAGAGTTCATTCTAGGATTGCCACAGAAGGGGCCATTGGCCTATGCCATCTCTGAAAAGGGGCCACCTGTATTTGTATTGGGTCATACTATTGCTTATGGCATTTTTCAATGCTCTGTCATGCTCTAAAAAAGATAGACTAGACAGTAGTGCTTATCATTTCATTTATATCAACAAATTCGGCTGGGATTACGATCTGTGTAGGATACATGGGAAGATACAATCTCAGGGACGCATGGAACTGGGCTCTGTTGTTAATTATTTTAAATATGCTTCGATTTTTTTCCCCAAAATTGGCTATACGCTTCTGCTTGTGTTTTGACATTTGCAGTGTTGTTTGTGTGTTGTGAGGTGAACAGCTGACCAATGAAATATACCTAAATATATCGCTAACTGATCGGATTTACAAATCTAATAAATGTGTAGAGAATTATAGAAATAGCTTCCTGGATACACATAGTTATGGTAAATAAACCAAACATTAGTGCTCTCAGTATCTTAGAAAGCGCCTACAGCAAAAATGATGCGCCACAAGGGCGCGTACATATTTCTTAAAATGCCAATCGAATATTAAGCGGGCCTTTGCCGCAAAAACGCAGCCTAGAATGAACACTGAGTCCTCATTAAAAAAAAATTGCAACGGTGAGAAAAAATATTACCTATTTTCGATTATAAATGGGCCTACAGATAAACATAAAAAACCCTGAATGTGCAGCTACTTATCAAAGTCAATCCCGATGATAAATGTCAAAATGATTTTTGTGAAAAATGTGAAAACCATGCCAATATCACATTGAAAAATATTCTTTCACATTGATTTTATCTGTGTGAGATTGCAAATGGAAACCTGTGTTTTATTTACTACATTATTTTTCCATGTTGGAAAACAAGGTTGAAAGATATCACGACAGTCAGTTGGAATTTTGAAAGGTAATTTGTAGGCACAAGTTTTAATTCTACATGAAAGTTCACGCAGATTAAATTGAAGTAATTATCAATCTTGGTGGTGCATGCATCATGCAGGATTGTACAAATCAATACCTTTGTCCATTCAGAACTGCACACAATATTTGGATTCATTGATCTTTCTTTCATGTCAGTTAGGTATTTTGTAAGCAGTACATTTTAATGTACTTGATAATCATTTAACCCTTTCCCTCATATAGACTCATTTTGACGCCCTCTATAGGTACCACATAAAGCCTGATCTGCAGAAAACCACAGTTAAACCTTACCAAATTTAATTACAAAATCCTCATTTCCAGACCACTGAGGAGCAGCGAACAGCATAAAACCTGATCAGCCTGCGAGTTACTCGCAGGCTGATCTGGTTTTATGCTGTTCGCATAGGTCTTTTCATGGTGTCCTCTATGAGGGAAAGGGTTATTGAATTGATTTCGTATTTTAGCTTTTATTATAAGTCAACATAATTGATTTTTTTTTTGTCTTGACTCATAATGAAGCCAAGACATGGCAATTCAATGGCTTCTGAAGATGATGAAAAAAGACAAAATAGAAATAAATCTAACCAGAGAAAATATGGTATGGCTTCACACTTGTTGCAAACAGGACTATTCATTCTTAGTTAACAGTGTTTGTCATATGATGATGATGATGATGATGATGATGATGATGATGATGATGATGATGATGATGATGATGATGATGATGATGATGGTGATGATGATGATGATGATGATGATATAACAAAGAACCACAGCTGCTGTCAACCAGCCCCCTATAGGTCAGAGGATTATTTAATGTATATGTTTTCACAACTATATGTGTATGTGTAAACAAATAACACTTGTTATTGTGAGAATTGAATGGCTCTGTGATGCAATGTACATCGAAGGGTCCTCACAACTAGATTGTCTATGTCAGCGGAGGGAGGAAGAATAGATGTATTGGTTTAACATATTGATAGATATGACCAGAGGTTTATATATATATATTATTGTACCTCACATGGCCTATTGATAGAGTTTATTTCCTGTTGATAAATAAGTAGATTTTTGAGATAGCGTGCATACAAAGGATCTTAGACTCTATAAACTACAAAATATGCCTTGTGAAACTAAAAACTGGAATAAAAAATTGAGAATTTTAAAAACTGAGTTCGAAGAACTTACTTTGAACTAATTAACCAAGTAAGGATCAAGTCCTGAGATCAATAATATGTAAGTTGATTGTACAGTAGAGCAGTGTCACATTGTATACCACAGTCCTACAGTACTGCTAAATTGGAGATGGTGATATACTTGGAAATTCACCTTACGTTGTCACGTGTTTGACATAAGAATACAATAACTTGAGTGTATTGGAATATTTCTGTGATATATAGTGATGTTGAATCTGCGAGAACAGCACCAGTAACTGGTCTTGCCATAAACCCTGGTGAACGCCAGTGAAAGGGGATTATGTAATGACCAATACTGTATGTCCATCTACAAGTGTGTAAAGACATGATGGGGTCAGCTTGCCCCAGGAGCAAAGCATTAATCATGTAGACATGATGCCAAGTGGTTCTAGATCGTATAGTGTCTGATACTGTGACAGCATCGTTATCAATGTCTGGATATAGAGCAACACCAAGGACTCTTGGAGGAATAGGTAAGAGAAAGGGGAAGAGGGCAAGGCTGACAGATTGTTTGTTTGTTTCTTTCATTTCTTTCTATCCATCCACCTCCTTTATTTGTCGTTTTCCTGGTTGTTGAATTGCACACACTATCCTTCTCTCTCTTACTCTCATGCCTACTTTCTTTTAATATTCTCTCAGCTCTCCTTTATTTCACCCACAGTTTCTCTTAATTTCTCTCTCTGCTGACTCCCCTCCCTCTTTCCCTCTCTTAAGTCTATATTTTTTATTACCTCTCACTCTTCTTTCTTTCTGTCAGCTCATTTTATCTCTCCCTTTCTTCCCCCTTTCTTTCACGGCTTCTCACTTTCCTTTTTTGTCTGCCTCTCCATATCTGTCATTCTTTATCCATCTTACTGTTTTCCCTTTTTTCTTCTGCTGTTTCTCACTCTCTCTTGTTCTTTCTTTTGTCTTCACCTGTCTGCCTGGCCATATTCTTTCATTCAGTATCCCTCTCACTGTTTCTTTGTAAGTCATAATTTTATATTTTCAAACAGAAGAACAGCATATTTATATTTGATCTTACATTGGTCTGGAATGCACATTTCTATTTCCCTGTGTTTGTTTTGTGCCTAGACTGATCATTGATCTGTTTGTTCATAATTTCTTTGGCTGTCAGTGACTGTGTATATTTTATGTAAATCATTGTTTTTTTCTTCCATCTGTGTCAATGTGTTTCAAGAATACCTTTAGGGGAATACAATCAAGCTTTTCTGAAAAATTCAGTTAGTGCATTTATTGAAATTAACTACTAAACACTGATGGCTACTTAGCCATTTTTAGGTAGCTTCTTAGCTAAGTTGGCTACAAAATGAAGGTGGCAATTTAGCCCAGGTAATTGCATATTGGCTTCTTAACCAAGGTGGCTACTTAGCTCAGGTAACTGTTTAGCAAAGGTGGCTGTTTGTAACTCAAGGTGGAATAGTCCAGGTGGCTAAATAGCTTAAGTGACTAGTTAGCCCAGGTGGTTACTCAACCAAGGTGGACACTTAGCTCAGGTGGCTTCTTAGCCGAGGTTGCTGCTGAAAGAATAACTTTGCAACTGTAAAATTAATAGATTGGTTAAATACCATTGAGTGTTCAGTACAGAAGGGGAGGTTATCCAGTTAATTGCAGTTGGTATGTGACTGATGTAGTTATATCCCTTGGTGAAGCAAACAATTTGAATGATCTAATAAAACCCCATGTACACGGTTAATGATTTTTAATTGTTAATTTTTTGGAAAAATAATCCTTATTTTGAACATTATGCTAATAGTTTGTTACAGATCTTCTAATTAACTGAAAAAGAAATATAAGTTCTATGATTTAAACTGTTTTATAGCTTTTGAACCAAGGATATACAATCAGTCAAGTTTTTCCAGTAAAAAAAACAACATGAATGTCTGTCTAAAGGAAAGGCCTCATAAAAAATTTAAATAAAATGACTGTGTTGAAACTTGAAGACATTTTTCAAGCATGTTACATAATATTATTATGTATTAGTTTCTTTTTTTGCTGATGTACAACACTGAGATAGGTGCATGGAAAAGTTTAAATTTGATTGGTAAAATGCTTGCTTCGATAGAAATTTTTAAATATACTTAAATGAGAAAGTTTATTATTAGGCACATATAGTAATCACACTGTCCATCTATCCATCTGTCACACTTAATCTCCACTCTGTTAGTCCTACATGCATGAGATGATTTTTAGCTCACCTGAGCACTTTGTGCTCAAGTGAGCTATTAGGATCGCCCTGCGTCCGTCGTCCGTCGTCGTGCGTCGTCAACAATTTTCTTTAAACGACATCTCCTCTGAAACCACTGGACAGAATTTGATTAAACTTGGCAGGGATGATCCTTGGGTCAACCTTCACAAAAGTTGCTAAAATAAACTTGATCCATGTAGAACTCTGGTTGCCATGGCAACAAAAAGAAAAAAAAATGAAAACTTTAAAAATCATCTTCTTCAAAACTACTGGCCAGATTTTAAAATAAATTGGTACAGATGTTCCTTGGGTCAACCTCTACCAAAGTTGCTAAAATTATTCTGATCCATAAAAAAACATGGCCGCCAGGGGCGGGGCTTATTTGCCTTATATGTATATAGAGAAACCTTTAAACAACATCTCCTCTGAAACCACTGAACAGAATTTGATTAAACTTGGCAGGGATGATCCTTGGGTCAACCTTCACAAAAGTTGCTAAATAAACTTGATCCATGTAGAACTCTGGTTGCCATGGCAACAAAAAGGAAAAAAAAATGAAAACTTTAAAAATCTTCTTCAAAACTTCTGGCCAGATTTTAAAATAAATTGGTACAGATGTTCCTTGGGTCAACCTCTACCAAACTTGCTAAAATTATTCCGATCCGTAAAAAAACATGGCCGCCAGGGGCGGGGCTTATTTGCCTTATATGTATATAGAGAAACCTTTAAACAACATCTCCTCTGAAATCACTGGACAGAATTTGATTAAACTTGGCAGGGATGGTCCTTGGGTCAACCTTCACAAAAATTGCTAAAATAGACTTGATCCATGTAGAACTCTGGTTGCCATGGCAACAAAATGAAAAAAAAAAATGAAAACTAAAAATCATCTTCTTCAAAACTAGTGGCCAGATTTTAAAATAAATTGGTACAGATGTTCCTTGGGTCAACCTCTACCACAGTTGCTAAAATTATTCCGATCCGTAAAAAAACATGGCCGCCAGGGGCGGGGCTTATTTGCCTAATATGTATATAGAGAAACATTTAAACAACATCTCCTCTGAAACCACTGGACAGAATTTGATTAAACTTGGCAGGGATGATCCTTGGGTCAACCTCCACAAAAGTTGTTAAAATAAACTTGATCCATGTAGAACTCTGGTTGCCATGGCAACAAAAAGAAAAAAAAAATGAAAACTTTAAAAATCATCTTCTTCAAAACTACTGGCCAGATTTTAAAATAAATTGGTACAGATGTTCCTTGGGTCAACCTCTACCGAAGTTGCTAAAAATTTTCTGATCCGTAAAAAACATGGCTTATTTGCCTTATATGTATATAGGTAAAACTTTAATCAACATTTCCTCTGAAACCACTGGACAGAATTTGATTAAACTTGGCAGGGATGATCCTTGGGTCAACCTTCACAAAAGTTGCTAAAATAAACTTGATCCATATAGAACTCTGGTTGCCATGGCAACAAAAAGAAAAAAAAATGAAAACTTTAAAAATCATCTTCTTCAAAACTAGTGGCCAGATTTTAAAATAAATTGGTACAGATGTTCCTTGGGTCAACCTATTTATCTCAGGTGAGCGATTTAGGGCCATCATGTTGGCATGGATGTTTTCTAGAGAAGACAATATGTTGTGCGCAAGACCCAGGTCTGTAGCTCAAAAGTCAAGGTCATAATTACAAGTCATATGTTGAAAAATGGCGTCCGTCGTCTACAATTTGCTTTAAACGACATCTCCTCTGAAACCGCTGGACAGAATTTAATGAAACTTGGCAGGAATGTTCCTTGGGTGAGGCTCTACAAAAGTTGCTTAAATAAAGTTGATCCATGAAGAACTCTGGTTGCCATGGCTACAAAAAGAAAAATAATTTGAAAACTTTAAAAATCATCTCCTTCAAAACTACTGGCCAGATTTCAAAATAATTTGGTACAGATGTTCCTTGGGTCAACCTCTACCAAAGTTGCTAAAATTATTCTGATCTGTAAAAAAACATGGCCGCCAGGGGCGGGGCTTATTTGCCATATATGTATATAGAGAAACCTTTAAACAACATCTCCTCTGAAACCACTGGACTGAATTTGATTAAACTTGGCAGGGATGATGGGTCAACCTTCACAAAAGTTGCTAAAATAAACTTGATCCATGTAGAAATCTGGTTGCCATGGCAACAAAAAAAATTTGAAAACTTTAAAAATCATCATCTTCAAAACTATTGGCCAGATTTTAAAATAAATTGGTACAGATGTTCCTTGGGTCAACCTATTTATCTAAGGTGAGCGATTTAGGGCCATCATGGGCCTCTTGTTTTGTAATCATGCCTGACTCAGCAATCCTATTCAGATGCGTGACACAGGCCCATCTTGGCCCTCTTTTTGTCGAAATGCTCTCTTATCTGAGACAAATTCAATAACAGTTGAAAAAAAATAAATGTATTTATGCTTGTTTCAAAATAAAAAAAGTGTTTATATGATATTGTAATGCATATTTAACTTAAAACAGAAAAATACGAAATTGAATGTTAATTGCTTTTATAATTACAGACATGCTACTACCAATATAGCAACATATACTATATACGTAGTCATATAAGAAACACCTGAACATAACACTTAAAATACTTTGAGTATTTTACAGATGTTAATGAAATATCCAGTGTGATGCTGCAATGGGTATATTTATATAACCTGTATGGAATGATGGCAAACAATTAGGGTGCTTATTTAAGTCCACAATGCTTTACATTGCATTAAAATCTCATCTTTACAAATAGATGAAAAGATAAATACCGGTATGTATGCTGATCACAGCAACAGTTGATTTTGTATAGGTGATTATTAGTCCCTATCGGTGTTTACACCAGAGGGGACTTTAGGTTTGCCCTCCGTCAGTCTGTCTGTCTGTCAGTCCATCTGTCTGTCTGTCCGGAAATCTTGATCCAGTGAGAACTTTAAAAAACGTTTAAAATAATATATGAAAAAAATTATTTTTTATAAAGACCAAAATTCTGGTTGCAATGGTAACAGAAAAATTATGCATCTCACTGATAGGACTCATTTGTTGCGTCAAACAATTACTTGTTTTTATCTGAATCTGCCATAATGTGATAGATGAAATTAACCCTTTCCCTCATATAGACTCATTTTGATGCCCTCAATAGGTACCACATAAAGCCTGATCTGCAGAAAACCACAGTTAAACCTTACCAAATTTAATTACAAAATCCTCATTTCCAGACCACTGAGGAGCAGCGAACAGCATAAAACCTGATCAGCCTGTGAGTTACTCGCAGGCTGATCTGGTTTTATGCTGTTCGAATAGGTCTTTTCATGGTGTCCTCTATGAGGTAAAGGGTTAAGGAATATATGTATATAACATGTGTATAATGCTGCATTGTAAAATCCATAGGATGTGGCCAGAAGCTTTGAGCATCACCTCATGGGTTCCGATACCTGTCCTGAGAAGTAGAGAAGAAAGGACATAAATTCAGTTCTTCACATTATAATTTATAAAACAAAGAGAAAATGATTCATCACAATCTTTCAGAGGAAGATTGGAAAACCCTTCAATAACATAGCATTCATTGAATGAAATAAATCCTTTGTTTCATTTATATAATAGAGTTGATGATATAGATTTCATGGGACAGCTTGCTATCTCACAGATGTAATGTTATTCACAGAACTGGCTTAGTATTGATTATATTTCCTGCTCTAGCTTTGAAAGTTGCCCTTAGATTGCTATTTTATTTATTCCACAAGAAATCTCCACATGCATGTAGCTATACTAGGATAACATGAACAGTAAGCATATCTTTTTGCCATTATCAAGGGTAAAGATATCTTTATTATTTCCTTCTGCTATAATGTTCTTTTTGTAAAAACTTCTAGTTAATTGTTAAAGCCTCTGTTCTTGACTATTTAAGCAATAATTTTTGTGCATTTTGCATCTGGTGGGAAAATTCACTTGTAATTTCATTTTATGGGTGATTAATTGTGCAATGAAACATTGAAATGAGGAAACATTCTGAGCTCATTTCACCGGTTTTAATCTCTATGTTTCTTGTTTTATCGTTTTGATTTGATTTTGGAACTTTTCTCGGAAACAGTTTGAATTGTTTACTTTGCTCTTCACTTCGAGACAACTGGAAGGTAAATCATTTACATGTACTTTGACCTTGAAAGAGTTCACTGATTGATAGCCGTCTGCTACACATGCTGTCTGCTGTGCCTTTTGGCTGCTGTAGATTTTCTGCTAGTTTATTTCTCTGACAGCACTGTGAAGTGCTCTGAAATTCTGAAGGTTAACTAGGTTAGAGTTGCTTCCCTTGAAATGAGGTAAAGGTCAAGGTTGAACTTGATGGTAAGGAGAATGTAAACAGCTGATTTTGATAATGTAAGACAATGCAGGAAGTGAGGGTAGCAGTGTTTTGAAGTGATATAATGAAACACGGATAAATATTTTAAGTGGAAATAATAATGTAGTGTAGAGGTTATATTTGGGATTGTTGTGTTTTTCTAAATGTTTAAAATAGATGGGTTGTTTGGCTAA